>CM019151.1:80087681-80344877 GCA_009733165.1 Naja naja | reverse complement strand
TATTGGGGAGATGAAAAATGAATTAAAACTTAGAGGGAAAATAGACAGTTACAGGAGACAACAAAGACAAATGAGGAGAAAATTATAACGATCATTTAAAAGAACAGATCAAACAGGGAAGAAGGTGGAAGCTATAGAACAGAAAATTAAAGATCAGCATAAGGAAACGAACGAGAGGCGCTGACATTTCTAGAATTGGACAGAGCCTCATATTATTTAAGGTTCCAGAACATACAAGAGGAGAGGGGAAAACTTGACTCTGGTAATGGCAGAATTATTGGCAGCTATTCTGCAAAAAGACAGGGATCAGATGGTATAGAGATCGATGAGGCTTATAGAGTTTATACATCCTATGCCAGAAGACATGGACTCTCAAGGAGGAGGTTCAGGTCAGATACAGAAAAAGGGTTAGAGAGATAATTTATAGAGTGACCAGGGATGAGACGATAAAACATAACGGTAGACAAGTTATAATATTAAAGCAGATCCCAAGGAGAGTGAGAGACCAAAGAAAGGAATATGATTCTCACAAATCATCTAAACAAAAACATTCTATTCAGATGGAACGACCCAGAAGGAATATTAGTAACATGGGAAGGTGTAGAAGAACTAGAATTGATAACTTAGCGAGGCAGGCTCAAAGATTTTTTTTAACAAACAGGAGGATTAGTGGAGAATTGAGCAGCAGCAGAGAAGAGTCGAGGAATGCAAGTCAGGAAGATTTAAGAGTCCATGGGAGTGGAGGAGGAGAGAAGGGAGGGAAGGGAGGGGACAGAGAACCAATGGCCCGTGAAGAAGGAAGGAGAGAGAGGTGGGAGTGAAGACCAGAAGTCAGACAATAGGCAAAACGTAATATTAGGAGAAGAGAGGAGACCAAATGGGAAGGGGAATAAACTAATATCAATGAACATCAATGGACTAAATAGTCCAAACAAAAGGAAAAATATTCGTAGATTGGAAAGACAAAAATGGGATATAATATGTTTGCAAGAAGTCCACATAAAAGAACAGGACAAAAGGTATCTTGAGAATAGAAAACTTGGAAAAGCATTTATGGCTTTAGCAGTGGAAAGAAAAGAGGAGTAGTACTATACACAAAAGAGGATTTGAATGCAAAATTGATATACAATGATACAGAGGGAAGAATATTAATGGTGGAAATAGAGATACATAATAAGAAAACCTTAGCTGTTGGAATCTATGCCAAACAAAAATCAAAAAGAATTTTACAAAAAGTTATATGAGAAACTGATAGAAATTGGCAATCCAAGGATTTGTCTGATGGGGATTACAATGCAATATCTGATAATAGGCAAGATTATGAATCGAATGTAAACAATATCAAAAGCGAAATATGTTACCAAAATATTTTTCGAAATGGCAGATGAATTTGGATTGGAAGATATATGGAGAAAAAGGAACCCACAAAGTACACAGTATACTTTCCACTCCAGCCCGCACAAATCCTGGTCCAGAATAGATATGATTTGGATAAATAGTGAATTAAATAAAGAAATTTTGATAAAAATTTTAACAAATATATGGGCTGACCATAATCCAATGTCCTTAATTTGGAAAGAAGGGGGAAGGAAAGAACGAAGATGGTCACTAAATTCTCAGATCCTGAAAGAAGAAAAAAAAAAAAAAAAAATTAGAGAGGAATTAATAAGCTTTTACAATTTTAATAAAAAGAAGATACATCCTTACAAAACATGTGGGATACAATTAAAGCTTATACCAGGGGAATATCAATTGCATATCTATCAAATAGAAACAAGGAAAGATGGAAGAAACAAGATGAATTAATAAAAGAAATTGCAAAATTAGAGAATAAACAAAAGAGAGGGCCAGATAGTGAGCAGACCAAAGACGATTAAAAAAACATGAACTTAATATACTGGAGCAAGAGGAACTCCTCAGAAAATTACAATACACAAAACAAAATTACTTTGAATATGCAAATAAACCGGGAGATGGCTAGCATACAAATTGAGGAAAGAGGAAAAGAAAAGAACGATACAATATTTAGAGAATGAAAATGGAGATCTTGAGGTTGATCTGGAAAAAGAAAAGAAATTGCAAGAAAATACTTGAGGAATTATATAAACAAGAAAAGGTAGAAGTGTCTAAAATAAAAGAATATCTAGAGGAAGGAAATATACAGGAACTTACTGATGAAGAAAGAGATCTGTTAAATAAAGAGATAACAATAGATGAATTAAAGAAAGCAATTCAGAAGCAAAAATAATAAAACACCAGGTCCAGATGGATATCCAAGTGAATATTATAAAAGATGGGAGATATATTAAATAATACTTTCTTAGAAGTATGTAATGAAGCATTAGGTAAAGCCAAAATTCCCAATTACTTGGAAGGAGGCATATATAACACTCATACCTAAAGAAGATACAAACAGTAATCAAATCAAAAATTATAGACCAATATCGCTTTTAAATACTGACTATAAAATTTTCATGACAATTATGGCACAAAGATTAAAAGGAATTATTAGTGGGAAAATTAGCACAGACCAAAATGGATTTTTGCCGAGAAGACAGATTAGACATAATATAAGAATAATAATAAATATATTAGAATATTATGAAAGCCACCCGAGCAATCAAATGGCTCTAATTTTTAGATGCACAGAAGGCATTTGATAATTTGAATTGGGACTTTATGAAACAACAATTTAATAAAATGAAATTGGACAAAATTTTGAAGGAATGATAAATGCAATATATGATACCCAAAAAGCAAATATATTAGTAAATGGCGAGACCACTAAAATGTTTAAAATAGAAAAGGGGTCAGACAAGGTTGTCCACTATCACCACTATTATTCATTACAGTTTTAGAAACACTATTAATTAGAATTAGGGAAATGAAAATATAAAAGGAGCGAAAATTAGAAATCAAGAATACAAAACACAGGCATTTGCAGCGACATGGCTTTCATAATAGAAGAACCTTTAGAGACAGGCCCGATTTTAATGAAAGAAATAAATGATTTGGGGAATTAGCAGGCTTAAAGGTAAATAGGGGAAAACCAAATTGCTAGTTAAAAATATGATAATCTCTAAACAAAAGAGGCTTGAAGAGATTATGGGATTACAAATAGTAAATAAAATAAGATATCTAGGAATTTGGATAAGGGCAAGAACAATGATGCTGTGGGAGGATAATTATATAAAAATTTTAAAACAAATCAAAAAGGATCTAGAAAATTGGAATAAATTGCAAATATCCTTCCTGGGAGGATTGCAACAATTAAAATGAATATTCTTCCCAAAGTTTTATTTCTGTTCCAGACTATTCCAATACTAACAAATAAGAAGTTTTTATGGAATTGAATAAGATGACAATGAAGTTCATTTGGATGGGAAAAAGGGCAAGGATAAAGAGAGAATATCTTCAAGACGATAGAAGTAGAGGAGGACTGGGACTGCCAGATTGGGAAATCTATTACAAAGCCATGAGTCTGCTATGGACAAAAGAATGGGTCAGATTAGAAAATAGGAGAATATTAACACTTGAGGGGCATGACCTACAAATAGGATGGCATGCACTTCTATGGAACCCGACGGATAAAAGACAAAAACATACTACAAAACATATAATAAATGCATTGATTAAAAATTGGGCTGAGATAAGAAAGAAAATTATACGAAAATACCAAGGTGGTTTTCAGCAATGGAAGCAACCTTTAATCCAAATACAATGGATTTGAATAAAAACTTAAATATTACCAGATACTGGATACAGATGGAAAACTAAAAACAAAACAAGATTTGGAGATGGAAGGCATATCAATAGATAATTGGGTCTATTTACAAATTAAATCAAGATATAATAAAGACATAAAGGAATATGGGATAGAAACAAAAATACAAATCTGGACAAAATACTTTTGGGATTAGAGGAAAAGTTGATATCCAAATTATATAAATTATTGTTAGAACAGGAAAGAGTGGGACAATTAGTAAAAGGATCAATGGTAGCCTGGGAGCGAAATATAGGATACAAATTAGATTTAAATGATTGGGAAGATATTTGGGAAGAAAATTTAAAATATACAAAGTCAGTGGCATAAGGAAAACCAATATAAAATGATGTACAGGTGGCATTTGGCCCGCTAGACTGGCAAAAATATTCCCCGGCAAATCCAAACTGTTGGAAATGTCAGGACAAAATAGGAACCTACTACCATGTGTGGTGGACATGCCCAAAAATTAAAAAATATTGGACAGGAATCAAAAATTGGATTGAGGATGTGATGAATTGTGAGCTGGAGTGGAAACCAGAACTGTTTCTACTTGGAATGATAAAGAAAAATTTCCTCCAAAAGACAAATACCTGATTGCACACCTGTTAACAGCGGCTCGAATCGTTTTAAGCAAAAATGGAAAGAACCTATAATTCACCTATACAAACTGTAATAAACAAAATGTATGAATGTGTTGAAATGGAGAGACTAACTCTCAAATTAAATGGAAAAGAAGATACAGATTATTACAAGATATGGGAAAAGTGGTATAATTGGATGGAACATAAAATGAAGGAAATGGAAATGGAAATGTTGGAAAATAGAGTGCTATTTGAAACATTAGAATATTAGAATTCATAGAAGCAGGAGATAGAGATGTAAGGTGATATAAGAACTCGAAAGAGGTGATAAAGGAAACTTCACAATAGAGATTAAACCAAGCGAATATTATTAGAAGAAATATTTATGATTATATAAGACTGTAACTGCTTACGGAAAAACATTTCCGATCTGCAACTAATGTGTGATGTATTTTATTTATATGTGACTGTATGTTTGTATGTTGGTGTGTCTTTTTATATTGTAAATAAACTTTTCTAATAAAAATAAAAATAAAAAAAAACAAGAAGAAAATCCAGTTGCCTTGAAAAGCATGTTTGGGAAAACGACCTTGATGACTGAGAATCTCCATAGACATTTAGACTTCTTCAATCTTTTCTAATTTTCTACTGAACTAACTTCACTATATGGAAACACCCCAGTAGCCCATCTAGGCATCATCTATTTACTTCCTCAAATATTCAAACTAGTCACCCAGGCTGCCATATTGTTTCAAGCACTGAAACTATCACAACTGAAATATCAGGTTCACTAACTTATTGCTCAGACCTTATACCAGCAATATAACTATACCAACATCTTCCACAAAGTCCTCAATTTATGACCATTTATTTAATGTGCAAAAATATGAGGCTAAAAATGTTATTATGACCGGTCCTTGCACTTCTGACCACTGCAACATCTCCATGTCGGGTTAATGATGATTTAATAGCTGACCAGCTGCTGTAATGTTGTAATACTGCAATGTTGTAATGATGATGCAATGGTAGCAATGAGTCACAGGGTTATCTGATTGCTACCGCTTTAAGAGACTGTAATATACAAGAGGCCCTGCAAGAGCGTATCTCTTTCCATTTGTGCTTCTGTGGTGTAGCTGATTACTGATTGCTGTTTGTTCAAGGCCTGTATCAAAAGTACTTGTATGTTTATATACTTTTGTAGGGACAAACTGCTATATATATACATATACATATATATTTACACACAAATACAAACCTGTGTGCTGTATTTGCTCCTGGGTTGTCTCACCAGTCATGCTGTGTGCCTCCTGACATTACATAGATTGAAATTTGGCTGCTTGGCAACCAGCATGTATTTACAAAGGTTGCACAATGGATTCACATAATGATGGTGTGATTTTCTTAACCACCATAGCAATTTGTTAACCACAATGGCAAAAAAGGTTGTAAAATCAGATGTGACTCTCTTAATGACTGCATTGCTTAGTGATGGAAGTTCCAGTTCCATTGTGGTCATAAGTCAAGGACTTCCCATAAATTTTAAGCCATAATCACTGCTGCTAAAACAGCATGCCTTATATTAGCTTCCTAGATACTCCAGGCCAAGAAACCAACTCCCAAGAAAGCTAAAACTTTTATTGAGATTACCTATAGAAACATAATTTTGTAAAGCTGATTGCACTGAGCCTCCTTCTGCTTTTCATTTCAATGAATTAGGGACACATCTGTATAAGTCACTTCCAAACATTATCCGCACATTCTGGAGATAAAAAAATGCTCTAGCATGTTATTTACAGTTCAAACCACTCTATTGTATTGTTAATCAACCACCTACTGGCAATGAAACTGCATTTTCACAGCACTTGATGGCAGGTCCAAACTGCTCATTCTTAATCAAATTCTCACAAGGAACAATAAACAGGACAATAAAACTAACATGGGAACCAGACCCTACAATCTTAGTAAGGTAACCAGATCTTACAAGAAATATACTTATCTAAGAACTCTATTTTGCTATCATACGCTAAAACATCATTACAGGTTCCAATAAGGGTATGCAGAAGATAAAGTACCTCCATGGTCTTCCTCTATTGTGATATATACCATTATCTGCCAGCAATGCTCCTCTGGATACTAAATGTATAACAGGGATCAGCTTTGTGCAGAAGGATTAATGTACAGTTTGATATTAGAACTCAAAACAATGAAAATATAACATCAGAGGATTTCGAACTCCAAGAACAATTTATGGCGGAACTCAAACCATCATAAAAAGCAGGAGTTTAACAGCACCACTCAGCTACAGATTACTGAACTAACATACATGGAAAGATTATAGGCATCTCAAAAGGCTCAGCAATGTGTTTTGACACATTACAATTGTTAAAGTACTTACCATATTTTTCACTTCATAAGACACACTCCCACCCCACCAAAAATGGGTGGAAATGTCTGTGTGTTGTTGCCGATCCTTTGAATAGCAGACGGGCTACGGGCTGGGTCCTTTACAGTGCTGAACCCTGCCTCTTCTGTCTTTGTCAGTGCCCCTCTTCTGTCTCTTTTCCGCAGTGCAGGAGTCAGTAGGCGAGCTGGCACATGCTAGACACCTATCTGTGGTCCTCTCAGGCTCCACCTGATTTTTTTTCTGTTTTCCTCCTCTAAACCTAGGCACCTTATGGTCAGGTGCATCTTATAGTCGAAAAATACAGTATAATCTGTCCTATGTGTACCTGTATCAGCATAACCAACCTCCATTGCTCTCCTTTCCTTCCATCTCTTTTGACAAAATCTGTAAAGATAGTCCTCACTGAGCAATTGGGATTGGCAGCTCTGTTGTTAAGCAAAATGGTCGCTAAGTGAGCCTGACCCACTGAGATAAAATTTTAGTTGTCTGATTCAGTCAATTAAAAGGGTAAGAGTCAATACACCTGATTACAGAACAATGACCTAATTTTATATATAGACATTAAAAAGAGACATACCCAACATAGGATAAAATCCAATTAAGTAACATTGGGATGCTATTTTAAATAAATGGTTCATTTTCATATAATTTATATTAACCTAATGGCCTCCAGAAATATATTGTATATTGATACTACAACTTCCAGAATCACCAATAAATATGACATTTTTAACAACTGTCCAGGAGGAGGAGGAGGAGGAGGAGGAGGAGGAGGAGGAGGAGGAGGAGGAGGAGGAGGAGGAGGAGGACTTACATACAGTTGCATATACTGCTTTATCATTTCAATCACTAGTTACAAAAATAAACTCTGACTTTACTTATTTATTTATTTTTCAACTTGTATGGTCTCCTGTCAAGAGACTATGGATGATGAACAGTTTTAAAATAAATTAAAAACAATTCCCAATATAAATATAAAAAATAAAATACTTTCAGCTAAGGAAAATACCACTACAGTCGCTGTTAGCCAGGTGACAGGACCCTTCCCACACTGAAACAGAACTTCAAGGGCCTTACAAAATGCTAGCAGGGTCAGGACCATCCTACTCTCAGGATAGAGAATATTCCACAGTGCTATGGTAGAAAGAGACCACCTCCTGGGCTCTACCAACCAGCATTCGTTGACTAAAGTGCTTCAACCACAGTCCATAATGTATAGTATAGTATTAGTATTAGTATAATAAATTTAATGTAACATAATGTAACATAACATAATATATAATAGCATAGCATAGTATAATGTAATATCTAATGGGCAATGGGCAACCATTAAAACTAAAACAATATAATAAGCACAATGTTTATATAAATAATTTCTTAAACTTTTAGTAATTGTTTAACAGCAATTCTAGTAGGATAATAGCCAGATAACTAGTTTTATCCATTGCAATAATCTCCAAAAACATAAAATATAAATCATAACATTTAGTTTCTAAATAGATTATTCACTGCAAATATTTGTATGCCAATCATTTGAATGACTCTAGACAGCTTACAATAGCTACACATTAAAAAAATTCATACATTAATTCAGCATTAAAACTTTTTTAAAAAACTGTACCTGTTCTCAGTAAAATCTCCCTTATTGAATCTCCTATGGAAAAGGATTGCTTTTTAATCAACTTTATAAATGACAAAAGAGCAACCTAACTTTAGAGGGCAAACTATTCTAAACTGAAGGGGTTGCCACTGAGAATCCAATAATTCAAATCATTCTCTCCTGGTAGACTGTGTAAAGTAGGGAGATTCTAGCTGGAGGAGATGATCCTACAAATTCAAAAGTCCAAGACATATATGGCACTAGCATCTTGAATTTATTTACTTTATTACTCTGTTGCTGATTTCTAAATAATCTGATTGGCTAATAATCAGAAACATAATCAACCCATGCGCCCTCCAGAAATAATAAACTCACCCATAAGATAACTCAATTACAATATCAAAAATGAGGGAGGGAGGGAGGAAGGAAAGAAGTTGTATGTTAAACTCATATTTTCAATCACATCAATCTGTCCTCCTGTGAATGATGGAATAACCAGATCTTAACTGAATCCCACAATTAAAGGAGAAGACTGAATCTCTGTGGTGAAGGAATTCTAGATTGGGGCCTATCAGAATATAAGGAAGATGATCTAGTGACAGAAAGCTGTATAAGGCCAGCCATACACAATCTGCAATCCATTTCCTTTATGTGTCTTGAAGTTAGCAATATACTTGCGGGAGCGTCTCCTGCCAATATCCAACACCGATCGCCCTGTGCGTGCGCACAGACAAGGGCTCCTCGGGGTACCGTCGGCTAGACAATGTCGGCTAGCAGTGCCTCGGGGAAGGGCCTACTCTGTTGCGGCCCCCGCCCTGTGGAACCAACTCCCTCTGGAGCTCCGGTTGGCTCCTGATCTTCACTCCTTCCGCCGTGATCTGAAAACCTGGCTGTTTGAACAGGCCAGGCTGGACTGACCTCCTGGGTTTTTTTTAAGTATTTTAATGGGTTTTTAGTGATAATTGGGCTGTCAATTTAATTCTGTTTTAAATATTTATTGGTTGAAGTGCTGTGTTTTTAATTGTGAGCAGCCCGAGTCCTTCGAGAGGGGCGGCATATAAGTCAATTATAAATAAATAAAATAAATATTTCAAAAGAACTTTATGCATGAGAAATGCTTGAAGTGTTTAAGATGCAATGGAAGGGGAGAGAGAGAGAGCACACTAAATTGCACATAAAGTAAAGGTAAAGGTTCCCCTGGAGTCTTAGTGAACAGCTAAATATGAAACAGCCATGTGCAGCAGCAGCCAAAAAAGCTAATGCAATCCTAAATTGCATTAACAGAGGGATACAATCGAGATCAAGTCAGGTACTAATACCACTATATAAAGCCTTAGTAAGACCACATCTAGAGTACTGGATCCAATTTTGGTCATCACATTATAAAAAGTTGTTGAGACTCTAGAAAAAGTACAGAGAAGAGCAACCTGAATGATTAGGGGACTGGAGACTAAAACATATGAAGAACGGTTACAGGAACTGGGCATGGCTAGTCTAGTGAAGAGAAGGACCAAGGGAGACATGAGAGCAGTCTTCCAATATTTGAGGAGTTGCCACAGAGAGGAGGGGGTCAAGCTATTTTCTAAAGCACCTGTAAGCCAGACAAGAAACAATGGATAGAAACGGAACAAGGATATATTTAACCTGGAAATAAGGAGAAACTTTCTGACAGTGAGAACAATCAACCCATGGAACAGCTTTGCCCTCAGAAGTTGTGGAGCCATCACTTGAGACTTTCAAGAAGAGATTGGACTTCCATTTGTCAGAAATGGTGTAGGGTCTCCAGCTTGGGCGGGGTTGGACTAGATGACCTACAAGGTCCCTTCCAACTCTGATTATCTGCTATCTGTTTACCTCACACATACATGCTAGTCATTTCCGACTCTAGGAGGCAGTCGCATCTCTGTTACAATGCCGAAGAGCCAGTGCTGTCTGAAGACTTCTCCGTGATCATGTGGCCAGCATGACTAACGCCAAAGCGCACAGAACACTGTTACATTGCACACAAATTATATTAAATTACCCCATTATTGATTTATGACAGAGTTAGCACCCACAGAGGTGATATCAAAATTACAATGTTCCCAGAATATTATCAGATTGGTTTCGTTGACTTATGGAAGCAATGTTGAAATTTAGAGAAAAGCAGGAGTTAATAAATCCACAAGCCCCAATATTTTCATTCTTCCAACATCAGCCAAGAAAGTTTCCATTTTCTCTGCCTTATACAAATAGAAGTAGGAAAATGAAAAGCAGCACAGCCCCTCAGCTCCAGGGATCTGAGCAGGCAGAGGTTCTAAAATGCCTGCTGCAGCTCAGCCAGGCCACAGATAATAACTTGCTTTCTAGGAATAGTACATTTTCTAACCATCTGTAAGATGGTGATGAGGATTAGAGTTCAAATGACTAGTCTCTGCTTACAAATATCTTCAATGCTACAAGAAATATATCTGATATCTATCTTACCATACATAAAAGAGGTTAAATGCTTCTATCTTCTAGAATGCTCAGTGAGACACCAAGAGGCTGAAATCTTCCTTAAATAACTGAACAAGATTCCCACCCTCAACTAATATGCATTTGGAACTCTTATAAACTTTCATAATCCCTTTTCTCAGTGTGGCATCTGCTGGTTTAGATTATCAACCTAAGAAAATAAGCTCTTAGAATCAATCAATTAGAACCTGTATTCAGGTCAGAACTAGCTTCAGGAAATAAGACAAGTTCAAAAGCTCCATCTAAAAGCCAACTTGACACTAAAGTTGACAGTTTTTCAAAAAAAGAAAGGCTTCAAAGAGCTTTCAGGGAATAAGTGAGTGGGTGCTCAAAGAAGGAAGAAAAGGAAAAGAAGGGAAAAGGGTAAAAATAGACTTGACCAAAGAGAATGGCAGCAGAAATGGCACTCACCTAGACTTCCGAATAGGAAGTTCGATCATGCAACTGTCTCTGAAAAATACTTCTATTGTCAAATATTTATGCAGAATGGGACTGAAAAAATACTTGTCTCAATAAGTTAAAATGTGTAAGGAAGACAATTATCAAGCAACCTGACCTCAAACTGAGTTTATTAACATACAGACACTAAAACTGCTGAAATAGAGTAATCATATGCTATATGATGCTCACTTCAGTCAACTGTCTTCATTCTAAATTCTGAGATATCTGAATAGTTTTCAAAAATAATTTCATAAAGGATATAATGCAGCATCCCAAATGGGTTGTAATACCACCAGGCATTACTATGATTTTTACAATTGGGCACAGTAGATGATCTACTGTATAGTAAATATTTATATTGGGGGGAATTAAAGAAGATAATATATAAACCCATACTGTGGGATGGATTAACTGAGCTACTCTCAGCCTGACAGTGCTGCTATACAGATTGCTGGAAGGAGCAAAGTCCTGGCTATTCATCTAACAGATTTTTTTTCACTGTCTTTACTCTCTTGTTCACTGCCTTAACTGTTTGGTTTGGTTCTGCAACCCAACAAGACAGACACAGACTTCAGAGTAATTAGGACTGCAGAAAAAACAATTTCCACCAATCTGCCTTCCACTGAGGACCTGTATACTGCACGAGTCAAAAAGAGGGCTGTGAAAATATTTATATACACTGTTTCAACTCCAACCCTCAAAATGACGCTATAGAGCACTGTACACCAGAACAACTAGACAAGAACAGTTTTTTCCTGAACGCCATTACTCTGCTAAACAAATAATACCCTCAACGCTGTCAAACTATTTACTAAGTCTGCATTACTATTACTATTAATTCTCCCATCCTTCCTTTCACCCATCTCCTCCCACTTATGACTGTATGACTGTAACCTTGTATCCTAACGATTTTTATTGACTGTTTCTTAGTATGATTTGATTGCTTATTGTACTCTATGGCTATTATTAAATGATGTACCTTATGATTCTTGACAAATGTATCTTTTTTTTAATGTACACTGAGAGGATATGCACCAAGACAAATTCCTTGTGTGTCCAATCACACATGGCGAACAATGAATTCTATTCTATTCTATTCTATTCTATTCTACTCAAAACCCAGCATCATCTTAATGTTAACAGAATCTGGGGTGCTAAGTACAGTTCTAGGTGGCAAGCTAGTTTTCCTACCTTCAGAGAAGATAGATAGATAGATAGATAGATAGATAGATAGATAGATAGATAGGCGGGCAGGCAGAGAGAGAGGAGGAGAGAGGGAGGGAGGGAGGGAGGGAGATTGTTTTACAATCTATACCTGTAATATACTTTTGATGAACATGAATTTCATCATCTGTAGCACTCAGCCTGCTAATATAACTTAAAGCTTGCTACTAAAAACAAAAGCACAGTAGAACCTGTAGAAATGACTCAGTGGTTGCTTCTTTTGAAAACAATAAAGGGCAAAAGGTGCAAAAGGATTACCAGTTTATCATACTACAACAAACTTTTCAACTAAATCCACATATTCAGAGCTTGTGCTTTTTAACCTATACTTTTCATTAATTATATCAATTCTTTAAATAACAATAATGTATTATAATCCCAACAGAATACAAATGAAGATTTACTGGAAGAAGACTCACATGGGCTTTAAAGTACAAATAATAATAGCACGCTAAAAAGAATTTCAAAAATCCAGAAAGAATAAAATGTAAATAATATTTAAAACAACACACAATTTATTTTACAACACAATATGCCGAATGAATGAATGAATGAATGAATGAATGATTTTTTCCTTAAGTCCTTTTGAAACCACATATTCCAAAGTGAATTGTAAAAACACTTCAGCTTCACAAATTGTATTAAAATGAACAGGAATATTATGATATAAAATATAGTTCTTTTATTTGAAGTCTTATTCTAAATCTTCACATTTTTATGAGGAAAGAGCTTTATACACCTAGAGATGGTGTTCTTGTCTGTGCAATTATGAGATGGAAAAGTAGCACATTTTCTCTCTCCCTTTCACTCGTTCTCTGCATTCAAGCAAGTATCCATGTATGTATCAATTCAGGGTCCCCAATTCCCAGACTGCAGACCGGTACTATACATAGCTTGTTAGGAACCAGGCCACACAAGTGAGCAAAGCTTCATCTGCACATGTGCAGGATCTAGGTAGCATTCAAAACCATCTCCCCACCCAGTCCGTGGAAAAAATGTCTTCCACAAAAAAACTGCCTTCCAGTCCCTGGTGCCAAAAAAGGTTAGGGACTACCATATTAATGTATACTATACATAAATATGCATATGTTTAAATATATACTATATTCATACAACTATACAATTCACCAGTCAAAATACCTTCCTCAAACTCAAAACTACTGACATAAACTAGGTTTATGTTTTCTTCTCCTTCTTTGTACAAACATACTGATGAGAAAGCCAAAAGACATTCAGGTTTTAGATGAAAAAATAAAATTAATACACATTTTTTTTCAGCTTGATATCCATGTATTCTCCCAAATCACAACAGCAGTATTTTGCTGTTTTTAAATCCAAGTACTAAACTGTGAGTGAGTTGAATTCAATAATGTGAGAATAAATGTTACAATTTTCTTTATGTAATCCCTAGTGCCCCAAATCATGATATAAATAATTCATAAATCTTATCAATTAATGATGAAAAAGCACCTAACAATGGTCAACTCATATTGAAGATTCTGGGAGTTCAACTATCAAGAACCCTATTGAAATGATGCAAAAATATTAAAACAAGTTTGACTGTTATAGAACAAATACCTTATTAATAAATAATTTGGCAAATTATGGCTTCATAAGTCCATAAAATGCTCAAACTAGTCCAACAAAAATAATACCTTAACTATAAGAACGGGCACTGAGAAAATCAAAGAGAAGACAATATTAACAGATGGAAAGAAAAGGTTGAAATAGAGCTTTAAATTATTAAATACTGTGTTTCTCCAACAATCGCCCCCAATAAGAAGCAGGCCCCTCAGCACTGCTTTGTACACATGCAGTGAAATTAAGCCCTGCCCCAAAATTTGGGCCTATTTAACATGAGGTGAAGAGACATGGGGAAGGGCAGAGGGGAAGAAAACTTGCCGAACTCCTCCCACGCACAGCCTTGCTTAGCCTAGGAATCCAGCCTTAAGTCCTTCTCCTTGTCCTAGGAGCATCTGGTATTTATTTTTTGCAGGAAAATCTTAAGCAAAGTCTCCCAACTCCTTGGCGTGTTTTAGTCTACCGAAGCCTCACAGTCCTGTTTCTCCTCCAGATCACCAGCCTACTTTCCCCAGCAAGGGCGCCATAAAAGCGCTGCTTCGGTCAGGTGGCCCGGGAGCTCTTGCGCAGGAAAGAGGGACCGCACCAAGAAGCGGATGCCTCCGCTTTCCCATCTCAAAGGGCACCGGCTCCCCCTCCCCACCGCAGGCCCGGCAAGGTGCAGGAGCTGACCTTAAAGCGGACTCCATCCACGTCCCCTTGGGCAGCCAGAGCAGGGCGCAAAGGCGTCTCCTGCAGGACTGCAGAGGCATGAGCCACCCAGCCTGCTGCTGGCGTGCCACCCTGACCAATGCTCCACTCTGGGCACAAGCGCGCAGCAGCAGCCCAGCCCACCCTGCAGCGGTGCCTCCTCCTGCTGGCCATGCCTTGCAAGTCGAAGCGCAGCCCCTGCTTGGGCACCGCCAGGCTGCACTACCACGCGGTGGTGGCACCTCCTCCTGATGGCCACGCCTTGCAGGCGAAAGTGCAGCCCAGCAGCACCCAAAGGGGGCTGCGTGCTTTCAGCCTACAAGGCGTGGCCAGGAGGAGATGCCACCGCGTAAAGTAAGAGTGGCTGGTGGTGGCACTGGAAGCCAGGCCAAGCGGGCAAGTGAGCTTGCGGTCCCGAGAGGGGCGGGCTGCATGGGCTGGGCTGCCGCTGCACCCACTTGTGCCCAGAGCGGAGCGTTGGTCAAAGGGCGGCAAGCCAGCAGCAGGCTGGGCAGCTCACTCCTCTGCCGTCCTGCCAGAGGTGTCTCTGTCAAGCCCTGCTGCCCAAGGAGATGACGGATGGAGTCCGTTTTAAGGTCAGCTCCTGCACCCTTGCCGGGCTGTAACAGGGGAAGGGGAGCCGGTGCCCTTTGTGCAGATGGGAGAGCGGAGGCATCTGCCTCTTGGTGCGGCCTATCTTTCCTGCGCAAGAGCCCTCGGGCCGTCCGACTGAAGAGGTGCATTTTGTGGTTCCCTTGCCGGGAAAGTGGGCTGATGATCCAGAGGAGAAACAGGGCTGTGAGGCATCAGTAGACTAAAATGCACCAAGGAGTTGGGAGACTTTGGCATTAAGATTTTCCTGCAAAAAAATATAGTACCAGATGCGTTCCTGGGACAAGGAGAAGGACTTCTGGATTCTACTAAAAGCTGCGTGTGGGCACTCCTTTAGCTGCTAAAGTAGCAGCCCAGTGGCTAGGTGAGGTGTGTGGGGGAAAATTAAGGCACCCTCGAAAAGACAGCCTAGCCGTTTTTTGGGGTCAAAAAAAATTAAGGCCCAGCCTTATTTTCTGAGAAATATGGTAGTATTTTATATAACAGACCATTTGTATGTAAGATTTGCATCAACTTTTGCTTTTTAAAGAAACAAATGACCATCAATTGTAGATAATGTCATAAAACAAACAAAGAAGAATGCAACAGATACAAAATAGAATTTACTAAAAAAAATCAGCTTAGAACGGAACCTAGCAACTATTCTGTAGATGATTATATCAATAAAAATGTGGTCATGTTTTAAAACACTGTAAGGCAAGCATTGAATCTCCTTCCCATGGAGTTTCAAAATCAGAATACCACTGAGAAGAAATAATGGTACATTTTACTTCATAAACAGATGAAACAAAATTCAGGAGAGCATTCTCTCTCTCTCTTTCTCTCTCTCTCTCTTTTCTCTCTCTCTCTCTCCCTCCCTCCCTCCCTCTCTCTCTCATACACACACCCTTCTTCTTCAGGTCTTTCATATTTTACTTGGTACTCTTCAACTGTGATCAGCACCACAGGCATTCCTCACTTAGTGACTGCCTCATTATTCAGTGACTGTTCACATTGCAATAATAATGAAAAAGTAACTTTGTGACTAATTCTCACATTTATGACTTTCATAGGTCTCTGAAGCAAACAAAAGCTGAAGTGAGATCATAACCACAATCAGTTTCACTTACCGTCTGCTTTGCTTAAATGACCAAGCTGCCAGTTCCAATCGCGGTCACTAAACAAAGTCCATCTCTATACAACTTTGCTTTGTTTTTCACATTACCATGAAAAGACACATAGAGTAAAATACTTTACTACTGTATATCTGTGCAGAGGTAGTGATGGAAAGCCATTTTGTAATACACAAAGAAGCAAATGTAGTTATTGTTTGCCACTCTTTAAAGCAGCAATATTTTTTTCTAATATGAACCAGCAGGCAGCCATGCAATTCCAGGAAAGATGAAGTTGCATTAAAGAACTGAAGACTATACTTTACTTCCATGTAATCAGAAGCAATTTTTATTCTTTCCACTAAAAGAATATTGGTAAGAAATTATGTAACAAGGATCAGGACTCTTTCAGCATAATTAAATAAAATCTGAAACAAAACAAAGTAAATTTGCTCTAAGGGGAAGAAGTCAATAAAAGAAAGATCACCTTCCAAAATGGATTAAATCAAGGCTGTGGAGAAAAAGCTTGCAAAAAAAAAATCCACTAACTCATCCTTATGGGAGAGGCAGGTGGGAAGTGACTCAGAATGCTTGTGACTGCTCTAGGCAGATTTCCCCTCCCTCCTGTTCATGTGACACAAAGCAGAGCATATATATTCATCCTTTGCTTTCTCATCCACATATACACAAAGAAATGGCCAGTGCTGATAAAAGGGTTGGAAAGAATGACACAAGTCATGCTCTCCATGCTTTTCCTACTTTGTTGGAACTGAATCTTGAAGCACTCCATTTTCTTCTATAAAGTGAGTTTCTCTGATGAAAAGTAACAATGGAGAAGGCAAGCCTAATCTATAAAAATCTCCTGAAGCCACCTGATTGGTAGTCTTGAAACTCAATGTTTATAAATCCCCACCCCCCCCCCCCCCTATTCCTGGCTATCCAAAAGTCTAAGTAATGCCTTCCTATGTTAAGATGACAATCAATGCACAAGTTCTCCTTCTGTCCTCCCCGCCCCCGTTTCATATTATTCCAATATAAAACTTGAATATTTTGTTTCTATATCACTTAAGCATCCCATCATTGAGTCAGTTCTTAGCATGAGAAATTAGGGGTTTTAGACATGCCAACTGGAATGAAAATGCGCGCCAGGGTAATGGTTACTGTTGTCACATCAATATCTTGCTATAAAGAAGGGGAAGGCAGTAAGTACTCTCTTTTGGAAGCTTCAACCTTATTTAAAATGTTACAATCAGCAGTGATTCAGAAAGGAAAAACACATATATAAAGACTGTAGAATGTAATGCATTACTGAATATTTAAAGAATCTAAATAGTATCTTAATTATAATTCACTAACACAATATTATTTTGCAATTTGAAAGTCACTAAGTTTAAAAATACTAACAACCATCTGATACGTTCTGATTTCAGTTTTAGCTTTAAAATTCTTTCAACATCTATTTGTTCCATCTCTTTCATACATCAAGTATTACTTCTATCCATATGTTATTGAAGATTAGTGCATTTCATTCCAAGGAAAACTTCCTACTACTCCTCAGGCCTTATATCACTTCAGCAGGAATATGGCAAACTGTTTAAGAATGTAGGATATTCATAAATGTCATACTTGCACAAAGCATTTAAAAAAATAGTTTACTGAATAATCACAAGCATATATTGTAATGCTAATTACTATATATTTTCACACACTTTAGTGTCCTGTAAAGTTTAAATGACAAATAAAGGCCATTATTCAGGCAGCCATGAAATAAATTGGCTCTGCCCAAAGGAATTTCTGACCTCTATTTTTCAAACACCAGTTTCTTACATAGCATGGCAAACTGCTTTGAAACCTCAGGGAATTTCTGAGGCAATTTGATCAATGCTGCGTAAGGGCTGCCATTCAAGGAAAAAGGGGTAGTTCTGTTGGGCACACCTATAGTTTTCTGGATTTTGGCCTTAAATTTTTGGCATTCAAGAGTAACGCTTAAATTTCAAGAGTAACACTTAAATTTTTCTCTCCTTTTTATAAATGCAATCTTTACATACAACAAACAGCATCTACCTATGGGATTACTAGATGATATAAGTATAGTTGACTCACGGGATCAATTAAAAGAACTAGCATTTATTGCTTTTAAATTTTAAATAATTCCAATTTTTAACAAACAAGATTTGCCACACACAGGAAAAGCAGATTTATTATGTGCACACAATGAATTAAGATAATTATTCCACTTCACTGTGCATCCTGAAGTAATTTTAACTTTAAAAGAAATATGGTCTGAAGTTCAACTTAAGTATAGCCTACATAAAGTTAATATTACAAACTTCTTTATTTAGAAGCATGCAACTTAAATATTTTAAATACAAATAAAAAATTAAATTCAAGCTGGTCCCACTGCAATGATTCGCAATTATTTCCACAAAAGTAAAATGAGCATAATACAGGCAGCTACAATGTAAAATTAAATGTAGAAAAACCCTTTAAAAATAAGCAGAATTTGCTATACTTACTGAATATTTCTCCTGCTGGCCCATAACTCCATGGTTAGCTGGGATTGCAAGAGGTTTCATAATGAACAAACATATGCCGAACTTAATTTGCACATGATATACTAATTTATCATGAATAGCAATCAACCTCTACTGCAATAAATTAAATAACGAAAAGACAGGGAGGAAACAAGCCAAGAGCTCAAAGTATCGTTCACAAAATCTCTCACACTGGTAGTACAGAAATATAATCCAAACAGCATTTGCCTCCATATTTGTAACACTTTATATCTTAAGCATGCACAGAGGTAAAGTCCCTAGCAACACCACACATATCCAGCATTCTTCTACAAGAAGCAGGAGCATTCCCTGAGATCAAAAAGGAGGGAAAAAGGAGGGGAGCTAAAATGGCTGACTGCACACAAGATTCCCTCAAAAAAGCTTAAAACCATACAGTATTAGTAAGGATGCAGCAACCAGCTTCCTGTACACAGTCAAGATTGTTATTTCTTCTGCTTAGTTTGCAATCACGATGACAGAGAGCTCTTCAGCCCCATTTTTAAAAAAAAAAAATAAAAAAATAGGGCAGAGCATCTGAATAGGGACCTCCTCCATGGCTGCTAATGATGCTGACAGGATGACCAGTGATCTCTGTTCCAGTCAACTAGCCAAGTTTGCACAATTAATCTAAGCAGCAATGATACTGACAGACATTTAATTTAATAATGCCTGTCCCTCACATTCAAGGAAATCATGTCTAACACCAGGAACGTCACTAAGGAAAAGGGGGGGGAGAGCACCAAAGGCACATACACAGAGAAAAACAAACCTAGAGAATCATGAGTCTGAATGTAATACGCCAATATAATTACGTTATTGTGCTTACTTTGGAAGACCATGGCTGCAGGCAGTTGGCATAGCAACGCACAAGGAAAGCCATTTCCTTGGTAGAAAGAACGCTTCCTTTTCTAAATAAAAAATCCCTCTTAGGATACAAACGGCATTGCTGCTTCCTGCAGAAAGCAAAGACACTGTAGTCTGTCTCTTAACCTGCACACAGGCACACTCAATGCAGTTCTAATGATGTAAGTCGATCTCTCGCTGCCTCCCTCCCTTTCCCCCCCATACATCGAAAAACCCAACTCAAATGGAAAGGCAGATTCCTTGCTGCTTGCCCCTTCAGCTGCTTAACTATTTCACTCATTAAAGTACTGATGGACAATTCAAATAGAGTAACAAGCGCTTGCCTGTATTATATCCGCTTCTGTAGGTCAAGCAAATCCCAGAGGGAAGAAATCCACTGACTGCTGGCTCCAGTGCCTTACCAAGGCAGGATAGGAATAAGGAGATTTACTTACTTAACAGTCTCCAAACTAAATATAAATGTTCACCAAGGTGAATATAATGCATAGCATTGGCTGATACCTCCTCATTCCAACCTTCATCCAAAAATAATATTGCACCAAAGCTGTAAATATCTAATCATTAACAGAGTACTTGACAAGGTTTCAAATTCACAGGTACGGGTACTATTCATTTAGTGACTGTTCAAAGTCACAACAGCACTGAAAAAAGTGATTTATGACCATTTTTCACACTTCACATCACCGTGGTCATGTGACTGAAATTTGGCCACTTGGCAACTGGCCTGTATTTTACGACTGTTGCAGTGTCCTGAGGTCATGTGATCTTTTGCAACCTTCTGACAAACAAAGTCAATAGGGAAGCCGGGTTCACTTAACAAGTATGTTACTAACTTAACAACCACGTAAAATGGGGCTAAATTCACTTAGCAACACTAATTTTGGGCTCAACTGTGGTCTTAAGCTGAGAATTGCCTATATAGAATGCTTTAGGTAATAGTGAACCTTAGTCATGGAAGTAAATTTTTAGGTTCCTCGGTTGAAAATTTTGCTTAAATGACAGCTACCCTTGCCATAGAGATTGTAGAAGTTCTCATTTAAACAAGTATCCACAGATAATAGGAAACCACACTTTCAATTCATTTTACTCAATTTAATCTCTTAATTATTTTATTTTTAAAATATGTAACTAGCATACCATTGTGGCTCCGGAAATTTGGTTTAGTCTGACGTTTACAAAAAGAATAGAGAAAGTAGTTTTGCAATCTCTTGACTTGGTGAACTGTATTAAAGCAGTTTCTTTACAATAGCAAGAAGCAAAATATCTGCCAGCTGAGAACACAAGAGTTTGTTGGTTATGTAAACATATTTCTAAAATCACACATACTATACGCAATAATTCTCAGAAGTATGAATGTTCTTCTTCAGCAAATCCTGATGGGAATAACAACATTAATACTTGGAATTGTTGCAACTGCTTATCTTGTCATATTTTTTCTAAAGAAAGCTGAAATATTCTTATAAAATTATAAGGCTATTTTTTTCTTTTTTTAATGCTAACATGCTATATTTTTAAAAAGATCAGACAGGAGTTAAAACTTGAATAGAGGTGTAAATCTTTCTGAAAGGGGAGGAGTGAACTTCCTAACTTTAAAAAAGTATTTGAAATATTTTTAAAAAATGCTTGTATAGATCTAAAATCATTTTGTTATTCTAAGAACCTTAAATATAACAATATAAATATATGATAATGATCTATCACTATTGCTGTATGTACAGGTGAAACTCGAAAAATTCGAATATCGTGCAAAAGTTCATTTATTTCAGTAATGCAACTTAAAAGGTGAAACTAATATATGAGATAGACTCATTACATGCAAAGCAAGATAGTTCAAGCCGTGATTTGCCATAATGGTGATGATTATGGCTTACAGCTCATGAAAACTGATATTCTAATTTTTCGAGTTTCACCTGTACACTGGGAGCTTATGCACCAGAGACAAATTCCTTGTATGTCCAATTATACTTGGCCAATAAAAATTCTAATTCTAATACATTTGGCATATTAAAAGTTTGTTTTGAAGGTAATTTTGCCACTATATTATCTGATTAGTTAAGTATTCAACTGCAATGTACATAAACTACTAAAATATATCCGTGCATCTGAAACAGAATTTAATGACTTCAGAGTTCTCTGAATTATCTTTATCCTTCAATAAAGAAGTATACAGTGCAACTGCTTGCCTTTGTAGAGACTGTTTCTTTCATAGATCTCAAGAACAGAGATCAGGGCCATGGGAAGAGATTCTTTCCCATTTCAAAACTTTATTTTTTTTATTTTTTTATTTATTTTTATTCATATTTATATGCCGCCCTTCTCCGGAGACTCAGGGAAGCTTACAATTTTTTTGGAGCGTAACCCAATGCGCTCAGCAATAGCCTTCATTTCATTGTATATGCCTGCTTATTACTAAGTGGCATTTTTACAAAGTCAGCTTATTGCCCCCAACAATCTTGGGTCCTCAATTTACCTACCCCGAGAGGATGGAAGGCTGAGTCAACCTGAATAAACCAAAACTTTATATTTGGTTTATTCTCTGAACCAAAAAGGGAAGATGTTATCAGTGTTTCCTCTACACTCCAGAAATATTTGGGCCAGTGCGTGTACACAGCCCCATTCACATTAGTGGCGGGTGGCGGTGCTCACAGCCCCATCCTGTGCTCACACAAATGAAGCTGTGCATATGTACTCACGCATGCATGCACACCTGCCCCTCACACAAAGCCACCCCCCCTTTTCCACTCTTTCCCCCACCAACCCAGAAAGATTGGGAAATGCTGTATTAGAACAATTCACCAAAAATTCCTCCTCATAATAAGGGAAGAACAGAACAAACAGTATGATAAATGGATAAAATCAAAACAATTAAAGTGAGAACAAGAACTTTTATGGCTATCACAGAATATAGCACATAATATAAATTACAGATTGAGTGGCAAGGTCCCTATATAATTTGGAAAACAAGAAGCATCAGACTGAAAGAGGAAAAAGAAAAATATACCATGCAAATTTATTATAAAATTGGTGTGACAGAATAGAACTTGGGTGCTATCCTGTTTCAGTTTCAATTCACACACACACACACACACACACACGATAATAGCAATTTACTCAATGTTGAGTAGATAATGGCAGACAAGGAAAGGAATGTAAATCAAAACAGAGTCTCTGGGAGGCGCAGCTTTGCTGCGTCATTTTGTTTTCAACAGGAACGCACAGAAGAGTCAAAATCCAGTCTATCAGACAGCCAAGTCAGAATTGTAAGGTATTCCACAGGTCAGAGGTTCAGGGTTTATACATGAGCACAATTCACAAGCATGACATGCCAACAGGATAGTTATTCCCTTGCTTGGCAAGGAGCCTACTGAGTATTTTTGCTCTACCGTCCACTCTGCTTGTCAGGTCCAAGGGCTTGGAGGCATTCATGTGTCATCATGAAGCTGCTCTAGTTCTGATGGTAACTGTGTTTGATCAGCCTGTGTTTGATCAGCCTATTCTTAGCTTGGTGTCTCCTAAGGCTGACATTAGATGGAACAGCATCATCAGAGGCTGAGTCCTGGGCCATGATAGAAGGGAGAAGAGAGAAGGGGAAAAAGTACTGGACCAAGTATGGAATGAACCAGTCCTCAGTAGAAGACCTTCTGAATCTTGAATGTCCAAATCAAAGCAGAAATTATTAAAGATTATGGATACATTTCCAAAATATTTACCAATCGAATAGATTTAAGCAGTATAGTAGAATATCATACAGATACAAGGAAAGCTCTACAACAGTAACATTACAGAACCCCAAAGAAAAGCGTTAAAGGAGGAGCTCAATAAGAGGTTCTAAATGGACATATAACAGATGCATCCAAAAGTGACTGGTTGTGCTGGTACCAAAACCAAATGGGAAAGCCAACGGCCTCAGTGAATGACATGAATGACATCTAAGATGACTTTAGTGAGTGCTAAAAAATTTACAAAATAAAAGGATATGGGCAGGTTCCAGTAGAAGCCAACTCAAAAGAAAAGAGTGGCTTTTGTCATCCCTCTTTTAGTTCATGATGATGCCATTCGTGATGAATGTGGAGCAGCTACCACACTCCAACATATCACTTACAAAATCTTACTTGGTTAAGATGAATGAAGTGCTATAGATCATCTATAGTAAAGGCATCTCCAACACTTGGGATTGGTAACTCAGAGCCTTCAGAAAGCCAGATTAACTTTCAATCCAGTCAACTGGAGGGAGATATATTTAAGGAATTGTGAATCAAGTCTTAAGGTACAAACTAGCTGTCACCATTTTCAACTGCCTGAAAAATTACAGCAGAATCTTCCCAAGTTTCTTCTTCTGACCGTTAATGCATTTGGAGGATCCTCCCTTCCTTTTCTGATTGTTTCCTAGGTAGCATCTCGTCTCCTGATTCCCCAAGGTCATCCACACATTCTATTACACAAATTGCAACCATTCTTCCTTTCTGCTCCTCTCTTTTCAGTATTAGGATCACATAGCTGTTGATGAAACAGTAGCATTTTCAAATTTTGGGTAGAGGAGAAAAGACAAGCACTTTGAAGCTATACAGACAGGGGAACTGTGAGAAGCATATAGACCGGCAAGACACTTGTTGGCCTTGCCAGGTAGACCAGAGAGGAAACACATTCATATAAGCTAATTCTACTTTATTGTAGAGCTACATTAACAGAGTCTTCATTAGCATAATCTTACAAGTCTGAAAGTACAATTTTCCTGCTGTCACCTTTAAAGCCCGATAACTTAGGCACTGTCTCTCTTGAGCCTCTTCTTCATCCACAATGCAGTTGTGAACTGTGCTCCCTCTTATCTGACCATTCCCTATGTAGTAGTTCTTTGTCAGGTTTCCAAGATCATTCCCACATACTATTACATCACCAGGAGAAAGGAGGAAACGATCTGCCGTTGGATATTTCTGGGCTCTGAAAACCACTGGGAAAGCAGCAAAAGAACAGCAGCGAAGTCAAAGTCTTGGTGACCAAAGAGGCAGCAGGAAAGGTAGCAGCAACTTGGAAACCAGAGTTTATATCCCATCTCCTGCCCCTCCCCTCTGGCCAGGCTAGTCTTAGACTTGAGGTAAGGCAAGAGCCTGGAAGAGAAAGAAACCTTGGCTGGAGAAAGTATTCCCAAGATTCAAGGTTCTGGCACTAACATTCAAAGTCCTTCATGGCATGGGTCCAGGAGAGCCTCCTGCCGATATCAAATACCAATCACCCTGCGTGCACACAGGCTGGGACTCTCGGGATGCCGTCCGCACAACAATGCCGGCTGGCGGTGCCCCGGGGAAGGGCCTATTCTGTAGCGGCTCCCGCCTTATGGAACCTCCTCTTATGGATCTCTCCTCTTTCCGGCGCGATCTAAAAACCTGGTTATTTTTACAGGCTGGGCTGGACTGACCTCCTGGGGGGGAGGGGGATTTTAATTGGGTTTTTATTATTATATTTGGCTTGTTAGGTTTAATCTCTTTTTAAATAATTTATTGTTCTATGTTTTATATGTGAGCCACCCCGAGTCCTTTCGGAGAGTGGCGGCATACAAGTCAAATAAAATAAATAATAAATAAAATAAATAAATAAGGCAAAAAAGTAAAGAAACAAACAGAAAAATACAAGAGCCCTACCTGCTGGCTGTTGGAGAAAAAGTAAGGGCTTGGACTGAACAGAACAGAACAGAACAGAACAGAACAGAACAGAACAGAAAAAGAATCTCAAAAGATATAGACAAAACTTTTTTCTGTGGAAAAGGAATAGGTATTTAGATATTAGCAATAAGGAAATACATAGATTAGTACTAGAAATATGAAGATATAGTGATGGGTATTATTTTATAAAATAATTGAAGACATTCACATTCCCTTTGAAAATGTTTGTATTATAAAAGCAGCCGTACAAGAAAAATCAACCAATCATGGTTAAAAATCAGAGTAGAATTATATGGCCACAGAAGCTGATTGGAAAGGAGCACACATTACTAAATTTAGAGTTTCTAAATTAATTGCATACTATTAATTTGCATATAAAATCATACCTGGTTTATTATGAACTTAGTCTCCCTTTTATTAGGTCTTTGTATAATTTATCAGATTATTTGATACAGAAAGTTGTAAGACAAGGAAAAGTGGAATGAAAGACAAGAGGTCAACTAGAAGCAAAGTGGATAGCTACTGCTACATTAGTGGTGATGAGGGCACCATTAGAAGATCTGAAAGACCAGGTTAAGAGACAGATCATCATGGAAAAAATCTAAGTGATCACTATAAATCAACAACAGCTTGTTGGCACATAATTAATCAATCTGATATAGGTGTAAACACTAAATAAGAAATCCCTGAAATATAGCAAATCTTTCCTGATGTTTTGGTAAGCTGTATTTATATACCATGAAAGACAATAGATCTGACAAAGGATTGCAGTTCAGAAGGATCACCCTATAGCAATACTTAAATAATCATAAGGATTTAATGTTGTATATTATGATTACTTGTTTGGGAAAGCTACAGAGAAAAGCAACTGAGAAAAGACAATCTATATTTAATGATCTTGCCAAGCAGATATGGTGAATTCTAATCCACTTGAATAAAGCTTGACAGCAAAATTCCTGCCAGTAAAATGTACCATGAGAACACTAAGCATAACAGCTGGGTACTTACAAAGACTTTGAAGAACATTCTTTAAAATTCCAGATTAAGGCTCTACTTTTATAAAGGAGAAGCGTACAAAGATATTTGACCAGAGTTGACCAAAGATTAATAACTCTGACCAACAAAGTTGACCAGTGGATGGAAAAGTTGTCTTCAATTCATAATCTCCTGATCTAGTTCTGGTATCCTTCTAACTACCAATAATATTCCAGCTAGCGTTTATCAAAAAGAGAAGCAAATAATAATTGGTAATATTTGGAATCAAAATGTGAAACAGTTAGGAAAATTACTTAAGAGTGAAGTCAAAAGAATTAGAAAAAAATACTTCAAAGTTTATTGGCATATTGAAATAGTATATTTTTGTATTAACTGTTTTATTATTTTTATCAGTATGTCTCCTGATTTTTAGTTCATTACTATATTTGATCTATGAGACTTTAAGACTGACAAACCTTATCAGCATGCTTACTCTAATTTACATATTTCTATGTGTATAAAAAGAACATTCTATTATTTTCTGTAAACTGGTCATTTGTAACATTTGAGGGAATATCAGAAGAAACCTCGACTCTAGTTCCACTGCAAAAGTGAAAATAATTTTAAAAAAGTAAAATACTTTCAGAAGCTGTGAATATTGTCCCAACACATATTATCTTCCCATAGCAACTCAGCATTGTTAATTTTCATAAACTGGAAAAAAATCTAAACTTGCAGCCACAGTATTTAGAACCCTAATTTTATCTACAACACCCTTATTATACTTAGTTTCTAAAGCAACCAAAATGTAGGCCCAATTATGACATCAATCAAGCACTTCTGTTAAAGCAACAAAAAGAAAAAAATAAATCCAAGGAGTCACTCACAAAAATCTGCCACACAGATGATGTAATGCAAAAGACTTTCAGACAGAAGATGAAATTTAGGTAAACAAATGGGAACCATAATCATGAACTGATTACTGTGTGCTATTTTGAAATTTAAAAACCTAGCTAAGTTATGTATCAGTAAAGGAGAACACTTAGGAATAGAGGATATTATGTTATGTTATGTCACATATAATATTATATAATATTCCATACGTAATGTCACCTAGCAAAAAAGACATTTACCAATCATTGTGCTATGGGTTTTGGTCTATAGTTTCCTAGCACAAGTCATTAGCCCTGAGCAGGCAATGAACAAGAATTGTTAAAGTTCTCTGGACTTTACCCCCCCCCCCTTTTGCCTAGCCAAGTCCATAACAGACTTTCCCAAAGTATGGCTGCTGTTAAAACTTAATTTTGGCTTGTTTAGGCAAAGTAGAAGCAACTTTTGAAGTGTTCCTGCTCTCCTAATACAAGTGTGATTAGCTTAAAAATATATTGTAATAACCCCAAATTGTTCCCCAGATAAATCATCTTAGATAAATCATCTGGGGAACAATTTGGAGTTGTTAAAATCCATGAGTTATAGAAAACTCGGAGAATATAAAGTATTCCATAAATTTATACTAAATTAATATTAATATGGATGCTACTAGGCAGGAATCACAGGGATAGACAAAATCACAGGGATAGACAAAAGGGATGCAATATTAATACCAAAAAGTCTGCCAGGTTAAGAACAGCAAATTTTAGAATACTGGAAAGGTAAAGAGAAACATTCAAATTTTCACTTCAATTCTGATTGTAATTCCAGCTATCTTGTCTTCCTGAATTACAGTAATTACTCTGTAGGAAAATCTTTTCACAAAGCCCACAATAATTTTCTGCTTCTAGCCTAAGTCTTGGATTTAGGCTTTGACTAATCAAATCATTCTTACCCCATAAGAATTTTGATTAGACATGGCTTCAATTGCCATTGTCAAAGAGCATCTCTACCTCTTATCCATTTTCTTTTATGGGTTCCATTACATTCACTGCTGGGAAGTATCCCAGAGAGTTATGGTCAGTTTTATTCCAAAGCTCTGTTTCACCACAAATACATTTTTGTCTCCTGCAGCCTTTTCACTTTCTTTTGCTTTTTAAAATTTCTTTTTTCTATCTCACCCTTTTTAAGAAGTTCTCCATTCTTTGCTTCTTCTCTTAGAATTATACCTGCTCTCCTAGGACATCCACTCAACACAGATATTCTTCTTCTCTTCAGGTTGCTAAATAATAATCCTTAGCTCTTTCCTTAGCTCTTTCCTGTATCAGAATGGTGCTCTTGAATTTAGAATCTGACTGGCCTTGGTAGAAAATGCAGATCTATTCAAGGCCTACTTCTTCTACCACTTCTTCACTGGATTTTAAATTGCATTGTAGCCATAATCCAGCAATCTAGCCACAATTCTCTAACACCCTTTTAAGGGCTATGGAAGTGTTTTCTGAAACACTGCTTGAATGTGTGTGAATGTGTGTTTCACTACTTCATAATAGTCCAGAATCACTTTTTCTGCCTTCTCAAAACTCCTCACCTCTTTGTCTAGAAAAAAATCCTTCCAATGAGATCACATCATGTTATCCATTCCCTTCGTAGCCATTGAGTTGGTCTGAAATATTTCAAAGAATGCATAAATGTCTTACACCTAATGCCAACAGTTAAATCTCCTAATTGACATGACCACTTTGGGTGAGATGATAAGATGGCATGAGTTACAGTACCATTTTATTTTTATTTTTTTATTTTTATTCATATTTATATCCCGCCCTTCTCCAGAGACTCAGGGTGGCTTACAGTTTTTGGGATACAACCCAATGCGCTCAGCAATAGCCTTCATTCCATTGTATATGCCTGCTTATTACTAAGCGGCATTTTTACAAAGTCAGCTTATTGCCCCCAACAATCTTGGGTCCTCACTTTACCTACCCCGAGAGGATGGAAGGCTGAGTCAACCTTGAGCCTGGTGGGATTCGAGCCTGCAATAATTACAGGCAGCTGGAGCTAAGTGCTAGGCTATTAACAGCCTGCACCACCATCATTATGTGGCCAATACATCATCCCATGCTGGGCAGGTTGTACCATTCAGATGCTTACCTAGTGCCTAGATCCTAGAAGCTGTGGAGCTAGATAGAAGGGGACCTAAACAGGACTTAATCCTGGCAAGGAAGATTGGCTTTGACTTTTTGGCTCCCCAGTTTTCAATGAGTCATCATCCTTGACTCTCACCCCAAGTTGGTTTCTGCTGGCTTCATAATTCCTGCTCAAAAAACAGGTGTCAGCTATGGCTACAGAGTCCTTTTCAGAAGTTTGACTTATATATCAATTGTACCTTTTCCTGGACTGGGGGGCAGGGGCTTACACACCATCACTTACATCTCAGCTGTCTCTCAGCTGGATTATTGTAATATGTTCAATTTGGGACTGCCCTTGAAAACTACCCATAATTTACAACTGATCCAGCATGCGGTGGCACATGAAATGCTTCACATTTTACTATTTACATGGCTGCTGCACAAGCTGAACTGGCTCCCAGTTATTTTGAGATGCACTTTCTGATTATCATCTTTAAAACCCTAAATGGCATAGACCAGGTTATTTCCCTAAATCTGTTGTCTACCCTATTGGTTAGACAGGATGAGTGCACTGCAGTCCCTTCCCTTAAACGTTGCCATCTGACTGGACCTTGGAAACATACCTTTCCTGTGGCTGCCCTGACTCTTTGGATTGAGTCTGAGGGCTATAAAGACTTTCACCCAAGCACTGGACTAGGAAGGAATTAAAAACAGCAATGTAGAAGTGATGGGATATTATAGTGCTGTGGGTTGTGATATATGATGCTGTGGCAGGGTTATGTTTTTATAAAATGTTGTGTGAGCCCGCTAAGCTTACCATGTGTAAGACAGGTGGCCATTAAGTCTTCTATGTAAATAAATAAATAAAGTTTTAACATACTAGGGGATTTCCCTAGGGGCAGCACTAGCCCCTGGGACAGATTGTTTTTTCTTCTTTCTTTACTCCATCTCTCTCTTTCTCTCTTCTTCCTGAACTGCTGAAACTTTGTTTTTTACTTTCTTTTTGTTAGTCTAAGAAATTTCTCTATGATGAGTTCCCTTTATCCTACTGCTATTTCTTGTTTTCAACCAGTCCCCTCCTTTTTATTGCTTTTTAATTAATACACAAAGTCATAAAACATAAAATTAACAGAGGTGGTGATATGTGTGTATGCCATTATAACAATAAATAGTTACAATTCTATACATACTATCTGATGAAGTATTATTCAAGTACATATATATTTCTTTTATATGACTCTTTTTTACCAACTATATTTTGTATGAATGAATCCCATAGTTCACAAGATCTACATCTATAGGCATTCCTCTAATAAGTGGAAAGTGTAATCAGGTCTTCAATCCATTGAATAAATTTGAGCCACACATTGTTTATCAAATTACATGTAGTAGGTATATAGTTCAAAAGAATATTAATCTCTGAAAAGTTTAGCTTTGTCGCATAATTATGTTTATGAACAATGGTGGCACAGCGGTTGGAACGCAATATTTCAGGCTAACTCTGCCCACAGCCAGCCTTACATCCTTTCAAGGTCGGTAAAATGAGGACCAGATGAGAGCAATATGCTGACATTTGTAAGCTGTTCAGAGAGCGCTGTAAAGCACTATGGAATGGTATATACGTTTAAATGCTATTGCTATTTATCTAATCCACTTATTTCTCCCAAAACCTGCTAGGTACAGAACATCACTCACTCATTAATTGGTAATAATAATTTCTGTAAAGATATTCTCAGAATCAAAGAACCCCATATAAATTTTCCAAACAAAGAATTTTATGAAAATATTCCCTGGCGTATGAACTGCAATTCCTCTCAGTATATAAATTAATCTCAAATGAGATTCATTTTGACAGCATTTACCTTTCACAAAGGGTAAGGTTTAAGGACTCCCATCTATTGATATCTGAATAAATTGCTCTAAATATTTTATTTATATCACATGTTACTAATTGACATATCCTTTGGTATATACGTAACTAAATGTTTAAGAGATTTTGTGGAAATATGTAATTAATATTTCTTACACTACACTCTTTTGGTATAGTTGGGTTGATACAGTAGTTGTATTGTTTTTCTCCCTCAACTGCTGTGAGAAGTTGTTTTTTGTTTTTTACAACTTTGGGCTTAGTACTAGAGTCTATCATTTCCCCCAACTACTTCTTTTATCTTACTTATTAAAATGAAGGGTTCTATTAGCTTTGAGTTTCTATCCTTCATCATCAACTGAGAGAATTTGATAAGCCTTCAGCTTACTACTGGGCTTTGTAACCATCGCTCTCTGCCCCCCCCACCAACTCTCTCTCATTCTACACATACATATACACACACATAATATATAACTTCCCCCTTTGAATCTGACATGCCCACTTTTTAAATTAGCCCATCAGCTAACCTTTTTGCAAAAAAAAGTGTGTGTGACCTTGAATCTCCAGGGTTCAAAAAACACTGGATACCAGCAAATCTTTGGTTTAACTATTTCTTTTTCCTGGATCTTGGTACAATTTTTCAAAATAATCTGCTGCTTATCTGTTCATTCCCACCATGCTATCATCACTTATTATGAGTTGTTAGAATTCATCAAACAAGATACAGTATATTGTGTCCTTGTTATGAATCAAATTAAATTACTTTTTCTATTTATAATGTATTAGGGAAGTGGCATTTAGCTAATGCATATAAACAGAGCTCCAGTCCCCACCAGGTACATCTTATCCTCCCGTATATATTTCTAGCATCTTCCCTTAAAGAAGGATTGAATGTAGTAAATCTCTGTATGGTTAATTGTTCTAATATTATGACATTAGGTATAGCCTTCTGTCAACAAGAATACTTCTGTTAAGACCTATCTCTAGTTAATATAACTAAGTGTATAAGTATTATTCAATTTCCCGAGACTCTTATCAAGGGCTTTAATTAAACTTAGCTGACAACCTATTTTGTCTACCTTGATCTTCTATTCCCAGTCTCAGAATCTTCTCTCTCTCTGAATGTCTGAGTCAGGTAGTGTGTGTTCTCATGCTGCAGTCATTCTCCTCCTGACTCTACTTAAAGAAATTTGAATTTTCAAAGAATTTACATATCTTCAGAATCCCGAGACTTTCTAATTTCATTATCTCTTGTTAGCAATTTTCCTCCCTGCTGAGTCCAATACTAACTTCCTTTTATCTTCTTAACCCATTTCACCTCTCCTTTTGCTCCATAGGCAACTTCAATACTAAGAGAAAAGAGGAACAACTACCCATATTTTAATCCACAGTGCTGATGGGATCTATCAGAATCTGTAGGCATCCTTTCACTATCAAAATAGACATGCCATTTTGAGGATCCATTTTATTTTGCCTTCTCTTACTGCAAGGTACAAGCTGGCCGGGACAACACAACAAACATCTTTCAACACCAGCAATGTTTAAACCCTTCATAGCAACATCAACTTGCCCTTGTTATTGTAGGCAACAATAAAAAACTAAGACTGATATTGGTAAGGCAGTTGCTCTAAATCTGTTATAACAGATAACACAGAGTTTAATATTTTGTTATTTGTCACTTAGGCCTGGGATCTTGTTTACTCCAATAACACATTTGGGTTTTTTTCTTTAAAAAAAAAGTTTAAACTCATTATTGTGACATGGAATACTAAAGAACTATTTTGATGTAAATTGAAGTTCAAATTTCTTTTTAAACAAGAAACATTATAATTTCAAATAATAAAAGCTTTTTAATATTTAATTTTAATAATTAACTCCTTCCGCCATGAGTTAAAAACTTGGCTATTCCAACTAGCCTACCCGGACTGAGGGAGAACGGGAGAGGGTTTTGAACATATTTCAAATTGTCCTAACCAGCATTGAGACCTCAACTTTGTTAACCTTTGTTTAATTGTATTGGAACTGTTTTAATTGTAAGTCGCCCTGAGTCCCTCAGGAGACAGGGCGGCATATAAATCAAACAAACAAACAAACAAACAAACAAATAAACTGATTTTAAAAAATTCAATTTTTGACATGTAAAAATATTAAATTCTATACATCTGAGCACAGTAGTGAACAGATAGATGCTTTTTTAAGATATAGTAATTTTTATATACATTTTTGGGGTTCAAGCAAGTAAGCTGGGTGTGCTTTTAACTTTACAGGAAATCCATGATACTATGATATAACATCAGGGGAGGGAGGGAAACTTGACCAGATGAAATAATTATAAAATGATATAAAAAATACTGAAATAGCTTCTATACTTTTCTAGATACTTAGGTATCTTTATATTAATTTTAAAAGCGTTTAAGGATTTACAAGTTATCATCCAATATAACTGTTAATTGTTGATGCTAAGTTTTTAACAGCTACTTTAGCAAGAACATTACAGAAAATGTTAACTACGTCCTGCATAAATGGGCCTCATGAAAGGATGTCAGCATTCAGATAATATTAATATGAAGTAGGTTTTAAAACAATATATATGGAATTAGATATGTTTTAGCTGTGCTAATTATCAATTTCCTAGGATTTTAATGGGTTTTTTTCCTAGCTCTTTTCCATTTTCTACAGGATTTCTTTTATTTTTATTTTTGTTCCCAATATAGCTTAACATAATTTTTTCTTTTTTCACTTCACTATATGAAAGGTTGGTGTAGTAGTTTTGGCACTGAGCTAAAAATTGGAAGATTGTGAGTTCTAGTCTGGCCTGAAATACAAACCTAGCCAGATGACCTTGAGCCACTAACCACTAGGAAGAAAGTAAATAGTAAACTGTTTCCAAATTTTTACCAAGAAAACTGCAGAAACTAGGCCAGGCAGTCCCCAGGAGTCAACAACGATTGAAAGATACGCTCTGTCTGTATGTTTATCATCTGTCTGTCTGTCTGTCTGTCTGTCTGTCTGTCTGTCGGTATCTACTTATCTATCTATAGTAACATTGGTACTTATTGTATATATAATATTGCAAACCAATTTCTTTTAAAAATAAGTTAATTGTAATGCATCAGAAGTTTGATGAAATTATTTTAAAAAAATGCTTCTTTCTTTTCCTTCACAGCACAGTAGATTAAGATCAAGTAAACATCTAATTCTATGTGGAAGGACCCAGGAATAAGTAGATGCTGATTCATCACATGACAGCAGAAGGAGCAAGAAGATTGCAACAAAGATGAACTGGGTGGTGGAATGCAGGGCAGCAGGAAGCCAAAATGGCATAAATGGGGGTAGGTAGCCAGATTGAGGGAGTTGCAGGACCCTTGCGGCCGTAAGTGCAGGTGGGCTACCAGGCACCCAAATTGTGATCATGTGAATAGCCGTAACTTTGGGCACAGGTGCTGCAACAGCTCTGTATCTGTGCTATAGATGTTAGTTACTTTGGTATAAAATCTTGTACCATTTCAACTTTAAGCAAATGAAAATGACAGAGATTTTAAGTATGCAATTGGTACTTCAGCTCGTTCCATTACATTCTGAATATACAAGTAGTCCTTGACTTACAACCATTTGTTTAGTGACCGTTCAAAATTAAAACAGCACTGACTGAAGATACAACCATTGAACATCCCCATGGTCATGTAATCAAAATTCAGGTGCTTGCCAACTGGCATGCATTTATGACTGTCCTCGAGTCGTGTAATTGTCTTTGTAACTGTCCCAGCCAGCTTCTGACAAGAAAATTCAATGTGGGAAGTCAGGTTTGCTTAATGGCTGCATGACTCACTTAACAACTGCAATGTTCTTCTTAACAATTGTGGCATGAAAGTGGTATAAAATGAGGCACAACCCGCTTAACAATTGTCTTGCTTATCAAGGAAAGCTGGTCATAAGTCATAACTGACTTATGCTGTGGTCATAAGTCAAGGACTACCTGTATACTGTTGCTTAAATAAAACTAACTTTTGTTACAGAGCACAGTTGCTAAACTAACATATAGCTGCTGCTTGAGAATGAAAACTGAAACATTTATAAATAGAATACTTAAAGAGTGTGTTCCACTATTTTATATATGTAAGCATTGTATATTTAAATTATGATATTTTTAACAATGAAAGATGCCACACAGGCAATCAAAAATAACAACAGCAAAACAAATGAAATGCTAACAATGATGATGCCACAAGGATTTACATTTGTGACTTAAATTCAAACTAAAATATATACTATGTAGTAGAACAATAGGGATATGACACAAATTTGCAACAAGCCAGAATTAAGACATTAGTCACACACCAAACTTGGGAAAAATAAACATTAAAGGACTATACACATAGGTTACAATACCTGCTGTTTAGTGCATTCCTGTGAGCCAAAATGAAATGAATGCCATGTAGGAGGAAAGGAAAAGATGAACATAATCAGATATAACAAAACATATACTATTATGAACTATTGCTATTATGTAAGGAAGTTTTTAAAATGGGTTTTCCCTAGGCAACTTAGTCATTTAATATAAAATGTTATATATTAGTGATAAACTAGTATTGCTAAAATTTGTCAATTTTCTTTAACAGATTTCATCTATATTTCCTTTCTATATGTTATTTCTTTTAGCCTTTAAAACATAATTCAATGAGCATGTGCAATTTCAGCAAATCTTTGTTTTATAAATCAAGTAAAGGAAATTGCATCAAGAAACCAAACATGCAAATCATGTTTTATTTTACAGCCTGATTTGCTGCCTTTACAGTGAAGGACAAAAAAAAAGAAACTTGCATAATGAAGCATTATATTTAGAATGAGCACATATGAGAACCACAGCCAAAGTGCATCTCTGCCTGCTCCTACCATGTATTTGGACAAATGTGAGAAATGTATCAATGTTTCTGCTTTATACTTTTTAAAACATATCAAAAAGCATCCTATCTTTAAGGTATTGAGTTCAAATGTAAGAATTCATAAAATCATAAAGAAAGTTACCAATCCTTTCCCTGAGAAGTGTTCTATTATATAAACAAAATAAATAATCAGGGTTATTCAACAAGATTCACAAAACAGCAAGAAAAACTATTTGATAGCAAACATTTACAGGCCAGCAATAATTATAAACTGAAATTGGCTACACATAAAGGAATAAACATTCTTGAAAAAGTTGCTCCCCAATACTTTAGAATCAGAGAGAGCACTTGAAGGTACCAAAAGATTCAAAAGATTCTCTATTTTCTACATTATATGAATGAATGAATTCTTTATTGGCCAAGTGTGATTAGACACACAAGGAATTTGTATTGGTGCATATGCTCTCAGTATACATAAAAAGAAAAGATACATTCATCAAAAATGATAAGGTACAACATTTAATGTAGTCATAGGGTACAAATAAGCAATCAAATCATACTAGGAAACAGTCAATATAAATTGTAAGGATACAAGCAACAAAGTTATGGTCATACAGTCACAAGTGGGAGGAGATGGGGGATTGGAGTGATGAGAAGATTAATAGTGATAGTAATGCAGACTTAGCAAATAGTTGGACAGTGTTAAGGGAATTATTTGTGTAGCAGAGTGATGGCGTTCGGGGAAAAATGTTCTTGTATCTAGTTGTTCTGGTGTGCAGTGCTCTATAGCACCATTTTGAGGGTAGAAGTTGAAACAGTTGATGTCAAGGATGTGAGGGGTCTGTAAATATTTTCACAGCCCTCTTTTTGACTCGTGCAGTATACAGGTCCTCCATGGAAGGCAGGTTGGTAGTAATTGTTTTTTCTGCAGTCCTAATTATCCGTTGAAGTCTGTGTCTGTCTTGTTGGGTTGCAGAACCAAACCAGACAGTTATAGAGATGCAGATGACAGACTCAAGAATTCCTCTGTAGAACTGGATCAGCAGCTCCTTGTGCAGTTTGAACTTTCTGAGTTGGCGCAGAAAGAAAATTATTTGTTGTGCTTTTTTGATGATGTTTTTGGTATTAGGTGTCCATTTTAGGTCTTGAGATATGATGGGATCTAGAAATTTGAAGGTCTCTACTGTTGATACTGTGTTGTCTAGTATTGTAAGAAGTGGTAGTATGGGAGGGTTTCTCTAAAGTCTACCACCATTTCTACAGCTTTGAGTGTGTTCACTTCCAGATTGTTCCAGTCGCATCATGAGGATAGTTGTTCAACCTCCCGTCTGTATGCGGATTCATTGTTGCCTCAAATGAGACCAGTCACTGTTGTATCATCTGCAAACTTCAGTAGTTTAACAGTCATTGGTGTATAGGGAGAAGTGGAGAAAGCACACAGCCTTGGGGGGGGGGGGCTGTGCTAATTGTACAGGTATCTGATATGATTCTGCCTAGCTTCACCTGCTGCTTCCTGTCTGTTAGGAAGCTTATGATCCACTTACAAGTGTGTTCAGGTACCGCTAGCTGGTTTAGTTTAGGTAGAAGAATGTCTGGAATGATGGTATTGAATGCTGAACTAAAGTCTACAAAGAGGACTCTTGCATAGGTCTTTGGAGATTCAAAGACCTAGTATGTAGTGCAGAGCCATATTAATAGCACCTGTCGATCTAGTTGCTCAGTATGCAAATTGAAGCGGGTCTAGCCACGGGTCCATGATGGTTTTCAGGTGGGACAGCACTAGCCTTTCAAAGGTTTCATAACTACAGATGTTAGAGCAACTGGTCTGTAGTCGTTCAGTTCCTTGATGGAGGGCTTCTTTGGCACTGGGATGATAGTAGAACGTTTGAAGCAAGAAGGAAAATAGCACATCTCTAGTGATCTATTGAAGATTCGGGTGAAGATGGGGGCCAATTGGTCGGCACAGACTTTTAAGCAAGAAGGAGTTATCTTGTCTGGGCCTGGTGCTTTTCCTGGCTTTTGTCTGTGAAATAGATCTTGTACTTCTTTTTCTGTGATCACTAGAAGTTGTGAACGCAATGGGTTGAGGTCAGTTGTGGAAGGCTGTTGTTGGTATGTCTGAGATGGGGTCAGTTGACTAAAGGAATCTCTAGTGTTTTATTGAAGATTAATGAAGATTATATATGATTGTATCACTGTATCAAAATTATAAAATTAATCAAAAGACTTTTTCCTCTCATAAAATGTCATGTCTTCCCAAGCTAATTCTTCTTTATGTAACTTTCAAGTCTAATTCTTCATGCTATTATATAGTGAAAATAGTTATCAAATTCTCTATTGGTACAGAATGAAATGCCTAATATTGTAATTGGGAATAAAAAGAAGTTAATACTATGCAATTTATGTTACACAATTTACCCATGGACTAACTCAAAGTGTTAGTCTTAAAATTAATACGTGCACAGTGAATATGTCCAACTTTATTATTCTATGTTCTTATTCTATGTTCTACGAAAATCTTAATCTCTTCAGCAGTAATTCTCTCCTCAGGATCCCATTTGCAAATCAGAAGTTAAAATAGTTCTGCTATTTGAGCCCATCTATTTGTCAGGAAACCGTTAGGCTTTCAGAAGCAAGAGCCGCAAGCCAGAGCCTCTTTCTAGAACAAGGAAAATTTCTTCTCTATTGTTTTATGTAGAATTTTTAAATAAAATTACATTTTTGAGAAATGTAAATTTTATTTAGTAGTGTACCATCTCAAGCTTTTAAAAAAGCAGCATATTTAAACATAACAAACAAACAAAAATATCTACTTAGCATTAATGTTGTGACCAAAGATATTTATAATGCCACACTCAATGTATATGTATTTCATTTATTTCATCACAGAATTTGCTCCAGAAACCTACTTTCATAATGAAAAATGGCAGTTTAAGCTATCACATCATTCATGTACTATGGAACGCTGACACTAAGACTCTGGTATTTCAAAATACAAATACTTTTAAACAATAGACAAATATTATAACATTAAAGTAAAATATGTCTTCTTTAGCTAGAGTATCCAAATCATTGGCAAGCTAATTATGCAACATAATGCTCTCTCACATGATAAAGATTTGGTTCAGATTTGTTAAATAATGCAATATTATGTCAGCATACCAGTGGAAGATACACAGTCTGGTTTAATATGTTGAGAAGAGACAAAGTAAAATTGAGCTTACATAGATAACACATCACAAATTTGTTCTTTGGAATGAGGTAACAATAATTCATTGATATGAATCTTCAGACATAGAGTTAATGTAAAATGTACTTTAAATATCCATCAATTAAAATGCATTCTGCACATAGTAACTATTTATTATAAAAGCAAGGCAACTTCTATACAGGGAATAATTTGATCATATCTGTTTTCACAGTAGAAAAAAGTTAATGATTAACAATTTCATAGTCTAATTCTCATACTGTAACATACACTATACAAATATTGATAGCTTACCGTATGATAACCTCTAGGTAAGGGTGGCTTCCCTACAGGATAAGCATCAACAGTATCAATAATTGTTTGTCTTTCTCCTTTTTGGTTGATTTTTCTAAATCTCCTTCTAGATTGTCTATGTGAAGCTTGTCGCTGGAAATACTCTTCATTTTCATCCATGTAATCCACCTAATAAATAAGCAAATGTAATAATGTACTTTAAATGTATTTTAAGCAACATTAACAGATGGTCTCCAATGCATTTGCAAAGATTTGTTTTATTCTGAGGATATGAAATCACAGTTTACTACCTACAAATCATATATTTTAAATAATGAATCCAACTGAGGCTATGCTTTAAAAGAGAATGAATTTTAGATATTATAACTATCCTGGATCTCACCTATAGTTGTTAGATAGGTTGTTTTACAAATGTATTTTAACTCTGTCTTAAATTTTATTGTGTTTATTATCTGTACTAGTCTTTGGCCAGTACGTTACCTTCATCCCGCTCCCGGCAGAAGTCATCCACAAGCATGACCAATGCCATTCAAGTACCAAACCCTGCTCTAACCCTGACTGAAAGGAGTCTAGATAATTCGCTTTATCCAGACTTCTCGGAAGCTGCCATGCAACTCTCTCTTTATCACCTTCCCTAGAAAGGAGAGGTTAGACAAAAATTGTCCAGGCTAGCTGGGTTGAAGAATGGTCCTTTGAGGCAGGGACGCACCACGACCCCTTTAAGAACTGAGAGGACCATTTTCTCTCTAAAGGAGGAGTTAACTATTGGCCAGATTCCCCCATCCATCCCCTCATGAGAGGCCTTCATTAACCAGAAGGGGCACAGATCTAACACACAGGTGGCTGAGAGAGCCCTACCCATTTCCTCAGGTTCAACAGGCTCACACATGCCAGATCACCTTGCAAGCTGTAGTTCCCATCACCTCCATAGACTCTACCCTAAAGGTCAAATGTAGAGCAAATGCAACCAATTTTATCTGCCAGATGTGCAACTTATTCTTCACAGCAATCCTTTAGGTATATTTCAGCACTGCTCCCTCCAAGTAGGGAACAAGTCACCTGGAAGAGAGTGGCTGGGCAGCTATCAGCAAACACAATAAGGGAAGAGAAGTAATTCCTAGTAGTATTCACAACCCTTATTGCTATGAGTTAGGCATTAATAACGGCTCTAGCTCTTGTCCAATTGTCTTCGGTCCTTGTGTTTCTCCAGGGATGGTCTAGATGTCTCTTAATCCACTTAGGTTCCCTTAATTCCATTGTGTACCATGGGTAACATCAGGAATCCTGGGTGTGGAGACACTACTAAGGCACAATCTAATCCAAAGCTACTGTCACTGTTTTTTCCACAGTCACCAAAGCTTCAATCACACCTAGTAGCAGGCTTTCCAAAATAACCCCAAGTTCCACCTGGAATCCAGTTGGGTCCATTAGTCACCTGGGATAGACTGACCCAATAGGTTCAGCCTCCCTGTGGATGGATGTGGCACCTGAGAAATTGAGGGTCAACAGTGAGTGGTCTGCCCTTGGCACAAGAGAAATCAAAATCTCCACCAATTCCAGAGCACTCTGGCATTGCTCTGACAGAAAAACCAGATGTATTAGTGGCTGCTATGAACTTGCTACCCTTTTGGACTAGGCATCAAAGAGGAATAAAATATTCGTGTAAAATAGTTTCCTTTAAATCTATGCTGTTACCAAGTTCTTCACTGATACTTCTATATACTTAAGTTTTCTTGACAACATTGCAGAAGTAGTTTGCCATTGCCTTCTTCAAGGTTGTTGTTGTTTTTGCAACACCCCAATTCAGCCTGGGATTTCATGATATTCCCACCCAAATACTAAACTCAAACTTGTTTACTCAAACACTGTTAAAAGTAAGCAAATTAAATCTTGCATTGTTGGCATTTGTGAAATGGCCTGACCTACTTTGTAGCTCTCATTTCCCCTAACGTTTGAAGCAGGGGTGGGCTGCTGGGGGTTCGCAGGGGTTCGGGAGACCCTCTAGCTAAGATTCTACACAGTTCAGAGAACTTCTCTGTGGGAGCACCCACTCTGTGGAACCAGCTTCCCTTGGGCCTTCGTTTGGCCCCTAATCTCCGCTCCTTCCGCCGTGACCTGAAGACCTGGCTCTTTCAACAGGCCGGTCTGGACTGACCGGGGGGGGAGGGTTTGTTTTAGAGTTATTTTAATTAATTTTTATTTTATTATTTTATTACTATTAGGCTTGTAATTGTTTAATTGTTTTTTAATGTCAATTTTTGTTGAGTTTTTTATTGTTAGCCACCCTGAGTCCCTAGGGAGAGAGGGCGGCATACAAGTCACATTAAATAAATAAATAAATAAATAAACAAACAAACAAACGAACAAACGAACAAACAAACAAACCCCCAAATCCCACTCTTGTCTGGCCCCGCACACTCCGCCCCTCCCAACATGGCCCGTTTTGAATGCAGGTAAGTGCAGGGCGCGTGCAGAGGCCTCCTGGAAGTTCAGGAAGGCCGGAGACAGGCCCATTTCTGGTTTCCAGAGAGCCTCTGGAGCCCAGGGAGGCCGTTTTCGCCTTCCCGGAGGTTCGAAAAAAAACCTCCAGAGCCCAGGGAAGGCAAAAACACCTCCCCACTGAGGTGCAGGAGGCCGACTAGGCCACGTCCACCATGGCCACGCCCACCCAGCAACCGGGCAGAGAACCCGTTGCTAAAATTTTTGAAGCCCAGCCCTGGTTTGAAGAGAGATGTTAGTCACAAGATCAGCCAAACTAGGAACTAAAATTTGTTATCACTTCTAAACTGTGTGGAATAAGGAAAGATGAAGGAACTTAAATTTATGCAAAACAAGATGGGATCTATTAAAATTAAGGAAATTATAAAAGAAATTAAAACAACAAAAAGTACTGCTCCAATTTATTTTTCCCAACACTTTTGAAATCATTCTTTATTGGGGCTGGGGTTAAAACCTACAAAGCAAAAGTTTTTTGCTTTCCTATGGACAAAAACTTTCTTCATCAGATCTTTCAAGTCACTAAAAAATTAACATTGTAAACACTCTCTCTATTGTTAGCAGATGTATTTTGGCAAATAATAACTACAATATAGCAAAATGACTTTTTACTGGCATTAATCTAGCTATACCTACCACAATCATTTCAGATGGTTCTAGAACAATGCATTCACAGCCACGCCTGAAGCTTCCCGCAGAGCGTTTCCCAAAACTAAAGGAGAGAAAAAACATTTAGAAGAAAAAAAACTGAAAAATCAAAGAAACTTCTAAACAAATTAATGCTATAATAACTGTTAGCTGATATCATTGCTAATAGCAATAGCACTTGCTTATATACCGCTTCACAATGCTTTACAGTTCTCTCTTATTGGGGGGGGGTGTAAAATTTACCATTAATACCCCACATTAAATAATGAGTTCAACTATTCTAAACGGATTATGTTACCCCTGATTATAATGCTGTTACCCAGACTTTTTTATGCTTTGGTTGAGCTGAAAGTTGACTGCAGAACAGATAGCAACCACCTTCTATTAATCCTGTTCCTAAATAATCACAGTAACAACTATATATTTAGCAGATGATTTGGGAGCAGTTTATTTAAACTAATCAAGTTTTTCCTAGGGTGGACTGATTTGCAGACTTTCTGGAGCAGTCTCTCTCTTTAGACTCCACTTTTTCTTTACAGTTACCAGCTGGGGAGAACACTTTGAATTTGACATCTACCTCCAAAGGTATTTTATATGGAATAATGTGTGACAGTTCCTAATTATACACTGTACAAGGTTTATAATATTTATTTATTTATTTTATTTATTATTGGGACTTGTATGCCACCCCATCTCCGAAGACTCGGGGCGGCTCACAACTAAGAAACAACAGCAATAAATAATTAAAAAGAGATTAAACCCAGTTACAAGCCCAAACAAATTTAAAATACATTAAAAATATAAAACCACCCCCCCAGGAAAGAAAAGGTCACAGCCCAGATTGGTCAAACAACCAGGTCTTCAAATCATGGCGGAAGGTGCGGAGGTCAGGGGCCAGGCGGAGCACCAGGGGGAGCTGGTTCCAGAGGTCAGGGGCCGCGACAGAGTAGGCTCGTCGTCGGGGAACCGCCAGCCGGCACTGGCCCACCAACGGGACCCCAAGGAGTCCTTGCCTATGTGCTCGCACAGGGCGGTTGGCATTCGATGTCGGCAGGAGTCGCTCCCTTAAATATTGAGGACCCATGTCGTGAAGGTCTTTGTATGTTAAAACTAAAACCTTGAATCTCACCTGGAGCACAACCGGCAACCAGTGCAGGCAGCGCAGGAGGGGGGTAACATGGGAGAATCGGGAAACTCCCATCACCACCCGCCGCGATTCTGCACCAGCTGCAGTCTCCGGATGGTATGCAAGGGCAGTCCTAAGTAGAGAGCGTTGCAGTAGTCAAGTCTAGAGGTAACAAGGGCATGAGTGACTGTGCGCAGGGCATCTCGGTCCAGGAATGAGCGTAGTTGGCGAACAAGACGGAGTTGGGCAAAGGCCCCCCTGGCGACGGCTCCCACCTGCTCCTCCAACCGGAGCCAAACATCCAGGAGGACCCCCGAATTCCACGCCCTATCCACAGGGGGCAACACCGCTCCCCCTATGGCCAAAGATGGATATTCCTGACTGGGCCGAGGTGCCGGTACGCACAGCCACTCAGTCTTGGCCGGGTTGAGTCGAAGCATGTTCCCGCTCATCCAGATCCGTACCGCATCCAAGCACTGGGTCATCAGGGAGAGGGCATTACTGATTTGGTTCGGGGTAGAGAGGTACAGCTGGGTGTCATCTGCGTACTGATGGTAACTCATCCCGAAACCACGGATGATCTCACCCAGCGGCTTCATATAGATGTTAAATAGCAGGGGGGAGAGAACCGACCCCTGAGGGACCCCACACGACAGCACCCTCGGGGTTGACCTCTGCCCCCTCGCCAATACCGATTGCGATCGCCCCGAGAGGTAGGTGAACCACCGGAGCACGGTGCCCCCCACTCCCAGCCCCTCGAGGCGTCGCAAAAGGATACCAATATCCCAATATTCTAGACCAGAAGTGTCAAACTCACAGCCCGTGGGCTGGATGTATCATGCACTGGCGACGCCCTCTCTTGGTTTAGCGAAAGGGGGGAGTTGTGATATGTCACGTGACGATGTGACGACATGAGTTTGACACCCCTGTTCTAGATAATTTGTCCCTTATCATCATAATGATCTCACTTGGACAAAAAAAATAAAACAGGGAATGTTGCTCAAAGAACACTGGGAAATCACTGATTAAAGGTTCAGTGAGTAAGGATATGGTCAGGTTTTCTTCATTGTGGGTTTCTAAGGAAAAGGAAAGAGACTGAATTGTTATAACCTAGCAAATTATTAGAAAACATCATATTTTAAATCATTGTCAGACCATCAGCTTATCTTTTAATGTTTAAATTTTCATTTATTAAAATAGTGAAATATACAGGAATTACTATTTAACAGGAATATTAAATAGTGATTATAAAGTTAAGAAAACATTAAGCATAATAGAAATATTGATATAAATATAAATTCCTAAGTATGGGTTCCAGTTCTAGTAGCTCTTTCTCCTTGCTATTTAGGCTTAAGACTTGGACATGCCAATTAGCAACTAAAATCCATTTGATCTGTTCAAGCATTGGCCAATAAAGTAGCTTTATTATTTTAATGAAACAATACAAATAAAAGTATTATAGAGGACACTTAGTGGTAGATATCACCCCAAACTCGTGTCTTCTACTTCTCATCCAACTCCTCATCAATGGTAGATAGTTTGACTAAACTTGGTAGATGTATTTACTTTTGCTATTATATATAGGTAATGCAGCAATTCTTTGCTCATGCCAGATGATTTAATAGAGGACTTTGGTCTTTCATCTCCTACGGCTATACTAAAAAACGTATCATTACAAGTGGTTCTTTACTTACAACCATAATTGAGCCTTGCAATTACGGTTGTATGTCATGATGATTGCAAAGCAGCTCATTACTTAACCAACTTGATTTTGCGATCTTTTTCTGGTGATCCCTAAGCAAATACCACAGTTGTAAAGCAAATGCTGCACTTTTTAAGTATACCCATTGTTCAATGTAGGTCAGTTTTTTCTACGAATTGGAAATAAATGCCAGTTTCCAGCAAAAGTGTCATAAATATGACAGTAGGTTGCAACAAACAGCTGTACATGTGAGCCAGTTGCTGAGCATCCAAAATACAGTCATATGATTGAGAGAATGGCGTCTGAACCAGGTTATAAGTAGCTTTGGGGGGGCTTAGTCATAACTTCAAACATTTGTTAATTTTATTCATTCATTCAACAATCCAATTTACAAAACATCAAATCAATACTCACGGCCATTCACAGCAATCCAGTAAAAGGATATGGCCAATTAAAATGCCCATAGAATCATAACATCAGAATTACAAATGCATAATTTTAATATGTATAAATAACACAACCAAAGTACTAGACAAAAATTGAATCTAACATTTGCACTGAATTTAACACTCTGCTCTTAGAAAACACCGTAATCTTGAGTTCTCTAAAACATCTCACAGCCATTTAATGTCAGCAAAGTAGGCTATTCTAGCAAAAATGAATTATAAATTTGTAAACGCTTCAGTTCATTGGAGAAGATGCAGTTTAATTTGCCTGTAATCCCATTTACTGAATTCAATCAACTAAGGCATTAGCATTCTTCTCAGTAGCGTTAATAGCTACTAGAGGATAATTTTCATTTTCTTAAAGGAGACCTGGGGAGAGGAAGTTTCTAGCCTAACAATGTAATCCAGAGTTTAGCATAAAGTATTTATGGAGTTCCATAAAGGCACCAGGTCTGAGATACTGATCTTCAGAAAGGCTTGATGGTTTTCAAACAGGACAATAACATGAACTATTCAATTGCAACGGATTATACCAACTACCTGGATCCAGTGAGCCATTTTTCCAAAACAACCTCATGAGATATTTCACTTTATTCTTAGAACACCAAGTCAACTATTTGAGATAAAGTTGCTGAAACCAATGTGAATAAACATTCATTATCAAAGGAACTGAATATTTTCCTAAAAGCAGTGATTGTATGTTCAGATGTAAACTATATCTCTGTATTCTCCATATATAAAGTCCTACATATTAAGTGTAAAAAGATGAGCTCAGATATTTTTCTACTTATATTGTGATTACTCCGGTCAATCAGACTAGAAATACACTTTAACTATATACAATGGAAATACAGAAGAAAGAAATGCCACCACCTAATTCTGCAGCAGGAAGTTAATACATTTCATCTCCCCTTTTGCAGATCTGGCAACAGCTAGCGATTAAAGCATCCTGGGCAGGGTCAAGGAATTTCTCAAGATTGCAGTCTTCCACTTCATAATAACTCTTCATAGTAACAAGCGCTATCATTTTGACTCAATTTTATGAACACTCTATAAAGCTACAAACATCAGATAAAACTGCTTGAAGTCAGGACCACAGACTGTTAATAATTAGTCTTCCCTACCCTTAGCAAAAGGCTATGCATGCATAAAGGCTATGCGTGCTTTTGTGTTAATATAGATTAATAGTTCATCTCATAACTCAATTTCAGTCTACAGGGACAATGCCACAATGGGGTTGCAAGTCAAAATGTACATCATTCAAAATTATGCTGCATTTAAGAATTCTTTTAAAAACAGTGCTTACAACAGCAAATAACAGCATTCCAAACTTTCCAGAAAATTAATTAATTTTATATAGCTTCCTGTCTTATATCTGTGAATCTAGAAGCCTCACAAAACTGTATAACAAAAGCAATACTCAATTACAAATAAACAACTAAAATAAAAACCATTAAAACCAGTGGTGGGATTCAACCAGTGTAACTACCAGTTCGGTGATTACGTTTTGTGCGTGCATGCATGGGTTTTTCTGCATGTAAGGAAGAACTGTTGCAGGACTTGTGCCAAAAATGTAACTGCAATGTCCTGTGTATATAGGAGACCCACAGAGACAACCATCATAGAAAACCTAAAATATAGAGCATGTAGCTTGTAGTAGAGAGGCCCCACTGAAAGTATGGCAGTGCAGTTTATGTGAAGCCTGGCATCCAGGTTCAGTCCACAACAACATCAGAAATAAATAACATAGAAGTAATAACTGTAGAGCCGAGAAACTGTATGGTCAGAGTATAAACCATCATTAACTGAGTTCAAGGGTAACAAATTTAATACATTTTATTTATTAATATTTACAGACCACTCACATCCCAGACATAAACTGTTTCAACTCCTTCCCTCAAAACGACGCCAGAACAACTAGACACAAGGACAGTTTTTTCCCGAATGCCATCACTATGCTAAATAAATAATTCCCTTAACACTGTCCAACTATTTACAAAGTCTGCACTACTATTAGTTAATCTTCTCATCACTCCTTATCACATCCCCTCCCACTTGTACTGTAACTTTGACTGTAACTTTGTCGCTTGTATCCTTATGATTTATATTGACTGTTTCCCAGTATAATTTGATTGCTTATTGTCCCTATGACTATTATTAAGTGTTGTACCTTATGATTCTTGACTCTTGATGAATGTATCTTTTCTTTTATGTACACTGAGAGTATTTGCACCAAGACAAATTCCTTGCGTGTCTAATCACACTTGGCCAATAAAGAATTCTATTCTATTCTATTTATTAAGGATAAAATTATTTTTGTCACTGGAGACTTTGTCACAGTAGCATCTGGGGTTATCCTGATGATGACAGAAATGTGGAGGCTGTTATATAGTGGGCAGATTTGAATAACCTGGTTCTTTTATGTGACAATAAATTACCAGCTTCATTTAACAGTGAAAGGTGCCACAGGGGATATAACCCAGACTTAATATTTGTGAGTAATCATATAATCCAGCAATGTGACAAAGTAGTCTGCCCACCTATCCCAAATTCCTAGCCCCTACCAATTATGTGTCATGTTATTGCTGTAGTTTGACCTCAGAGTATCCCCTTTAGACATAAAACTAAAAAAGCTGATAGGCCTAAATTTCAGAGACTACTGGGCAGTGCTGCTACTCAGTTAATACCTAAACCAAGCTATTACAGCAAATTTGAGGAGGCTGTTAAAAAATGTTCCTAGTTATCAATCCCTCGGGGCTGCAAAACCAATTATATCCAAGGCCCTACAACAGAAACAAAGTAAATTGCAGAAGTGTATCACTCTTTTTGAGGCTGATCCTATGGCAGAAGACACAGTGAATGCAGGACAGCAGTTAATTACTTCTATAGATGGAGCTAAGAGAGAAAGCTGGATTAAAATAATGGAGGAACTGGACATGAGCACAAGTAGCCACAACTAGACACAAGAACAGTTTTTCCCCGATCGTCATCACTCTCCTAAACAAATAATTACCACAACACTGTCCAACTATTTACTAAGTTTGCATTACTATCACTATTAATCTTCTCATCACTCCTACCACCCATCCCCTCTCACTTGTGACTGTATGATTGTAACTTGTTGCTTGTATCCTTATGATTTATATTGACTATTTCCTCATATTTCCCAATATGATTTGATTGCTTATTGTACTCTATGACTAATATTATGATTCTTGATGAATGTATCTTTTCTTTTTATGTACAGTGAGTGCATTTGCACCAAGACAAATTCCTTGTGTGTCTAATTACACTTGGCCAATAAAGAATTCATTCATTCATTCATTCATCATTCATTCATTGAAGACTTTGAAGAATTTGAAAGCAGAGTGTACCTATGGAAAGATACTAAGAATCAACACTGGATGGAACCAACAGAGGAGCTGGCAACTGGGTCTGACAAAAGCTGGGAAGTATGGAAATTGTTGAACAGACTTCACACAGGTACAACAAGATTCAGAGACACTCTGAACAAATGAGGTTATCTGATGGTTGATGCTCTTTGCTATTTTGGTGACATGCAGACAATACGCATACTTATCCTTTGTGTCCCAATCAGTGTAGCAGGCAGGCATGACAGGATGTAATTAATATTGCTAGTTTTGGGGCAAGATCTATTTAATTCATATATATTTTAATCTTGTATTTTATATTTTATATTTTATGTCACTTATTATGCCTCATTTCAACTGTGATGTTTCTGAAATGAATAAACACCTGGCAATAGTGGGACAAAAATTGTGCTTCTCTCCTTGATCATAGTACCCTTCTGGACCAGTTTTGGGGGTTGGAGTGCAGTATGTGGCATTTAAATAAATCAATAAATGAATTCCAAACATACCTGCTCCTTGGAAGAAACATTGATTCTTTGATAAATACTGAACCAGACAGAAGAATATACCAACAAGTCCCAATATCATCCGGGCTGTTAAAAAAAATGAGAAAACTTTAGGATATATGGTTTTAAAAGAAGAAAAAGTAGATAAAAGTCATGAAAGAAAACATATACAACAGTGCTGCAATTCACATAAGTAATAGTGGTAACCTAGTCTTAACTGATGAATATTTTCTAAATATGATATTTTTCCATTATGTCTTATCACATACATTTCTATAGGATAAACAATTTACTTATTTTCTTGTTTATTTTACTATTCTATCCTATTCTATCCTGACAAATCATATACTCATAGGAGTTTATCAATAAAACCAAACACAAAATCCTTACAGCAACAAAATCAATAAAACATCTTCCCACCCTAACATACTATCCATATTAGCAACCATAAATGTTAAAATCATTGTTAATTAAACTCTCTGTGGAAAAGCCCTATTTGAATGTCTTCTAAAATGCCATCCAGAAGGGTGGCATTTTACATCTCCAATAGTAAACTGCTTCATATGAATGGAATACAAGCTTGCTCTATTTAGGACTCAGCATCCATATTCAGTGCACACATACTAGATGGGCTAGTTCTTCCAGAAGTAGGTAGTCCTCAGTCATAAAAGGCTTTATGAGTAAAAACTAATACTTTGATTTGTGTGTAGAAGTTCACTGCCAGCCAATCCAGTGCCCACAAAATCAGTAAATAAGGCAAGTTATTTGTCCAGTATACTACTAAAATTCTAGAGTCTATAAACTAACTGGGCATAGGGCAAAATGTTTTCAATTAAGGTACTTCAAATGGGCTAACTTACACAAATGTGTCTAAAATCCAGGACCCATGACTCCCACAGCAATTTTATGACATAAACATTCACCTAAAGCATTTAATGACATAATACACAGTATCATGAAACATTTCCTCTGGTCAACTTCTGATTTTTGATTGTGCTATACAGTTCAACATGGCTTACTTTCAAAGCAAATACATCTTTGAATATTGTATTATATTTTTTAAAACTTTTCTAGTAAAGACAGTGTATTAGAAGCTCTATCACTATTGAAGGCATAGAGGAATCTGGTAAGGAAATATCTATGAAAAATGAACCAACAGGTCATGAGTTGCCCAGCAGTTTCTATTCAGAGTATATCATTAAATGGAAAAAAATCTAATTTATTTCCTTTAGGATCAAAAATATTGATAAATTACAGAGATCCTTAAAAGTTTGTTTAAATCCTTTTAAATGTTCAATATTTTTGCATACATATGCTCTACAACATGACTTAGAAGATACAAGTCTTAGAACTATATAAAAAGAACAAATTCAACAAATTAGTCAACTGCATGGCAAGAATGCATTATCTTTGTTCATTTATTCTTTGAGGAAAGTGACCCAAAGTTACATATTTCTATATGGCAAAATAATGTGAATGTTGATTTTCAATAACTAGCCTGCCACATTGGTCAACAATAATTACAACAAAAAATATAAGTACATTTACAATAACTACTGATTAATCCTGCTCATTGGCTCGGAGTAACTTTAGCCTACTTTAAAAACAGCTTCAATTAGGTATCAGGACTGCCATCCTGCTGCACCAGATATTCTTTGCCAGATGCCAGTCTGCCCTAACTGACAAGAAGAGGGGGCTGCAAGGACAAAGGAGGAGGGCTGGGATAAGGGGAATCAAAACTACTCTTCGTACCATCCTGTGAGAGCCGCTGACCATTCCAAGGTCATGGAATAGAATGCAACACCATCCAGCCTGGCAAGTCAGGGACATCCACAACATTTCTACAGGATGTAGCCACCTTCTGCTTTAACCATTCTTCAGTCATACAACTTGTGCTTGTTGGATTGTTGTCTTGCTTCATGATAGACTTCCTCTTGAACTTTAATTCATGGACACTTATCCTGACATTTTCTTGCTGCTGTCATTCAGAATTCATATTTCCACCAGTAACAGCAAATTGTCCTGGTCCAGAGGCAGCAAAGTGTGTCCAAATCTAGGTACGGCTGCCATGTTTCACAGATGGAACGAGGTTCTTATGCCAAAATTCAGTGTTTGCCTTTTGCCAAATATAGTACTTTTCATTCAAGCCTAACATTTCAATTTGCATCTCATCTAACCACAGATTATTCTTCCAATAGTCTTCTGTCTTATCCATGTGATCTTCTATAAACTGTAGACAGGAAGCAATGTTCCTTTTTTTCAAGTAATGGCTTTCTCTTTGCAATTCTATTGTACATATCATTGTTCCATGTTCTCCCAATGGTAGTCTTATGAACATTGGCATTTGCTAATGCAAGAGAAGCTTTTAATTCTTTAGGCACCAACAAGGTTTGAGACATGGAGCATTAATGCTATGCTCTTGGTTGATCAATCATTCACGGGGAGAGTAACACTGATGTTGAATTGATTCCATTTGTACATGATCTGCTAAACAGTTGATTAATGGAGTACAAACACTTTAGACTCCAGTTGTGTAGTTTCATCACCTTCTGGTGAGCATCAACAATTGTTTTTCAGAGATCTTCAGACATCTCTTATGTTGAAGCCATGACACACTTCCACAAACTTTAATAGGGAATACCTAGCATTCTATTTTTTAAAAAATAAGGTAGGACCACACACACCCCTGATTATCATTCCATTGATTGAACATCTGACTCTAATTTCCTCTTCAAATGCACTGATAATATTAGTGGTCCACATACTTTGCCACACACAAATATGCGCCTTTAGATCATTTTCTTCAATAAATAAATGAATAAGTATAAAGATTTTACACATTTGTTTATTTAGGCTATCTTCTGTCTAATTTTAGGACCTGGTAGAGAACATATCACATTTTTTTAATTCATATTTATATGCCGCCCTTCTCCGGAGACTCAGGGCGGCTTACAATGTTTGGAGCACAACCCAATGTGCTCAGCAATAGCCTTCATTCCATTGTATATGCCTGCTTATTACTAAGTGGCATTTTTACAAAGTCAGCTTATTGCCCCCAATTATCTTGGGTCCTCAATTTACCTACCCCGAGAGGATGGAAGGCTGAGTCAACCTTGAGCCTGGTGGGATTTTAAGTCATATTTATGAAAAATATTGAAAATTCAAATAGATTCACAAACTTTTAAGCACAACGATACTTTTTGACAATGAGCTTGAGGACTAACCGGCAATGAAGTCAACAAATTATTTAAATGTTTGTGCTTAAAATACATAGGATTGTAAATATCAAATTTATGCTGCTCTGCCAAATAATCTGTAGAATAAATCACAAAATAATTCAACTGGCAAGTAAGACCAGAGAATGAAATTAAATTAGAACTAGTATTCTGAAACAGTTTAAATAAAAATGGTTAAATAAATTGTTAGCTAAATAAAAATTGTTTTTATTTCTAAGTCTCTAACTGAAGGTAATCATCGACTTAACCCCACAACTGAGCCCAACATTTCCATTTCTAAGCAAGATAATTGTTACGTGTGTTTTATGACCTTTCTTGCCATCATTAAGTGAATCACTGCAATTGTTTAGCAACAATTGTCAGAAAGTTACAAAAGGTAATTACATGAACCTGAGACTCTGCCACTGTCATAAATATACATGTCAGATGCCATGCATCCAAATTTTGACCATGTGACCATGGGGATGCTGCAACAGTTTTGAGTGTGAAAAATTGTCATAAGTCACATTTTTCATTGCCATTGTAACTTTGAATGGTCAATAAATGAATAGCTGCAAGACAAGGACTACCTCTAATGTCATGAAACTGTTGGGAAATTGTAGTCATGTGAAAACAACTCAGTTATGTGTAAGAAACATAATTTCCCTCCCTCCCAAAATTTTTAGAAGGATCACACATATTATAAGGAGTGTATTTTTAAAATATCTGATAGCATAAAGTATAAAATGCTTCTAAAACAACTGCAACTAACAATATTACAACTGCTTTACACTATTTGTTTCAATTAGGAACATGGTTAAGAAATACATTTTTCTCAGTACAGTTAAAGACAACACAATGCTATTTGAAAAAGTAACCAAACATGAATATGCAAGGTTCCCCAAAAGCAATAATATAACATTAAAAACAGCAAGACTCACTAGTATAAAACTTCATTGGCTTCATGCCGCTCATATCTCACAGTTTCACACATGATTCTGTAAAACAATTTTAAAAAGCATTTATAATGTGATGTAATAATTTAGCTAATTATTGCTATTTAGCATTAATTTTCATGACTGTTTTAGCTATTAAGCTTCTTGTCCTCTCTACTTGTATTATTATGGTCATATGGACCAGTTCAGGAGGAGCTAAACCTAAAGTCTATACAATATTATTGTTCCTTTGCCTATTTTCAAAGACTGTTAGATATCTGAATTATTTTCCTTTGTGATCTGCAATATTAAGTGAGGGAGAGAAGAAAGAGGAAACAATGAGAAAAGTATGCATCAGAAAAAAAGACAATTTCATCCATGTTTGGTCCTTTCTTATTCCCAATGTCAGTAACATTAAATTGTAATTGGTTTCCACATATATATCAAAACAGATGAACAGAATATAGATACTGTGTTTATTATATTCTGTGATATTTTATTTGGCATAATTGCCAACATAATAGAAGATGCTATTTTACTATAAATTAAATAACTCATTGAGTATTAAGAAATGGTCAACTGAGAGAAAACATAATGAACTCTGCTTTATGAAAACATTTAAAATAATTCACAAAGTAGTGAGAACAATATTATGCTATTTAGAAAGATCTTGACAACATTGTGCAGAAATATATTAAGAAGCATATCAGAGAACCAGGGCAAAGTATTAAAGAATCCTTTATTAATATCATCAGAAAAGATACTCCAGAAGAGTGTTTACATGCAGATATCTACATGACACACTTGATTGTGAGCAATCAGAACATTACTGATATAGGTGAAGCTCCTTCAAGAGACATATACAGAAGCCAACTTCTCAGAGACATTCTACATACACAATAGAAATAATTCCTAATGATTTGCTAATGAAGAATTCTATGTGGAGGCATTTTTTTTGTAGAAACATTATCACCAAATAGTAAGCTAAGCAGAATAATTGCCATTATTGTATATATCTTCAACTGAACTAATTATAATAGTACAAGATACCAGAAATTGAAAACCATGATTACATTCTAAAAAAGCAATAAATTGTGCCTATCCTTTAATGTCGATATTTGAAATAGTTAATAGTAAAGGATAGATACATTTAGCAGAGTGTCCAGAGTACATATTTTTCTTAATAAATCTACATTTAGATAAAATATAACTTCTCAGGTGTGTTAATTCCAATTAAAAATAAAACTGGTAGCATTCCTAAATGAAAATTGCCAAGTTGAAAAATGGAGGTACCATCACTTCCATTTGGTTGCAGATACAGTACTTTTTTTTTTTTAATTCACATTTATATGCCGCCCTTCTCCGGAGACTCAGGGCGGCTTACAATCTTTGGAGCACAACCCAATGTGCTCAGCAATAGCCTTCATTCCATTGTATATGCCTGCTTATTACTAAGCGGCATTTTTACAAAGTCAGCTTATTGCCCCCAACAATTTTGGGTCCTCAATTTACCTACCCCGAGAGAATGGAAGTCAACCTTGAGCCTGGTGGGATTCGAGCCTACAGTAATTGCAGGCAGCTGGAGCTAAGTGCTAGGCGTTTAACAGCCTGCACCACCAAGGCTTTATTTTTTCTCAGCTTTTCTAGAGCAATTGTCATGGTTAAATACAGTCATTTCTATCTTCCAGAAGTCACCTTTGGCATTTCATAATGATAATTAGCAAATTCTAGTTGTTCATGAAGCAATGCTGTGAGAAATCTGATGGATACAAATTCCTCTCCCACATAACTTACTCATAATTGTCTAATGGAGAACCATATTTTATCAAATAAGAGAGACAAGTTTATAGTAGATTTAGATGAAGTTACTCTCTCTTTGAATGGACAGATTCACATCCTCCCTAATCCAGTTCTGCCACTTGAAATTTAGATATCATTGGGGGCTAATTTTGATTAAGCAACACTAGTTTACCAGCTGCAACATCTTGAATAGGAAGTCTGCTCACAATAATTTGCCTTAATATCCTTCAACCTTATTAGTTCGTGAGACTGCATTTAAAGATAGTTCAGAGGCTGAATTTGATGCAAATCATATCTGAACATATGTATTTAATAAAACCTTGTTCCTGAAGCCTGCTCCAAGTAAGGTCAGGTTAAAGTGCCAGATTATTTTTTAAACCTTATAATGCTTGCAGCCTGTAATCTTAATGATTGCTTTCCTTCAACATGCCTGAAAAATCATCCATTGACCTCTTTCTCTAAATCTCTAAGAGGTCAACAACATTTTTCCAAATAAGTACCAGAGGCATGTTTATAACTAATAAATGAAGATAATAATAATAATAAATAGCAATAGCAATAACGCTTAAGACTTATATACTGCTTCATGATGCTTTACAGCCCTCTCCAAGTGGTTTGCAGAGTCAGCATATTGCCCCCAACAATCTGGGTCCTCATTTTACGAAACTCGGAAGACTGAGTCAACCTTGAGCCAGTCAGGATTATATAAGATAATTAAACCTAATTAAATATAATACTGCACATTTATTTAAGTAATATGTTATCTTAAAAATACAGCAAACCACCCACAAGAGCAGCCAGACAGAAGGTCATTCTCTTCCATTCTCATGGGTTGGCCAATTGACTATTTTTCAAGACTATGAGTAGGATAATTTCAGATGGCAAGCCACGCCTGGACTGCTGTTATAATTTAAAGTAGGTGGCAATTAATAAGCAGGCTTGTTTGGTTGCAGAACTCTAATGATTAAATGTTTTCCATAAGGCAGGGGTCTCCAACCTCCAGGCCACGGACTGGTACTGGTCCACAGTCTGTTGGTAGTTGAGGTGTAGAAGTAGCAGTTGAGCATGCAAAGCTTCATTTGTGCATGCACGGAATCTAGGTTGTGCATGAGGAACCATCCCCACCCTACGGCCACCGCTTCCACCATTGCCGGTCCATGGAGCCAGAAAGGTTGTAGACCACTGCCATAAGGATTTTGCCAAGCAACTTTCATCTAATGACAGATCATTAAAAAATTTAAACTCATCCAGGAACTTGGCTGAGCATTCTTTTGGTTTCTCGTTTACTTTTACTGGAGTAACTTACACATATGTATAACATATGTGCACACACCAAAAAATCCACATACTTCTTCTTTAATTTGAAATTTTGAAATTTCATAAACTTACAAATATTTCAATTGGAAATTGGAAATTTTGTGATAATTCTTCTAAAATTTTGTGATAATTTTTTTTTAAACCGTAAGGAAAAAGAAGGTACTTTTACATTAACTGTTAACTTTATTAAGATTCTAGAAGACATTCATATAAATAAAAATAATGATGGTCATGTTTTTCTCATTCACTGAAAACTGTATAATAATTCATGATAGTCATGCAGAATAATAAGGTCAGTTTTTTTTGAAAAATGAGATGAGTATTACATGCACAGTTTCATCTAAATCATTATTTACTTCCGACTTGTGTTATTTTCCTTCAATGTTAATTTTATCTATAATTAAAATAATTGTATTAAAAAATGCAAAGCATTAATCAATTAAAGCAATACTTTGTAGCAAAACTGTATAGGCCTAAAAACAGAATGAAATGCAATCAATTCAGCTTACCTGAGCTGATGTTCTCTTAAATTAGACAAAGCTTCCATTCCATGTAAATAAGAATATACTATCTCCAGATCCTGGAAAAAGAAGAGAATGAACATTTAATGAGAAAGTATGAGAGGTAAAATAGTTCCTATTTGTATAATAAAAGGAACTCAAACCAAATAATTTGATTGTATACAGTGTGTTATTGACCTACTTACTGTATGTGAACATTTCTTAATTCCATAACACAGGATTTTTTCTGAGAAAACTGATTCCCTGGACATAATTTCAATTTTAATTAAATAACATTTTAATTAATGGATTTCATTTATTGCAAATCCTGCCCATTCATTCCACATACTATCATAAGGCTTCAATTTACAAGTTAGGATGACTCTAAATTATAGCTGAAAAATATGCCCATCTCAGAGATATTCCGAAAGCTCACATGTAAGTCCATGTCTAATGTACAAAGAAATAAAGCTAGAAAGGAGATTCAGGAAGTTAAAAGGGTATAATAACAAATGAAAAATAGCATTATTTTGAAACTTTTTTCTACTCAAATATGTTTCTTCAAAAAATACAGAATTGTTAAGAACGTATGAATCTAAATGATATGAGATTGGACCAATAATAGAAAATAAAATATGGAAGTAAATTGATGTATTTTGCTAAATGCTTAAGATTTATAAACAAAAACAAGCCAGATAAGTAAGGAAATGATCCAGATAAATAAAATTACATTTACACTAAACATTCAAAACATACAGTTTGAAATATTTTCCACTCATAAAACTGGCAAAGAGTTCTTGGGTTAATTTTTTAAAAAGTCTACAAAACATACAAAAACTATGCCACACTGATTATTATAAAACTTAGCTGGTTGCTAAGTTTTCATTTTCATGAACTTGGTGAAAGGTAACAGAGAAAATTACACAAAATATTTAACACTAATACTGAAAAGCAATGCAGGTAGCCTCAATTAATGACAACTGGTTCACCTATTGTTTGAATTCATGAAGGCATTGAAGCTGAGTACCTGTGCACCCTTGCATTCTTGCATTCAAAATTACAATGGTGCTGAATGAAGAGAATTACAGTCTGTGCTGAAGTAGCAGCTGTAGAGCCCCATAGTCACATGATCAAAGTGCACATGCTTGGGAGCTAATTCCTTCCACCTGTCTATATCCCCAAATCTATGTCCTTAAACACCAGGGAAGTTCCAACAGTGCAACGTGAACCACACGCAACCCCCTCCTATGAAGGGCTGAACACCTGGGAAGTCTCCACAATGGGACCCAAATCACCTGCCCAATGGGAAGGTCTAAATGCCCGGTAGACTCCAAGACTGTGCCATGGTATGAGCCAGACATCCTCTCCAAGAAGCACCAAATTCTTGGAAAGCTCCAGCCCAGTCACCCTGCCCAGTGACTGTTTTCTTCCTCCCATGAGCCACCAGCCATGAAGAAGAAAAATGCTAAAGGCAGCTGCTCAGCTGCAGCATCTTAAAATGCCCCTTTTCCCATGCTCCTGGACAGAGTTGAAGCACTGCAGGTGGCTTCATAGAGGAAAAAGGGGGGGAAAGGAGCTATCCTCATTTTCCCAAGAATGTGCAGAAGACCCTCAATTCCAAAATGAAATATTTATCTGCCTTTAGCATTTCTTCTTTTTTGCAAAGGGCTAGACTGGGTATGTCTCATAAGTTTGATGGTTTTCAGAAGTGCCCCACTGTGAAGACTCCCTAAGCGTTTTGCACTTCTTTTTAAACAAATTAAACAGAGACTCATTTAGTGAATATCAATCTTACAAGTTGGTTTGCAACTATAGTTAAACCTGTCACACAAACCAACTAAAACCCTCCAGAACATCCTAAGTAAACCAGAAGACCAAGATAAAATAATTTAAATAAACACTACTTTATTTGAACATTAAAAATTTATTGAATAATTTATTTGAACATTTTTCTTTGATATCTCATGTGTTATGTACAGTTAAGTTATTTGTTGTATCTTTTCCAAGAGGGACTTCTAATGTACATTGGTTATCATGGCAAACAAAGCGGTTGAATGAATCATGGCTCTGCAAATTGTATTAGCATTCTTTGTTATGTTGCACATGGTAGATACGCTCAGGTTAAACTCTTGTCTTTGGGCTGAGGATCTTTCACTATCTTTGGTGTGATGCAATATGTCCAGCATTGTTTTCTAGTATTAGAGAGGTCTTTTCATTTTGGGCAAAATGAGATATTGATGCCCGTTTTGACACCATGTTAAGTTACTAGCTATTGCAGGCATTGAAGATAAGACCAGAAGAAGAAGAAAATCAGGAGTCATCTACAACATGTTGACTCAGCCTTCCATCCTCTCGGGGTAGGTAAATTGAGGACCCAAGATTGTTGGGGGCAATAAGCTGACTTTGTAAAAATGCCACTTAGTAATAAGCAGGCATATACAATGGAATGAAGGCTATTGCTGAGCGCATTGGGTTGTGCTCCAAAAATTGTAAGCCACCCTGAGTCTCCAGAGAAGGGCGGCATATAAATGCGAATTAAAAAAAAAACATACATTGTAAGGACTGAAAAACCAGAATACAATAAGAGCACAGTTAGATACCAGTATTGCCCAATACATGAGACAAACAGGCAGAAGACTAGCAGATCACATCCATGAACACCAACTGGCAATCAGAATGAAAACATCTCTTCACCAGCAACCAACACCCAGCTTGAAATAGAGTAACACCAAAATTAACATTACACTAACAATCACAAACAATACCCCAATCAAAGTGTGCCAAACATTGACAGAGCAAGCCACTAGAATATAAAATAAGAACTAACCCCCACCATCTGCTGATTACTGCAGGATACAGCGATCATGTGAAGTTTATATTAAAAGAACTGCCTAAGTTGCCATTGCCTGTAGAAAGAACATAAGCTACTGTTGTGACTTATAAACCCTTTAAAAACCTTTTGCAGAGAATAGACTGTCCCTGTAAACTAAAAGAAAGTAACTTCTATCTCTTTAGGTAGATTTAAGCAGAATCACTAGCCACAGTCATCCCCATCTTCAAAAACGGAGATCCCAGCCTAACTGAAAATTACAGACCAATCTCTTTATGCTGCGTCACCTGTAAAGTCATGGAATCAATTATTAACCAATCCATTATCCTCTACTTAGAGACAAACAACCTAGTCTCTAATAAACAATTTGGTTTCAGAAAAAACTATCCTGTAATCTGCAACTCTTACACTGCAAAAACATATGGACTACACAACTCGATCAGGGCAAAGCAATAGACGCAATTTACATAGACCTCTGTAAAGCCTTTGATTCATTGGTACATGACAAACTACTCCTAAAACTAAAATCTTATGGTATCTCTGGACAACTGCATAACTGGATAGAAGCATTCCTGTCAAACAGACAACAAATAGTCAAAATTGGGAGCATCCTATCAAATTCTGTACCTGTCAACAGTGGTGTACCCCAAGGCAGTGTTTTAGGACCAACTCTCTTCATACTCTACATAAATGACCTCTGTGATCATATTAAGAGCAACTGTGTTCTCTTTACTGATGATGTAAAGCTATTCAACACCACAGACAATACTGCTACCCTTCAAAAAGACCTCGACTATGTATCAGAATGGTCAAACAAATGGCAACTTCAAATCTCAACAAATAAATGCTCTGTCTTACATATTGGCAAAAAAAATCAGAAAATAAAATACAAGCTGAATAGTCAAGACCTTGTTGATGATCCAAACTCTGTCAAGGACCTTGGAGTACTCATCTCTAATGATCTAAGTGCTAGAGTCCACTGTAACTACATAGCCAAAAAGGCATTAAGAGTTAACCTAATCCTACGTAGCTTTTTCTCTCTACTAACTAGAGCATACAAAACATTTGCTAGACCAATACTTGAATACAGCTCATCGGTCTGGAACCCGCATTACATATCTGATATTAATACAGTTGAGAAAATCCAGAAATATTTCACAAGAAGAGTTCTCCACTCCTCTACTTGTTGCAGAATACTTTATGCCACCAGACTTGAAATTCTAGACCTAGAAATCCTAGAACTACGTCGCCTTCGGTCCGATCTAAGTATAGTACATAAAATTATATATTGCAATGTCCTACCTGTCAATGAATACTTCAGCTTCAACCATAACAACACAAGAACACACAATAGATACAAACTCAAGGTTAACTGCACCAAACTTGACTGCAGGAAATACGACTTCAGCAACAGAGTGGTCAATGTCTGGAATACTCTACCTGACTCTGTGGTTTCTTCCCCAAACCCCAAAAACTTTAACCTTAGACTGTCTACTATTGACCTCACCCCTTTCCTAAGAGGTCTGTAGGGGGAGTGCATAAGTGCACCAACTTGCCTACCGTCCCTGTCCTATTGTTTTTTTCTTATATGTATCCATTTCATGTATTCATAACTATGTTTATACTTATACCTGTTATCTTATAATCTCTTGACAAAATAAAATAAATAAATAAATAAATATAAATAAATATATGGGGTGAGGTATCATCAATATGCAGATGATACCCAGTTGTATATCTCCACCCCAGACCAGATCAGTGATGCTCTCTCGGTGATGTCCCGGTGCCTGGAGGCGATGCAGGCCTGGATGGGGAGTAACAGACTCAGACTCAACCCGGCCAAGACTGAGTGGCTGTTCTTACCGGCATCTCAGTGTTCAGTGGATGCACCATCTTTGGTCATGGGGGAGAGGTGTTACCCCCCGTGGATAAGGCGAGGAATCTGGGCGTCCTCCTGGATGCACAGCTCAATTTGGAGGAGCAAGTGGGAGCTGTGGCCAGGGGGGCTTTCGCCCAGGTTCGGCTGGTTCGCCAGCTCCGCCCTTACCTGAACCGAGATGCCCTTCGAACGGTCACCCATGCGCTCGTCACTTCCAGAATCGACTACTGCAATGCTCTCTACATGGGGCTACCCTTGCGGATTACTCAGAGGTTGCAGCTGGTGCAGAATGCGCGGGCTGTGATGGGGGTATCCCGATACTCCCATGTTACACCCCTCCTGCGTGACTTGCATTGGCTGCCGGTTGCCTCCCAGGTCTCCTTCAAGGTGTTAGCAATAACTTATAAAGCCCTAAATGGCTTGGGTCCAGGGTACTTGCGGGAACGCCTCCTGCCTGCATCACATTCCGATTGCCCCATGCGCTCCCACAGGAGGGGCCTCCTGGGAATACCGTCGGTCAGGCATTGTTGGCTGGCGGTTCCCAGGGCCTTTTTTGTGGGAGCGCCCGCCCTATGGAATCAGCTCCCTGTGGATCTTTGTTTGGCCCCTGATCTCCGCTCCTTTCATCGAGACCTGAAGACTTGGCTATTTCAGCAGGCCGGCCTTGATTGACCATGGGGGTGGGTTGTTTTAACAGCATTCTTTATTATTGTTTTTTAACTGTTTTTAATGTTTCTTGTAATTTAGACTTGTATTTATTTAATATCTTTTTATTGTATATATGTTCTTTTTTATGTGTTCACCGCCCTGAGTCCTTCGGAAGAAGGGTGGCATACAAGTCTAATAAATAATAATAATAATAATAATAATAATAATAATAATAAATAATGTTCAACTAGTGATCTGTGATACGAAACCCAGCATAGTTATCTCATTTGCTTCGTACACTGTCATTTTTTGTGAATAACAACAACTACAATAATAAATATCAGTGATACAATAAATATCAGTAGTAATGTTTGTGTCCTTGATTTAGAAACTAAAGATTTAGAAACTAAAGATTTAGAAACTAAAGATTTAGAAACTAAAGATTTAGAAACTAAAGATTTATTTTTATTATTTAGAATTAATATATCTGAATATTTACAAAAATGTAAACAAACATTTCAATTCCACAAGATGGCAGTCTCAGCCACCTTTAGCTTCTGAAGGATTGATAAAACTAAGAATCTCCTATAAGATAAATATAATGATTCAAGACAGATCAATTCAATGAAACCAAGTTGGATTAATTTTATGAATTAATTCAATTTGCATTAATGATATAAACAAATGGTTTGAATTTAAACTGATGGTACATTTATTATAACCAACACTTATTTTAGCTATGAAATTAGCTATGAAACTTTTTTTTCTGCATATATTCTACTTCAGTTATTGTTCAACTTTAAGATGCTACAACCAGTATATTATTTGATATAAATAATGTCATATTATTTGCAGATAGTCCTTGCTTAATAAAGGCAATAGATCTGCCAAGACTGCCATCACTAAGAGATGCAGTCACATAATGTACATCTTACAACTACTCTACTTAGAAATTCCAGTCCAGTTACCATAATTAACCAAAGACTACTCATAACCTTTTTCAAACATCGTTAAAACCAATTTCTGGACACACTTTTTTTTCTTGATAGCTATAAACCCAGTGCATGCATGCTAAAACAATAAAAATTCTACAAAGCACTCTAAAGGTAATTTATAAAGAAAAAGCATCTATACTTATATCTGCATCAAAAGATTACAGACTTAAATCTAAGAATGGAAGATAACAAAAAGAAAAGAATAAAAGTACAAGAGTAAATCAAAATTAAGTAATTAAACCATAAATGTGTTTGCCAACACACTCTGATAGAAGTAGATTCATAAAAATCTCACGTATGAAGCTTCTACCTGTCCTTCAAATTTAAATTTCTTTATTCTATTAAATTTAACAATCCACAAGGAATGGTAGAATATGGTTTGCAGAGGAGCAGGTAGTAACAGCAAGACCCCTTAAGGCTCCCTGAATCTGTTTTAAAATAGAATCATAGGAATTAAGAATTATTTTATAGTCATTCAAAACTACCATAATATAGCATGCAAAAGAGTATATTTTTATCATGTCTACGTTTTCATTTATATATGAATGTACAGTAGCATCCCATTCTCCATGGATCCTAATTTCAGTTTGCAAACTTATAAATTTACTGTCCATCTGTTTATAAAATGATTGCAGTTACCATGAATTTAAAATATGTTACCTTTTTTGATCTTTCTGAGATAATATCAAAATTTTATAGATGTATCTATCTAATCAGAGCTTGGAGCAGAGCAATTATCCCCTTCTTCTCTATCTAAGATATCAACAATTGTAAAAAGTACATCTAGCTTTTCTCCCTCTTTATTTTCTGGAATGGTGCTATTGGCTGAAGGGGAATCATCCTTCATCAGGTATATTATTAAAATAATGCTGCATGCATGTTATTTACGGCAAGATGAAAGAGTTCATTCACCATTCACCTATCCATCCAGAGAGGAGGAATGGAGGAAAGAAAGGCAGCCAATTATGGAGCCATTTATATTGGAAGTCTTCAACTAAGTCATATGTAGCTATCATCAAGATTATCAAAAGAATAGAAAATGTGGGTGACTTTGGGCCAGTCAGCTTCTCTCAGCTCACCTCACCTCACTAGGCTGTTGCAGGGAAAAGAGAAGGAGGAAATTATTATTATTATTATTATTATTATTATTTATTTGACTTGTATGCCACCCTTTTCCCTAAGGACTCAGGGCGGCGAACATTAAAACAGAGCAAATTTACAATAAAAATAAATTAAATATCACAAGCCAAATACTGATTAAAATAACCCTTAAAAAGTAACCCCTTAAAAAAAACCCTCCCGGGTCATTCCAGGCCGGCCTGTTGAAACAGCCAGGTCTTCAGGTCCCGGCGGAAGGAGCAGAGGTCCACGGGGAGCTGATTCCAAAGGGCGGGCGCTCCCATGGAGAAGGCCCTAGCCCTGGGGACCGCCAGCCAACAATGCCTAACCGACAGTATCCCAAGGAGGCCCCTCCTATAGGAGCAGACAGGGCGATCGGGATGTGATGCTGGCAGGAGGCATTCCCGCAAGTACCCTGGACCCAAGCCATTTAGGGCTTTATAAGTTATTACTAGCATCTTGAAGCTAACCCGGAAGGCAACAGGCAGCCAATGCAGGAGGGGTGTAACATGGGAGTATCGGGACACTCCCATCACAGCCCACGCGGCTGCATTCTGCACCAGTTGCAACCTCTGGGTAGTCCGCAAGGGCAGCCCCATGTAAAGAGCAATGCGGTAGTCGATTCTAGAGGTGACGAGCGCATGAGTGACTGTTTGAAGAGCATCTCGGCTCAGGTAAGGGCGGAGCTGGCAAACCAGCCAAACCTGGGCAAAAGCCCCCCTGGCCACAGCTCCCACCTGTTACTCCAAACTGAGCTGTGAATCCAGGAGGATGCCCAGATTCCTCGCCCTATCCACGGGGGATAACACCTCTCCCCCCATGACCAAAGATGGTATATCCAATGAAAGCCGAGATGCCGGTAAGAACAGCCACTCAGTCTTGGTCGGGTTGAGCCGGAGCCTATTACTCCCCATCCAGACCTGTACCGCCTCCAGGCACCGGGACATCACAGAGAGAGCATCACTGATCTGGTCTGGGGTGGAGATATAAAGCTGGATATCAACAGCATATTGAAAGAGTAATTGTCTCCTTAAAGTATTCCTAAAAATAATGAAGGTGCAATAAATCTTTTAAAATAAATACATAATAATTAAATAAGCTGAAATAGATTGTAGGTAATTATTTTCACACCAGAATTAAAAAGTATGCAAGTAATATAAACGTGTGCATTGGAATCCATATTTTACAATCCATATTTTACCACTTGATCAGAATTCTGCACACCCAATTCTGCTGCTTATTATTCGGCCAAGGAGCAGAGAGAGAAGAATAAGCACTGCCTAGCTCACATGAGGCTGAGCTAAAACTGGGGAACACTGGGGAGGAGTCCCATGGAGGAGCGTTCCACATGATTTAGCCCAGCCTAGACGAACTCAGACTGAAGCACCTCCCACTACTGGATGCTCTGAGCAGCTCATGGGACAAAATGAAATACAAATATATTTTCTTGAATGTTTGCTTTACATTATTTATTGTGTTAGAAGTAATTTTATCCAATATGTCCTGGGCAATTAAATTAATGGTGCAAAGATTCACCCACACAAGCAGGTTTAAGTGCATGAGTCCAAATAAGATAAATGTATGCAATGCATGATGTTGTTAAAAGCTTTTATCAGAATAAAAATAAAATAAGTCATCCATGATTATAACAATGCCATAATGAGAAGATAAGCGTCAAAGACACTAGGTGAAAAATTAAAGCCTGTCAACTCTTTCAGTCACTAAAAAAAGTAAACAGAAAATTGCAGGGTTCTTCCATGTGCCTCTTTTGCCTGCTTTGGAGACACTGTTGTAAGGCATACAATTAAAAGACTTAACAAACAGGATTGAAGAACTGTAGTAATAAATCCTTTCCCACGTTATATAACAAAGCTTCCCAGATGTCGTATTAGATACTAGAGACAATAAGGAACAATATATTGTATATAGTTTGAGTCATTCTATCAAAATATATAACCTGTCAATTATTATCTTGATCATATACATTCAAATTTAGTTCAAGTAACAGATACAATTACGTTTCTTAAAAGAAAAGCAAATCGAATCCAAACACATCTGATGGTTTCAGGAACTTCTTTTTTAATTTATGTAAAACAAAAACAGCTGTAATTATTTGTTTATTGAACTTTTAAGATCAATGATCCTGGGTGGCTTACAATTCATAAAATATATTACAATTAAAAAAATTTAAAAGCTCTTATAAAATAATAAAACCAGTAAAACCAATAAAAAACATTAAAAACATCTAATTCAAGATACACAAGATATTTGGCCCATTAGCAATATAGCCAGGAAATGGTCCCTTGGCTCATTGAGTGTCCCAGGTTCAGAAACTAGCCAGGTTTTATAAAAGGCCTTACAGGCCATTCTGATCTCCAAAGGGAGGATGTTCCATAAAGCAGGTACCATTGCAGAAAAAGGTCCCCTTCTGATCCCTGCAGCCGACATTTTTTGGGTGATGGGATCTGAAGAATGTGATTTCTAAGTAGGGGGCCTGGAGTAGATATCTCTCCCTCTATCAGTACTGACTGGAACTTGCCTCAGCGATAGGAGGAGAACCAGTACAATACAGTGCTGCCTACTCCCAGTTCTGAAGCTGGCCCAGAAGCATATCATGATTAATGGTATCAAATGCCACTGAGAACTCAAGAAGAGCCAGGATGGATTCACTACCTCCATCCAGTTTCTGCCACAGGTCATCGGTGAGCGTAATCAATGCCACCTCAATTAGTCCCATTCAACACATAATGATTAAAAATTAAAGCTGCTATTTACAGACCTTTTAATTGGGCTGAAATATACATAAATCTCTAGTAACATGTAGATTTCCTTATTAACAGGTATTCATCTGACCCATAGAATAGTCTCAGAGTGGGGAGAGTACAGGTAATTCTTGACTTATAACCACAATTGAGCCCAAAATTTCCACTGCAAAACAAGACCGTTGTTAAGTGAGTTTAGCAATTAATCTTGGCAGTAAGCAAATCAATTAAAATAAACATCCAGACAGATAAATACAGCACATATCATCATTACCCTGACTCTTATAAATATGTATACATATTCTCCCATAATTTGTTCCTTTTATAGCATGCGCACTATGTACTTCGCACTTCTATACTACATACTACTAAAGTTATTAAGAGAAAATACTTCAATTCTATAAATTCTGGCAGCTTCCAAATTTCATCCAAATTTTTTGCTCAAGTAGATTATAATCTTACCAAGCCCTTACTTTAGCTTCAAATCAATTAATTAAAATATATATGATATCATCTTTGGGTAACTAACTATAGCCCTTACTTCATCTTCAATTAATTAAAATATATATGATATCATAGGTGGGTAACTAACTATAGGATAAGATAATTATTCCACTGGCACAAAAAACATGGTCTCAAAGGAGGGGAAGGAAAATAATGCTTTGTCTCATATCTTTAAATACTACCAATGCCCCAGAGCAATTAAACAGATAAACTGATTACTGTATTGTACACACTATTACAAGACATAAAATGATTTCTTACATATTAGTAGATGTTTCATTAGAAGCTAGCTTAAGTACAGATTATCACTTCATTTGAATAACTTGCTTTAAACAAAGGATTACATGTTATTTGTCTATAGGATAGGAACTCTAATAGCAATAGCACTTTAGACTTATATACCGCTTCACAGTGCTTTACAGCCCTCTCTAAACTGTTTACAGCATATTGCCCCCAACAAACTGGGTCCTCATTTTACTGACCTCAGAAAGATGGAAGGTTGAGTGAACCTATTACCACTTATTGGAAATAAACACAGTATACTTTGAATAAACTTATTTCTAGAATAAATTTTCTTAAGATTTTGGGCTAAAATTTAATAAAATAAAAACTCTAACATTATGAAACTATAAACACAGTAAAATCTGACGTGTAAAAGTTGCTAAAAATCAAACAATACTTGATATTCACAATGGAACCTAAGATAGGGATGATGAATTATCAAAAACTATACCTCAAAATACCCTTTGCAATAGAATGCACTTTGTATCTTTAAACCAGTTGCTCTATATTAGCCCAATCTATCTCACTTGAGGGGGAGAAAAGCAACAAGCTGAAGAAAAGTTGAAACAAAAATATATAATATCAGTGAAAGTCTGTAGAGATTCTCAGTCATCCAGGTCATGGTTGTCCCAAAGGTGCTTTTTCAGGAGCTGAAGAAGGTTCTTGGATGAGAAGCCAAACATCTTCAAAGAAAAAACAAGAAAGTCCAGTTGGCTTCTGAAAAAGTACCTTTGTATCAGTGAGTGGACAAAGGAATTACAACGATAATAATATTGTTAGACATTCTTTCTGGAAGATAAAGTAATACACATATTTCAAAATAGAGTATAAATTAATTATATTACAATATGCCATCTTTACCAAATAATACTTCAAGACTTATGATAACAATTGGGACCAAAATCTTGACTGTTCAGCAACGGTCATTAAGTGAGATGCCCATGTTATTGCTTTGCTCAACTATAACCATCCCAGTTCTCCCAGGTGCAGCTGTTAAACAGATGGAGTGGAAGTGCTGTTTGCGGAAGGAGGACAAGCAGCTCTCTCCATGTGCAGAGGGAACACCTGTGGCGGGTAAAAAACACCCGTCAAAGCTTCTGTATTAAACAGCAATGTTTCTAATTCCAAAATATTACTAAGAAATCATTTTGTTTCTTTGAAAGCTTTATAGAATAACTTTTCCAAAGATTTGGCATTCCAAGCAACACTTTTATGATTAAAAGAATATTTCATAACAAAGCTGGTTCACTGGTCAGTCTCTTAAGCTAGAACATATTGTATGTATAAAATCTAGGATATATGTATCTCCAATATTAAGAACATTAAGTACAAAACTTTAGAGTAGGATATCTGGATGTACCTACCTAATAATAATAATAATAATAATAATTTATTAGACTTGTATGCTGCCCTCGCTCCCTAAGGACTCAGGGTGGCTTATAGTATAAAACACAATACAATAATTTACTTAAAAAATAATTAAACAATACAAGCCCAATAACTAAAAACAATTAAAATTGCTTTAAAAGAAGAGCCCCCCTTAGTTCAGTCCAGACCGGCCTGCTGAAACAGCCAGGTCTTCAGGTTGCGGCGGAAGGAACGGAGATCATGGGCCAAACGAAGACCCAAGGGGGGATGGTTCCACAGGGTGGGTGCTCCCACAGAGAAGGCCCTACAATGTCTGGTCGATGGTACCCTGAGAAGGCCCTGCCTGTGGGAGCGTACAGGGTGATCAGAGTGTGATGCCGGCAGGAGACGTTCCCGCAAGTACCCCGGACCCAAGCCATGTAGGACTTTATATGTTGTCACTAATACCTTGAATCTCATCCAGAAGGCAACCGGCAACCAATGCAGGTCACGCAGGAGGCGTGTAACATGGGAGTATCGGGACGCTCCCATCACAGCCCGCGCGACCGCATTCTGCACCAGCTGCAACCTCCGGGTGGTTATAATGGGGTGCTGCTTGCTTGAGGAGGGGAAGAAGAAAGAGGTGGGTGGCGCATACCTGTCTTATGTTAAAGAGAAATATGGCTGTCTCTAAACTAGCTTTCATTGTAATCAAGTAGCATATATAATTCATAAGAATGCTGGGACATATATTCCTCATAATGACACTCTAATGAGCTCTTGAAATTTTTCTTCTGATTCCATTCATACATCATCCTTTATACTTTCAAAAAGTTAAATGCATTTAAAGACTGAGAAACAGTAACCTTATGCAGACTAAATGATCTTGTTGTAAATAACAACAAACCCATACTAGAACTTTTTAGTCATTTAGTTAAATGGCTATAAATTATCACACGATTTATTTCATCTCAAATCTGAAAGGTGCAGTAACAGTGAACAGGCCTTTTGATAGAAATGAAACAACTTACAAAGATATATCATTTAGCCAATAAATGAATGACTACTCTGTAAAGGTAAATATACTTACTGATAGAGGGAGCGTTCGAAGTTTTAATAGAATTGGAGGGGAAAGGCCTAGTTTCCTCAAAGGAACATTCAATAAAGCATACTAACAATCAATTTCAGCCAAATGATGGAACTAACCTGAGATTGTATGCTGATGTTATATATATAAAATTATACTCTATAATGCTTCATTATACTTTATATTCAACAAGTAAGAAGTGATATATTGCACACAAAACAAACTTTGTACATTTTTGGTATCTATTTTAAGCTACTCTATTTTGGGGGAATATAGCCTTCCCAGAATGCAGTATAATTATTAACAATGTAATCAATCTCAGACCAAACATACCTTTGTCAGTGATTGAAGTATCAAATAAAAATTGACTTGAATATTTATTTTGTTTTTATTGCATTTACCACTGAAACTGAATAAATATTTTTTTTATTGTAGTTACAATTGAAACCTACAATTAAAAAGTGGATAAATCTATGGATAACTGACCATAGCAAAAAAAATATGTTAGTATAGAGTATAAGCAATTTTTAGCAACTACAATTGGGACTGCAACTGGGTCATTAAGCAAAGCGATGCTAAGGAAAACCAGGAATATGCTTATGATCTTACTTCAGCTATCCTTTGCTTTACAGTACTGAAAAGATCACAAATGCAAAGATAGTTTGCAAAGTTAGTTTTTCATAACAATTGTAGCTACAAACAATCCATCACAAGAGGCAGTCACTAAATGAAATTACCCGAATAATTCATATGTAATGATTTTGCCAATGGTCAAAACGTATTTCAATCCTGATAGTAAATTGGATTCCAATAATACATCTCTATTTGTTTTATTGCATTTTAGATTGATTTGTTCAACTAAAGATGGTGATGTTATTTTTGTTGAGTATATAGACAATACATGATTGCTATGTATTTATGCTGTTAAATTCATAACTGATTCCTTGCAAATTACTTTTCTAAATTAAATAACTTTAAAAAAAAATCTTACATTGTTAAGCCAATATTACAGAGGAGAAAGAAATCAAAGATCCTGTATACTAACCATTCACCAGGCTCAAAGCAATACCTTAGGGAGGAAGTTGTCATATTTCTAACAGCTGCAGAGTTGATGAATAAAAGCTACAGCTGAAAATAAGTAGAGGAATATGAGTAAACATAAGGGAGGAAATAACTTTAAGGGAGTATCAGTTTCCACAGTATAAGAACTTTTAAGAGTTAGAGGGTGGGGAAGCCAGCCAAGGGTAAGTATGTCATACTTACTACATAAGAATGAAGGAAAAGGGAGCTTCCACATTAGTTGTGCCTGGGTTTCTGGAAAAATACTGCTGACCCAGAGTAAAGAGGCCAACAATGCTGGACGAACTATTTAAAGTATTTGTTGCCAGCCTGATGGTATGGCTTGTTCCTCCTTTCTTACATGTTGATTTAATTTGGTGGAAGGCATCAACAAATACTGCTGTCAGAGATTTAGTTTCTTCTTGTTTTATCTCATATTGTTAGATTTTATGCAAAACACATGAAACAAGAATCTAATCTTCCAATTTAAAATAAAATTCAGATCTGAAACACAATCCATTTCTTTTTGCAGGACAAGAGTTCCAGCTACTGTTACAAATAATTCCTGGCTACCTCATTGGTTAAATATTACATGCATATCTTATTTTCTAAATTTTAATAACTCCGAATTGCAGATCATTTGATCCATATTGTCTTAAACATATTATATTTTCTGAGTTATTACCCACAATTTCCAAGAAGAGATGAATATGGTAAGTTAAGGAAAAACTATGATATTCTGCTTAATTGTATAGGATGTACCTATGAATGTACACATTTTAGACTTAAGAGGCAATATTAGAATGACAAATTGAAATTAGATGACATAATTGAGATCTTACCAGATGATTTTCCAGATATATAAAGAAGACACCTAGGACATTTTACAACTCTCTTTCAGATAGGAAGATTAAATTCTGACTGGTTATTCCATTTCATCTAGAGCTCTTTTTGGACGTGGGCAAAGATTAGTTTATTCTGTTGATTATTCTAAAAGGGTATTGGCATCCATTAACAGCAGAACAGGGAAATTAGTATAGTTTATTACTACATATAATTAATAAAAACAGCAACAAAAGAAAATGTATATAGTAAAAGAGGCATTGTCCTGCCTGAACGTCCTTTCTCAGCAGGTCGATGGAGAATCCACACTCGGGTTGACACATGCCTTTCTGCCCAGAGACTGAGTCCTCAAACTTTTGCCACGCTTCTCTGTCAACTGTCACTGTCCCAGTTTACGATGAAGGCACAGTCATCTGATGGACTCCTCGGTGGTATTGGCTTTGTATCTCCTGGATGTGGGACCAGACAGTCGCCGGGGGGAGTGGATTCTCCATCAACCTGCTGAGATTTGAATGTCAGGTATCGCAGGCTCATAGTCCGAAGTGGCTCGAAGGGTCCTGAGGTGAGGGCCTGTAATTGGACAGGTCCCAAGTGGAGTATCTGTGTGCTACAGGCACTTTAAGTTAACCTCACCTCTGATGGAAGTACGCACCACCGGATGGTGGGCGAGGGATTCCAAGTGCCCATAAGTTAGCACCGTGGACAAGGCTGCCACTTGTCTGTGAATAGTGCTAGGGGCTAACCCCTTGTCCAGACCCTCTTGCAAAAAGTCCAGGATCTGTGGAATAGAGAGCACCATGGGATCTAGACCCACCCTAGCACACCATCTGCAGAACGCCTTCCACGTAGAGTTGTAAATACGATTGGTGGAAGGTCCCCTGGAATCCTGAATTGTCTGTATAACTTTCCTTGAGAAGTTGTCTTTCCTCAGAATTCTCCTCTCAAGTACCAGGCAGTCAGTGGGAGCCACTGAGGCTCTGTGTGGACCAAGACCCTCTCGCTGAGAGAGATCCTGTCCTGGGGAATTCTCCAAGGACGGGATACAGATAGGCGGACAAGGTCTGCCATAGCTGTCTGGGCCAATGAGAAGCAATGAGTAAAATCTCTGCTTTTTCCAAGAGAAGTTTCCTGATCAGCCTGCGGTATGAAGGGAAAAGGAGGGAATGCATAGAATAGGCACCTGGGCCAAGGGCTGCGGAGGGCATTGACTCCCTCTGCTCCTGGAGTCGCAAATCTCATAAAGTATCTGGGCAGTTGGGAGTTTGCCAGGGAGTTTGCCAGGGAGAACAAGTCCAGGACCGGGTAGGCGAATCTCTCGCACATTTCCTGAAAGTGGTCTGGGTGCAGCCGCCACTCGGAGTGGTCCACCATGGTCCTGCTGAGATAGTCCACCTGTGCATTTGTCACCCCCGAGATGTGCTCCGCCTTGATGGAAATCAGGTGAGCTTCTGCCCAGAGACATAGTTGGTCCACCTCTCACATGAGGGACCTGGAGTGGGTGCCCCCTTGGAGTTGATGTGTGCCTTTGCAGCCATGTTGTCCATCATGATCAGTATCTACTGTCCCTCTATGGCGGCCTGGAAGTGAAATTTAATTCTGCCTTCCTGTCCTCCACCTTCAGGGTTTCTGCTATGTCCCCAGAAACCACTGTGTATAAGATCAGAGAAACCAGAAATTCATCCATTGTGGGCATCTCTAGGGCTTCCGATAGAATGGAGCCATATTAAACAATATCATTCTCTCCTGGGTTGGGAAAGGTGCCTGGCTGACCCCATTGTCTTTGAACCACATTCAGGAAAAGTTTGGGGCAGGGAATGTCCTCCTGCGTTATGGTAGGTTCAGAGAATACAGTATTATTGGATCCCTGGGGATCCAATGGTTCCACAGACACACTGGGTGCCTTTCCGATCTGGGCCGTAGCTCTAGCCTTGTGGAAGAGGGATTTGAATAGTGCTGGATAGAATAGTCCAGTAAAGGGAGGGGGGTCTGGGGAGAGGTCCTCATCTTCCGAAAAACCCTGTTCCCTCTGGTCCTCATCCTCCATTACTGAGGCCCTACTTCTAAAGGAATGGCAGGTGATACAGACTCTTGCGCCCTTCCTGTCTCAGTTGGGAGCTGATAATGATGGGTCAGCTGGGGGGTTGTTCTGATGTTACAGAGGCCAAGTGTCCTCTAACCTGTAAGACAGTGGCCACGCCATGTGAAAATGCCCGTGAACTGAAGGGGTTACGTTCCTCAGACAGGCCAGATCTCTGCCTGTCTACTGGGTGGAGCCCCGCTACAGTGGGGGTAAAGGTTGCCTCTGGGGAAAATCCCCTGTCCCTAAACTGAGGTTCAGCAAACTCAATTGTTCTGCCTCATCTTGATCTGCTGTTAGAGAAAAAGGCAACTGTTCTCTACTGCCTGCCGGTGACCAAATCATAGGAACTGCAACATTGGACTGTTGGAATTGCTGAGGGCGGGAAATAGCAGTTACTGTCTGAGGAGGAATAGAAATCCTTTTCTGCTCTGCTTTTTTTTCAGCTCTGGAGATCTGTTTTTCCAAAGCCTTCTGTCTTCTGTTGGCATCTTTCTCTTCTACCTTAGAAGACTTCCTGGAGTAAATGGCTTTCGCCTTAATCTTGTCAGCTGCATCTTGGCTAGCTGACCTAGTCCTTCTGGAGCTGGTCTTTTTAAATTGAGCCAATGTAGAGGCTCCTTGCTCCTCCATGCTGTCTGCTGACAGGGACAGTTCAGCCATTTTTACAGCTCTTAGTCCCAGTAAAAACTGCCCTTTCTTCAGCAGAGTGCTGCGACTGTGCTCTGCTCTAATAAATGGCAGCTACTCCTATTAGTATGGGGCTAAGATGGAGCTCTGAGCTGTGGCGGCAAGACCAGTGAACTGGGGTAGCCTGCACATACGCTCTCACATCCATGTGGCTCGTTAGCACTGACTGAAGGGAAGGCTGGCTGTCAGTCTGGGGTAATTAGAACAGCTGATATTTGCTAATGGCCACAGGCGGCGTCTGGGATAGCCTGTATAAGCCAGCCAATGGATTTAGCTAAAGCCACTAAAGCCGCAAGGTTGGGGCAATTAGCGAGCCCGAAAGCCAGCTGTAATGCAGCTGTGGCGCATCAGGTGAGCGGCAGGGTGTTCCTCGCATGGGAAAAGGACTCCCTGTCTGTTTGCGAGGTTCGGAGCTATGAATTAACGAAAGAGGCTGCTGTGTTGGCAAGCCAAGCAAACTGAAGTCATGGTAGCACTTTGACAGAACTACGATTCCAAACCTGCCAGTACTTTCAATCAATTGCAGAATCCAATGTTTCTATCCAAAGTTTTCAGAGCCAATCTATTGTCACGTCCCTATCAGGCCAGACTGAGTCATAAACTGGGACAGTTACAGTTGACAGAGAGGCGTGGCAAAAGATTGAGGACTCAGACTCTGGGCAGAAAGGCATGTGTTAACCCGAGTGTGGATTCCCCAATCGACATGCTGGAGAACTAAAAATTTAAAAACCCACAAGTGTTACGGCTTCCAAATGACATTTCCTCAATACTCTGACCTAAAACAAGATGAATCTCATCCTTAAAAATAGAAAATCTATATTTTAAAAAAAACTTCTTTATTTTAGATTTTCTCAAAACAACAAACCAACAGGTTCCAGATTAAAAAATATATATTCGTCATCTCAGAATTCTGAATTAAGTGCTAGGGTAGAAAGGGAATTTTAATCTCATTTTATTTAGCTGCCAGCCAAACTTTACTGAACAAATTGCTCCTTAATGTTTATCAAGGCAGAGTTGGAGAAATCTTTATTTTCTTTGGTTTCAACTGCAAAGATCCTATGCAGTAATATCAATGAAGCTACTATGCTCTACTGACATCTCAAAAATCTCACAACAAGAGGACTAGGTTGTGGGCTAACTGTAAATAGAAATCAAGCAGTCTTCAAATCTTCAAGCATCACAGCAAGAGCAATATTAGCATCAACAGGGTCGGGAGGAGGAGAGGTGTGAGGATGTTTCTTCTTTTGCAGGACCCAGTAGGGGAAATTCATTAGGATAAAGGGGATTCCAGTCACTCATATTGCAGTGGGGTCAAGACACCCAACAGAAAGACTGGAAAGCAGGGAGAGAGTAGTAGAGAGAACATTAAAGGATGTGGTTTCCCAAGGAGCTTGTTGTGGAACAAAGCTGCAATGTGGCTTCCCATGTCCACTGCTCCTGTCCAGACTTTTTTTTTAATTACATTTATATGCCGCCCTTCTCCAAAGACTCAGGGTGGCTTACAATTTTTGGGATACAACCCAGTGTGCTCAGCAATAGCCTTCATTCCATTGTATATGCCGGCTTATTACTAAGCGGCAATTTTACAAAGTCAGCTTATTGCCCCCAACAATCTTGGGTCCTCAATTTACCTACCCCGAGAGGATGGAAGGCTGAGTCAACCTTGAGCCTGGTGGGATTCGAGCCTGCAGTAATTGCAGGCAGCTGGAACTTCGAGCCTGCACTAATTGCAGGCAGCTGGAACTTAAGTGCTAGGCATTTAACAGCCTGCACCACCAAGGCTCTGTACTTTTACTCCTCCATAGCCAGGTCAAAGACCAGGTGCCTGCCTTATAAAGAGGTCTGTCAGCTCCTGAGCATCTCCACCTGGCTAGCCCCAGATCGAAAGGAATACCTTTCCAGCCCCATTTGATGTTCTAAGTAGCCTATGGTTTAAATCTCCACCCTAGTGCACTTGTAAAGCTTATAGGTGATTGGCTGGCTGGCTGAGACTGTGCTTTTTCTATTTGGGTGGGTTAACTGGTTTTGGAAAAAAAGATGGAACCCTCACAGTGGTGGTTGCTTTGGGGAGTCTGAGGGCCAGAGCATCCTCCAAACCTCACCACAGCCAGGCAATCTTGAGTAAAGCAAAAGGTGGCTCAATAGCCATTTGCTAAGTTTGCTACATGGAAAAGTTTGACTGAATGCAGGAAAGTTTGAAGGACTACCTCACTTTGCCCAGTGCTGTCCAGGAATAATTGATGGCCATCCAACAGAGCATCTCCCATGCCCACCAATGTTACCATTCATATTTACAATGAATGTAAATATACATTACATTCCCTTTTTGCTAATTATCCCGCACTAGGGTGAGTACTTAGGACACAAACAAAAGCAGAAGGTGTGAAACTGATTATTCTTTGTTGGTTTTGAGCCAGAAAACATGGTTGTTCTTTGCTTAGCGACTGCTTTGCTGGTCCCAATTGTGTCACTTTTATAGGGACATCTCAACTATCAATTTCTACCTACAGACACTATGTGACATATAACGTGTAACAGGCACAATTCAATCTGAAAATTGTTATTTAATTTCAACATTTTCATTTTCTTTTTATCACGTTTCAAGCTGAGCAATCCTTGGTGAATCAGTCACCAAGTTATTTAACTTTGCCATTTTCTGATTTGTTGATACTGGTTTAGTACCTAATCCAAAAAAGTTCTCTTTTATATCCTATACTACATAGTTCTGTTTTTTAAAAATAGTCATTTTAAAAGTGTGTAAGTAGACATTTTAAAACTGGGTAAACCTTGGAAAACTGCTTTTAAAGATATAAATGAAACAATAGAATTTTCATTTTCTGTTAGTGAAAATGGCTCTGGATTTTCTTCAGCCCACTCAATAAATTATTCCTTAATCCTGCTTTGTCTATCTTTTCAATTTCACAATCAGAATTAATCAAGTAAGAAACAGCACAGTAACGTAACAAAGACAGGCAATTTTCTGCTTACCAATTAAATAGTAAAGCAGCCAAAAATATCAGGCAAGAGCACATAGCTTGAAGAGAAGCGAGTTTTAAAAGCACTATAATATGCTGACCATAAAAGTGGCTGAATATGCTAATTATATGTTTTATTGATAATTATGCATGCTTAATACCAACATGCATTGTTACAGTACAATACTTTAGTAAATGTTCCACTTGATTCATATATTTTCTTTAACCTAAAACAATCAAATTTGAAATTTTAATTGGTTAATATTGAATTCTTTTAAATATCATGAAATAACTGTTTCAGGGAAACTTTATTTGCAAATACAAACGAGGTAGACATTTGTATTTAGTAGACTGATTGGGAAGAGCCTTGGTGGTGCAGGCTGTTAAATGCCTGCACTTAAGATCCAGCTGCCTACAATTACTGTAGGCTCGAATCTCACCAGGCTCAAGGTTGACTCAGCCTTCCATCCTCTCGGGGTAGGTAAATTGAGGACCCAAGATTGTTGGGGGCAATAAGCTGACTTTGTAAAAATGCCACTTAGTAATAAGCAGGCATATACAATGGAATGAAGGCTACTGCTGAGCACACTGGGTTGTATCCCAAAAAATTGTAAGCCACCCTGAGTCTTCGGAGAAGGACGGCATATAAATGTAATTTTAAAAAAAAGAGTATTCCAATACTCCCAAACCTCCATTAAATCTGAAAGTAATTTGCAGCAATTTCTTTTGCATAATGATGCAATTAATGTGGATTATATAATTTGTTAATGTATGTCATCTGTGTAATATCAGTTTTTAAATTACCTAAATAATGAAAATAATATAAAAATAACTTAATGTATTGTTAAATTTAAGTACCTTATCTAAACTATTTTGGATGTAAAAGGCTTGCCTGTTACTTTGGAGGGATGTCTGGACTGAAATTTTGTCCACTGTATCTGAAGTCTGCTAAACGGAAATCCATAAAATCAAGAATTTATTGCCTAACAGTTATGACTACAATCTGATGAATGGAATTTCAACTTCCCTATTTTTCAGCTTTTCACTAGACATATATTTTGACTTCTACTTCTTCACAGAATTTAAATAATGCAGTTCAAAAAATCAATATAGGCACAATTAAAAATATATGCGATCTCTGTAGCGCCAGCCAAGGAAGTTGGCTTCATATTTAGTCTCAAATTTGATGCATTTCCAGCATAAAATAAGGGTTGCTAGACATATCTGAAAGTTGCCGGCACTAAAGTACAATTTTCATCCTTACTTACATAAGAAAATGTAGACAATTCCAGTTATCAAATTCTAGATTTTTTTTTAAATCACAGAATATAGTCATACTTTAAGCATATCAGTTTATGACTACTCAAGTTTTTAAATCATTTGAAATAATTAGAAATCTGGACTGCCTAAAACTATAGACTGGTACTATTTTCTATTAATGCAGCTTTTGATTTCACAATGTGACCTGAAAACATTAGCAACATCCAAAAACTCCTAAGTTATTCTCAGCACGGAATAGGTTCTGGCACTTTTAAATCTATACTATTCTTCTTACAGACAATTATAAAAAATGGCTAAGATGGATATTCAGATATCTGGAATAAGGATTTAGAATACTCAATACTTTATTAACAATTTATCTATCTATCTATCTATCTATCTATCTATCTATCTATCTATTTATTTATGAGATTTATATGCCGCCCTATCTCCCTAAGGACTCAGGGTGGCTTACAATGCTAAAAACAACACAAGTAGAAATATTAAAAAATAATTAAACCCAAAAATCTCATAAATTAATTAAAATTAAAAAACACTAAAAAACCACACTATAAACCCTCTCCCCCCATCAGTCCAGGTAGGCTTGTTGGAACAGCCAAGTTTTTAGGCCACGGCGGAAGGATCGGAAGTCAGGGGCCACCCAGAGCTCCAGGGGTAGCTGGTTCCAAAGGGTGGGTGCCCCCACAGAGAAGGCCCTACCCCTAGGAGCCGCCAGCCGGCATTGCCTGGCTGACAGCACCCTGAGTAGGCCCTGTCGGTGGGAGCGCATAGGTCGTTGGGAAGCTGTTATCGGCAGCAGGGTTTCCTGCAAATACCCTGGTCCTAAGCCATGAAGGGCTTTATAGATTAACACCAGCACCTTGAATCTCACCCGGAGGGCAACTGGTAACCAGTGAAGCTCACGCAGGAGGGGTGTAACATGGGAGTATTGGGAACCTCCCATCACAACCCCATTCAATTGTTAAATGTCTTAAAGAATATTAAGTCTATTAATTCTATTATGATTTTAAGATGGCCTGATTCAACAAAAGATCACCTTCTTTACTTAACATGGGGAATGGTTTTTTTAAAACTGCTATGCTGAAAATTATTGTTATATAATAATGCAAGCTGTATTGATATGGGCTTCTTTTACTTTTCTCCCATTTGTTTAATATCCATATGCTCGTTAATATGGTTTTGAAAGTAATATAATTCAAAGACATGAAACTCTAAATACTATATAATAAATATGAAATGTATTATTCATTTTATGAATATATATCAAGCCTTCTTTTATGATAGGATCATGCTTCCCAAATTTACAGACTTTGTGTAATGTAATACTTTGCTTACAAACTGTCTAGTGATATAAACACGCACCAATATTATACCGTGAATAATATGCTCCTTTTAAATCTCTTTTAAATCCCTCTCCTCGACAACTATACGCACACACAATATGGATATAGATATATAGATATAATATATATATGTATATATGTGTGTATACACACACACACACACACACACAATTAAAACAATAAGAAAATTTAAAATAATTAAGTTTTACAAACATTTTATTCCTCTCCAATCTGATAATCATGGGCTATTACAGTTATTAAGTATCAGGATACAGATATTCCTCACCTAGAGACAGTAAACTGGCAACAGCAACTCTGTCACTAGGTGACAGATGCAACATCATATGACAGCGCTGTGCTCACTTATAGTAGCAGTTCCAATTGCCATTATCTCATCTAGGACCATTTGTGATTTTCTGCTTGCTTTCCCGTTAACTTTGCTTGTCAAAAACTGGCAGTGACGGTCACAAATTATGGTCACATGACTGCAGGACACAGCAATGTCATAATTGCAAGCTGACTGCAAAGCATCAAACCTACAATTTTACGAACTGTTACCAAGTTGGTGAATAGTTACTTACAGAAAACCATGTCAGAATTTAGAAGACATGACATATGATACATAGTCTTCAGCTATTATTATTATTATTATTATTATTATTATTATTAGAATATAACATCTTATGTATGTATAAGTAAATTCCATTCATATTCTAATTTGTTGTTTGATAGGCTGATGGGGCACCCTGACTAAAAAGCTATTGGGACATAGTTGTTTTATGAAGGGCTGCATAGGACTAGATTTAGATTGTGATTATCAGTCCAGATTCTAGAATCTAAAAGACAGTTGAAATTCTCATTATGTTTTACTGAAAAAGTAGATATAGTAGAGTTGTATATAATTTCTAACCTACAGTGGGAGCAAGAAGCTTTCAAGTTACAAATTGTTTTGTTCAACTTGTAGACTAAAGGAGTGGGATAATTATAAGTCCACTGATATATTTTTTTCAGGCATCTGACAGGCTAACAGGGAGCATTATCTTCTGTAGCAAGATAAGTGATAGAGGGAAGCCTCATTGTCTCCCTCCTAATGACTGTTAACAAATTAGTGGGAGGGAAAGATGCTTCCCTCCTCCCAATGACTCAGCTCTGAATAAATGAGTATGCCTGTAAGAGAATTTGTGCAATTTGTGTCTGCTAGTGCAGCATCTAGTACAGAGGTCCCCAACCCCTGGACCAGTACTGGTCCATGGCCAGTTAGGAACCGGGCCACACAACTAGAGGTGAGAGGTGGGCAAACAAGCAAAGCTTCATCTGTGCATGCATGGGATCTAGGTTGTGCACAAAACTATCCCCCTGCCCCCCCGGTCCATGGAAAAATTGTCTTCCACAAAACCAATCCCTGTGCCAAAAAGTTTGGGGACCGCTGATCTAGTAAGTTTGTAAGAAACAAAATTCTTACCAAGCCGATAAACAAAGGCAGTTGTTTATTTGCATGTTCCTGATAACAAATATTCTCACCATACAAGTGAGCATCTCATATCTGTAGATCATAAACAATGAGGCTGTATGCACATTAAAAAAATGATGTGGAAAAATGCTTCATAACGAATGCAAGAATGGCCCTTTCTTTCTTTTTCATTACAAACAATGAGCTGGTTTAATTATTATCCTTAATGATAAGATTAATTTTAATTCATTAACAATAGGACTATGTAACAAACATGAGCAGAGTACTTTATAAAGTACATTATTATAAGAGAAGCATTTCTTCTGGAAACATTAAAACAGTTCAAGATATTCAGCATGGTTGCTTCAAAACTCTTCCTCTCTCCCTCCCTCTCTCTCTCTCTCTCTCTCTCTCTCTCTCTCTCTCTCTCTCTCTCTGTGTATACATACATACATACACACACACACACACACACACACACTTTCCTGCAAAAGCATCAGGCAACTTCAAGGAACAGAGAAATCTTACAAGTAGTCATAATGAGCTATCCAGAAACTGTGGCAAAGAGGTGTTTACTCATTCCAAAATGCTTTACAAGGTTTGGAAATATTTTATACTTAATACAAAATCCAAAAAAAGACAAAAGTAAAACAATTCAAAAATGTGCATAAAAATAAACTAACAAAAATACACAGAGATTGTTCCTCCTGGCTGAATACTGATATATATATTTCAACATAGTTTTCCTCTCCTACCTTGCAAAGCAGTTTACAATTTATGACCTTCCAAATTTCTATTTGCTAAATTACTTATGACATTTAATTGGCAGAAAATCCTCAAACAACTTCAAATCTATCACAAACCCACTCCAATCATTATTTATGATCTGTCCAGGATCAAATAATCCTTGACTGATTCTTGATAATAAAACTTTTTCTTGAAATTATAACTGGGTCTTTTCCAAATAGGTGCATCTGACTCCCCAAAGTCATAGGTCTCAACCGATAGTTTCTCTGCAGCAGTTGTTCAATAGGTTTTCCTCAAATCGAATGAAAACAGGGTGTCAAACTCGATTTCATTAAGGCCGCATCAGGGTTGAGTTTGACTTCAGGGGGGTCGGGGTGTGTGTGGCCAGAGCATCATTTGTGTCAGGGGCACCTTTAGTGCCCCGGGTGGGGCTGGGGGGATCCATTGTCCTCCCAGGCTCCATTTTGGCTGCAACAGCCTCCTCCAGCCATTGCCAGTGAAAACAGAGCCCTGAAGGGCAAAATGTACCCCTCCTGAGCTCCGTTTTCACTGGCAGAGGTACTGCGGGCTGGTCCTTCCCTGTTTCCAGGGTGATCCTGCAGGCCAGATCTAAGGACCCCGCGGACCTTGAGTTTGACACCCCTGCCCTAACAGTTGTTTTCTAGCTGCACACAGTAAGCCTCTCTCACAATCTCCTTCAGCTTTCCTAAGACCCAGTCCATCACCCATCAGCATGATCATCTTCACTCTGATTAAACCTGTTAAACTGATGCCCTTTTCAGTCTCCTGTACAAAATCTCCAATACTCAAACAAAACTTTCAAATCTGTTAATAACAAGTTAATTAATTTGGCTTTATGAAATCTTCTTAAGATTATTTTATTTACTCTGCTGTCTTAAATTATATTATAGTCTTACCAGAAAGATTCTATATTCTCTCATAGCTCACAAAGAGCCTTGGTGGTGCAGGCTGTTAATAGCCTAGCACTTAGCTCCAGCTGCCTGTAATTATTGCAGGCTCGAATCCCAGCAGGCTCAAGGTTGACTCAGCCTTCCATCCTCTCGGGGTAGGTAAACTGAGGACCCAAGATTGTTGGGGGCAATAAGCTGACTTTGTAAAAATGCCGCTTAGTAATAAGCAGGCATATACAATGGAAGGAAGGCTATTGCTGAGCACATTGGGTTGTATCCCAAAAACTGTAAGCCACCCTGAGTCTCCGGAGAAGGGCGGCATATAAATATGAATTTTAAAAAAAAAATTGCAAAGGTAAAATCTTTAACTTACAAATTCACTGATGGTTTAAAAGTAAATGACTTTCAGCAATTTAACACTGCACTGCAGTGGTGCCATGTTTTTATATCAAGGTTTGGTAGGGTTTATCTAAGCTTGTAATGAAGTATTTCTATCCAGGTCTGAATTGCAAAATGGTTACAAAAATTAAACCACTCACTAATAAGATTGTTATTATCACAATCGCTCTTTTTTCTCTTCCCCTTGTACAAAACTCAGTAATCATACTTTCCGATGTATCAAAGAGTCTCACGTACATCAGGCAACATTTATACCTGTTCTTACTGATTTATCTCTTTAGCTGTAAAAAGGTTTACATTCTCAAAATGGGAATGGATAGTGGATATTTTAAAGGATTTATATTTATCCACAAATCTGATAATGATGATGATGCTATCCATTCAGTTGAGTCCAATTCTTAGCGATTTTGACAGGCCAGATCTCTTCAAGTCTTCCAATCTTCAACTATTTCTTCAAGGTTTTCTATGCTCTTGTTGGTGTCCATTTTAATGGTGTCTTCCAAACATAATAGGTTTGTCCAATTAATTTTGCCACACAATGTGGCCAAAGTAAGCGAGATCCACAAATCTGTATCTATATAAATAACAGTAATGCATTAATCTTATATTTTAGCAACTTCTAATATCATTCTTTATCTAATATCATTCATTATAAATTAAAATTAAATTCATCATAAATTAAATTGTGTCACACTATTTATAATTTAAATGTGTAAGGCCACTCAGAGTCACTATTCATTTGGTAGCCTTATAAATCTAAATTATAAATATATCCAAAGATATAAACAAAGATAGTGGACCAAAGGATCAACCAACAACAGTTCTACAGTATTATAGCATCTGGCTAAGGACAACAAAATTCTTATCATGATTTAAATTTAAGCACAGATTCTGTTTCCATTATTTAGCAGCACCAAAGTCTTGACAGTTACATTGTCTCAAAAACAATTGTTCTTAAATTAGCTGTTCAGAGTCTTTGAATACAGCAATCTTACCCTTAATCCTCTGAGAAAAGATTATACATTTCCTTGCAATTCCATGAAGTTCCTGTTTACCAAACATATTTCTTCACTTTGAAATGGCATTTTTTGTGGAAAGGGGGGAGGGGGATAATTAAGACTTTTAATTTGAATCAACCATCTCCTGGAATCTTACATAATTTTATTCATGACTATAACCATTATACCTAGAATTATAAACTATTGTGATTGCTCTTTCTGAATGTCATATTGTGCATCAGCATTTAGTTCTTTCAACAAAACATGTTAGCTTCTAAGAGCAATGTAGCTACTTGAAAAACATGATTTAAAAAAAAAAAACATGGATTAGCCCAAACCCTTAATCCCCACCACTCATAAGCATCAATGAAAAAAATTGGTGCTAAATTCATTATTGAATATTACTAACAAAATTTAAAGGAAACTGAAGTATTGGAGATGCAGTTTGAAACCTAAACCTGACCTAGAATTAGGCGATTTTGATCGTTCTGATCACTGTCTTTAACTGTTTCTAATTCAAAAATCTTTATAGACCTTTTATTTGACTGCACAGCAAACTGAAAAGACAACGTTGCATACCACAAGGGTTGTGCTCCTTCAGAATATTCAGTGAAGAGAATATGAAGGAAATGAGAATACTGAATTCAACGTATAGGTCTAGCTTTAATTGGAATGCTATATCCATCACAGATTTGTCAGGTGGCAATAATATAGGAGGTAGACAAAGTTACTTTAGCTGCAATCACTTATCCTGCAAATAAGCAACTGATTCATTCTGAATATATAAATACAATCTGAGGGTATTCTAATGCCACATTGAGTCATCTCTTCAATCAATCAATGTTAGTATACAGAGAGGTACATTACAGGCAACAACATGCTGGTTTATGAATTGTGCTTTTTTCTGATTTTTGCTCTTAACTAAATTATTTTCAATTTCCTTCTTTGGTTTCTAATTAATTAAATAAATGAACATTTCATTATCCCTCTTCAAAACTGGAATCATTGCTGCACATTTCCAATAACTATACCAGAGGCTAAAGTTAATTGTTTGTTTTGTTGTTCTTGTTCTTGTTTCTGAACTTGTAAACTTTAGACACTAAAACCAGCTATTTACCAAGCTGGATTAATTTTGTCCTATGGACTCAGCTTGTTGAATATGAAGATTATCTTTATATAACAAAAAAAATCTTGTTACTGTAATTATATTCTATTCATACAATTATAATATTACTTAATTTAGGGACTAGATTTTGAAACTGCAAGCCCTATTCCTTTGAAACCAAAATGCTTTTAAGAAATTGTGAGAATTTAAAAAAAAGCCTGAAAAAAGTATTAGCAGGGTGAAAAAATTCAAATTTTCAGCTGCCAAGCTTTTCCTTCTATATTAATTGGTTCCCAATACATTTTTCTTACTTATGTCCTATACTGCCATCCTTTCTTGCCACTTGCTCCAAAAGTGAATGGAAAGTAGTAATTTCAGTGTAAAATAACAAGTGGAGCATTTCAGACTTTATTTTTTCTTTACCTGCTCTGAATTTTTATGCCCATCCCTGATTGGTACGGATTTATTAGCAACTTCATTCATCACTTTTCTAAAGTATAGTTTGGTTGCTAAGTTAGCACATTTTTCCATTTATGTTATATTTACTTTAGCATTATGACCCATGTTTTTGCCAAGCTAATAGCTTTGGTGTGAAAGCTGAATTTACCTTTCTCCATTATCTATTTACAAGTTTACACAGCTGGATAAAAAATTAAAAGCCAAGTTCGTTCTTCCTGCTCTTTACTTGATCACAGGATATCTAAAATTAATCAGGTAAAGCTGAGAAATGACTAGTAAAAGGCAAGCATTTTGTAACTTTGAAGAATTATTAACTTGTGACATAATAAAAGTAAACATTTAAATATCATACCTTCTTCCTAAAACCACTACTAAGTAATCTCCTTAACTGGAAAGAGAAGGCTGTTGAGAACTCTTCTGTTTATTTTCCTTGCATGATTCCCTTCATTTCAGTATTGGCAATGACATCCAGAGTTTTGAAATAATACTCTTACTCACTGTTTTTCCAAATCAGATACATACAGAATTACTCCTTGGAATCCATTCAAAGATAAGTTTCACAGGCAAACTTAATAGCTCAGAAAAATTTCAACTATGTTGAAAGGAAGATTAGAGAGCTACTCTTGCATAACTCCATGTAAGCATAGTATACATCGTAAAGTCTAGAATAATTGTTCTGTAAAATAAGTTTAATTATACAAGTACTATTGATCTGTATACTTTAAAACATTGTATTAAAAACTTGAAACTTGTATTAAAATACTTTATGAATTTTCTGAAATGCTATTACTTAAAACATTATTCACTGGAATCCAGTTAGAATTTAGTAACATAACTTAGTATAATTACCAATATTACAATTCTTATTTATTTTCCAGGTGTACATATAAATTCATAAGATGTATAAAGATGTATTTACAGCTGTTGTTATGAAACATTCATTCACAATACAATTTATGGAGCATATCCCAGCTGCTATGTGCATTATTTTTATACTATGCATTTCATGCGTTTTATCTATTTTATTGTAAATCACTTAGAATCCTGTATGTGAGAGGAGTGACTATATAAATCAAATAAATAAACAAAACAAAAAATAGAATGTTGATGACATACAAAAAGTTGAAAATCAATGTTACTAGATCAGTAAAATTAACAGTTTGGTAAAATGAAAATATGCTCTGTAATTACTTGAGATTATTCAACAGTAGCTTCATTACTTAGTCATAAATTTGGGGTTTACATATTGTTCTTAATACTATTTAAGCATACTAATTGTAGGCTATTTTAATCTCATATCAGATTTAATTTCCAAGTTGAAGGTAATATCTGAAGTAACAACACAAACTTTGTTCTTGCAATGCTTCCCTAATTTTCCTAGTTTTCATGAGGAAAAACAGAAAATGTCCTCCTCTACCAAAAAAAACTAGTACATTTTACTTTACTTCAAGCTTTAAAGTGTAATTGAAACAGTGGTATAGATGAGCAATAAGACTGCTTGCCCACTTGCCCTTGCGGAGAAATTCTCATTTGCTTGTTATTTCTGAATCAGTCTTACAAAGAAAGACCGAGTTTAGGAGCTCCAGAGTCAGCTACTGGATTGAAATACGGTAACATCTGGTGGTTTCCTGAATGATATTTAGTTGGGAATCAACAGAACAATGAACAAAGCTGCAGCAAACCAGACACTTAAGAAAATTATGAACTTTACAACAACGGAGCTAAGGTGAAATATATGAATATATACAGTAATTTTACTGTCTTTTACAATTACAAGCCAGGTCTACATACAACCTTCCAAACTATTCCTCCCCAGGCTTCAACTGGCACTTTGACTCAGTGGGACTAGCTGTTTTCCTAGTCCTCTAGTAGTTTACCAAAAGAAGGAAAAGTCCTTTCTCCTTCATTAACCTGTCTTTCTTTTTAACAGGGCTGGTGCTCAGCCTTTAAATCCCATAGGAGGAGTAGCTGGTCCTCAGAAGGAGAATGCTTACTTTTTCCATATGATGTTTGACATTTTTAGCAGTGCATAATTTTCATTAAATGATTTCTATGCTTTACACCCAGAAGTGTTGCTTTATTTCTTTGACAAAAGCAGATTTCAAATTAGAGATTAATGGATCATGCAAGTCTAACTATGGTATTTGTTGTCCAGGTGTGCATGAACATCTAAGGTTCCTGGGGGACTGTCAGCCATTTAACAATTGATGTTTCTTCACATCATATAGGGTTAGACAGATATTTCTTCATTCCATATCCCATCCCTTATCTATAAGCAAATCTATACATCAACTTTTCACTCCTAGTTTCAGCAAAAAAATACACAAAAAGGTTGCAACAAAATATTTTCTTTTAACGTTGGTCAAATAAACTAACTTTATATTATTTCCTTTTACTTCTAAGTCTTAATATTTAATTGAATCAAATATTTCCATAGAATTTAATTTTCTTTAAATTCTTCATCTCATCACACAGATTCATTCAAGGGTTTAACAAGCCTCTTTTGTACTTCCAATAAATAAACTTTTTCCTGGTCATTCACTTGGTTTATCATTTGTTTTTCCTTTTAATTTTGAAAATTCCAACCAGGTTTTTTTTTATAACTAGTAAAGCATCCTATTCCAAATCATTCTTTTGGCCCATCATTTTTAGTTCCACATTTGGTACTTTTCTGATTTATCACATAAAATTTGTTTCACATCTGACAATTTTTCATTAACACTAATTGGTGTACAATGTTTAACACATTTAAAATATTTACGTTTCCAATTTCAATTCTTTAGTCTCTTCTTTTTCCCCTTAAAAATCATGAGCTGTAAGCCATAATCATCACAATTATGACAAATCACGGCTTGAACTATCTTGCTTTGCACGTAATAAGTCTATCTCATATATTAGTTTCACCTTTTAAGTTGCATTACTGAAATAAATGAACTTTTGCACAATATTCTAATTTTTCAAGTTTCACCTGTACATAGCAATAGCACTTAAGACTTATATACCGCTTCACACTGCTTTACAGCCCTCTCTAAGTAGTTTTCAGAGTCAGCCTATTGCCCCCCAACAATCTGGGTCCTTATTTTACCCACCTCAGAAGACTGAAAGGCTGAGTCAACCTTGAGCCTGGTGAGATTCGAACTGCCAAATTGCAGGCAGTGGGCAGTCAGCAGAAGTAGCCTGCAGTATTGCATTCTAACCATTACACCACAACAGCTCTTACATAGTATACATAGTATAATAATAGTACATAGTATTATTGAAACTATTCTTGCTTAAATTGGTTCTTGATTAAACTTCTGTGAATATATGCTGTTAATTTTGCCACTACTGCAATTTCTCTAAGTTTAAGTCCCAGTCTGATATCTTCAGTCATGTGTCTCTTTTCCAATATTATGCTGAATTTATTCTTGCAGCTATGAACATTAATCTTAGTAAATTGGATTTTTAAAATAATGCATTTTAGAATTATGCCTAGTAGGAATACTTGTGGTTTCATTTCAAATTTGATTTCTAAAAATTATCTGAATAATGCTGTGCTGTTTTATATTTTTTTTATATATATTTCTATCATGTATCATAAAATATTCTTTCTCGTGGTATTTCCATCAATTATTACTAGATGATTTCATTTACTGTCAATATGAAGAAGTTTAACATAATCTATAAAAACATTTTATACCATTTTTCTCTTAATTCTTAACCTGGATTAAGCGTTATAGAGTTGTTCCATAATTCATTGTTCAGTTATTTTAAATTTTGCATCCATTCTGATTCTTAATTTAAGTTTTTTTTAATTTGCGCTTTGTTATGTATCTCCCTACACCACTTTAAAGCTGCCGTAGAAAACAAATTACTGAACACCAAAAGAAGTTTCTCATTCTGTTTTTTAAAAAATCAGACTGTCTTAATATGTAAAAAAATTAAAAGAATCCACTTCAATTAACAAAGAAGCACAAATCATCTCATCACTTGGTTTTGCAATCTCTTGGAAGAGCATATGTATGAATAAAGATGGAATGTTGCTCAACCAAGATCTGAGGTTATATACTAAAATAAGCAGTTACCAGAAGAATTGATCACAGATTCTGAAACACAACCAGAATGTAATATTCCTGTAAATATGCTTCCCATTATTGTAGTTCATGTCCTAACATTTAACATTTAAAATTATGATTGAAAAGTAGAAATCCATCTGTGGTTTTCCTATATGGATACCCTGCCACATCTACAGTATCATTATCAACTGTTGATAAATATATCTCAGAACCATTATCCATAATAAATAGTTCAGATTCTACTACTATGTGATTCTGAAATTTACGGTATATCAGATTAGATCCTGGGTAACTAGCAAGATATTAAAAATAACAGAAAAAACAGCATCATGACAATATTAAAAGAACTAGAACAAACACTTTCCATTCAACAAGGGGAAGTGGCAAATGCCCACAATACTGTTGCCATTGAGCAAAAAAGTAACATTTTGTGGAGGAAAAAGAATCTACGCTTGATCTCTGATAAAGCATACCATCAAGTTCAAAAGTAGCTGGAGGCTACTTTGCAATCTTATACAGATATAGCTACTGGGCTCTGCAAAACAAACCAAGCACAGCAAGAATCCCCAACTTCTACTCACCAACAATATAATGTCTCAGAAAACAACACCACCATTTCTCCACAGCTTTAAGGAAAAGAAAGACGATGAGTCTTCTACTAGTCCCCTCTTTTGATTCTGTATTCTTTACAGGGTGGATAAAAATCAATGGTTTTTAAAAATAAAAATAAAAAAATCAGATTTTATAAATTTAAATTGGATTTTTTTATATAAATCAGATTTTTTTTATTTTTATCAAATTTATTTTAATAAAATGCTTTTGGAGTTAAAATATATCTAAAGATAGTTTTCTATTTAAGATACATTAAGAATTTAGCTTATTCAGCATGAAACGGAGTTTAGTTTTGTAGTATAAGTCTGTATGCTCTGCAATATTTACATTTTTACTTCACTCATTCAATGAATCCAAGCTCTGCAAGCTGAGATAACATGCACTGCATTGATGCATTCACACAATTTCACAGTAACCATGAGATAAATCATAAAACAAAGTTCAGGATATTCCTTTAGCCCATTGTTTTGCAAATCTATGTACACTACGAACTGTATGATTGTTTGAAGAGAAATGCATCTGTACCACCAGACTCTTAAGTGTGAGGAGGAAGGACAAGCAGTAAAAATGAAAGTGAAACCTTCTAAGCAGCTTATATATTATTTATTTATTTATTTATTTATTTATTTATTTATTTATTTATTTATTTATTTGACTTGTATGCCGCCCCCTCTCCAAAAGGACTTGGGGCGGCTCACAGCTAAAAGTACAACAATAAATAAATTACCTAAAAACATATTAAAGAAATTACAAGCCGAATTGGAATTAAAACCCCAAAGTTAAAATCAACAAACCCCCAGAGAGTCAGCACAGCCCGGATTGTAGAAACAGCCAGGTTTTTAACTCGTGGCAGAAGGTGCGGAGATCGGGAGCCAGCTGGAGCTCTGGTGGAAGAAGATTCCATAAAGTGGGAGCCGCCAGAGAGTAGGCCCTCCCCCGGGTCACCGCCAAGCGACATTGAGTCGCGGACGGCACCCCGAGGAGACCCCGTCTGTGCACCTGTACAGGGTGGTTGGTATTTGATGCTGGGAGGAGTCGTTCTCGTAAATATCCTGGACCCATGCCATGTAGGACTTTGAATGTTAACACCAAAACCTTGAGGATATTAAATATCCTTAATATTAAAGAGCACTTGTCATTTCAGATCCATCATGGCAGTACCTGTTACCGGGCATCCACTCACCTGCTATGTGATGACCCGTAGTCTCTCAAAATAACCCAAAACCCAAAACTCTGCCCTTCCCCAGCCTCCTCCACCACCTCTGGAGCCACACTCCCACTCCCTGTTGGCTGTTCCTCCTCTTCCTCAGAGTCAGACTCCGCCAGGGGCATGACATGCTGCCTGCCACATCCCTCACCTTGTTGTGTCACTGTCACATCACCAGCCATCCCATTAAAGTGAATGGGACTGTCGGTGAATCAACAGTGGGTCAGAGGAGGAGCCGCTGTGGGACAGAGATGACAGTTGCTCTTTAAAAATTATGATTTAAATCGAGTTGATTTAAATCAAGCCTTTTAACCAGTGATTTAAATCATGATTCAAATCAACTTGATCCACCCTGATTTTTTATAAAGTATCCCTATTTTTATTCTTTCCTTATATTTGTGGTCAATTGCTCTTGATCCATATTAATGTCTCATAACCTATAGAGCTTTGTAAGTTGTTATGTGGGTATCAATCTACAATTTTATCTGCAGTGCTTGGTAGAATATAACCTTCCTTAAATAGCTATATATACCAAACCTATAGCCTTCTTCATTGTTAACTAAACACTAATAATTGATTCATGAAGCCGCCAACACAAATATTTATCATATATTTGAATCAGTTTTTCTGAAGTTCAACACTTGTGAGTTTCTATTATCCTGGAACTGAAAGTTGCACCTTTCAGCAGGGAATGCAGTTTAAGCAAAAGCAGCATCCGAATAGCAAAATGGTGGGTGGGGTATGTTAGGAATGTTAGATATCTAACTATTGGGTTGTCAATATATCAACCAGGATTGCAACGTGATTGTATGTAACCTTAAGAGCATGCCGAAATGTGATTGGCTGAAGTTGCTGCAACCGGCCATAAGATGGAGCCAGAAACCTGGTTCATTCTTCTTCTTCGTCTTCTGCTCTTCAATCCGGTGTGAAGTTTTTTGCTACTGTTTGCTACTGTTTTGCAAACTCCGTGTTCATCGAACTGTGTATGATATCGGTAAAGAAAAAGACACTGCTATTTGGGATTATCGATTTGACTACTGACTGATATTTCTCCATGTATGACTTGGACTGTTCTTGGACTCTGCTTAACCATTTACTGGGAGTAAAATCTACATTTTCAGTATTCAGTATAATTTTCGTGTCAAGTGTGTTATTCATTATCTCTCTCCTTTCGCTTCCCTGGACGTACTCATTCTCCTAACAGGGATATATCTTAACAGGGTTCCCCTCATTTTGCCTTTTTAATATAACTTGGGTTTATGCATACAAACTTTATTTATTTATTTGTTTAAATTTTGCCGTCCTTCTCACCATAAATATGCTGGGTGGCGTACAACAATAAAATAGAAAAGAATGTTTTGAAAATGTAGAAAATAACACTAGTAAAGGAATAAAAAACAATGGAAGTATAATAATATGAAATTAAACAGATAGGCAGTGGGGAAACAGGAAATATAGGGGGGAGTGGGGTCAGAACGTTAGTCCAGCAGCCACCTTCAGTGAGCTACTCCCCTGTTGGATTCCCAGGTCCTTGCACAAGGATAGGAGAGTGGGGGGCAAGCCGCACCAGTGGGGGAAGCAGGATGTTCCCCGAGGACCAGCGCTACAGCAGGGAAGGCTCTTCTCCTGGATCCTATCAGTCAGAGTTCCTTGAATCACTTTACTGCTTTGTACTGCTTTTGCAAAATTGGTAATTTAATAATACCAATTCATAATTATCTTCCAACATATTGATTACTATTATCCAAAGACTGTGCAACAAAGATATGAGATTATGACAGCTTCTTACAAAAGAAAAACTAAATCTAGAAACAGCTTCCAGCAGGTTGCTAAAGTATTAGTAGGTTGGATATTACATGGATATTATATGTTACAGCATGATGCATGATTCATTAATTGTGTTTATGTTATCATGACATACTGATTAAATGTATCTTAGGACATAGAAAACAGTAAATGTACAGGTAATCTTACAGCCTCAATTGGGAATGAAATATCCACTGCTAAGCAACGTGGTCATGTTGTGTGATGTCACATTATCATAACAGTTAGCCACAGCAATCCTCTCACCCTCCATTGCTGTCATTCATCAAATTCCACAAGTTGTTAGCTAAGGACACACTCCAATCCTAGCAATTTCAATTTGGTCCTTTCCAGCACCAAGACTTGGTTCTTCCAAGGCAAGGGAGTGCCTCCCCTTCAACTCCCCCCAACTGCCTATTCTCTCCCATCTCTGCTCTTCTGACCATCCTGCACCCTTTCTTGCAGGATGGCAAACAGCCGTATAATCACAGGGCCCTGGGGCTGCTTGTCATGCTGTGCTTCAGGGACTGCTTGGCACACCATGGTTCTGGGGCTGCAAGAAACAACCAAGTATGAAGCTGCCCCTGGAAGCCTATGCTGCCCCAGCCTGGCAGTGTGATACAAAGTGCCATATCCCAGGTAGTCCCAACAGTATGGCACAAAGCCACACAATCCTGGACTCAGTCATCCCAGTCCAGTCCCAGCCACAGTTACTCTCATCATCCTGTACCCTGAGGCCTCTGCCCTGCTGCTGAGACATGCCAGCCCTATCCCTTTGCAAAGAAGCTGTTGGCCATGTGAGGCCATCTTGTAGGTCTTGCACAGAAACTGTTGGGCATGTCGTTGGAAGGAAAGCCTCGTGGAGCCAGCAGCTGCTCCAAAAAGCCAACTGGACATGCTTGGTCAGTAGTGGAAGAATATAGCGTAGGTCAGCAAAAGCAGCAGAGGCCAGAGTGCAGGGGACCAGAAGTGCACAGATGTGTGGAAGATAGGTGACTGGGGACTGCAGCGGCGCTGCAACTGTGTAACTTCAAAACTGGTCATCATTCAGTGCCTTGGTCTCTCTGGCCTTGGTTGTTGCTTTCTTTACCCATGCTACTACGTAACATCATCAGAGCTTACTGATAGTTTTTAGCAGTATAATGATCATCTCCAAGCTGACAACCAAGTTCAGAAAGCACCAAGGACTCCATAGTTCACCTTGAGCTACATATATTCTCTTTACTGATACTATTAAAATCACTATCTCCTGGTAATTTTTCAGTTTTCCTAAATTAAATTGGCTGTCTTTGAATACAACAAGTCATTGGCAATTATGGAAATAAATAATTTTATGAATTTTATTTCTTTTTTTATATGCTTTTTACAGGTCGGGTATTCACAATAGTAAAAGCAGAGTTCTTAGAAAATATTAAACTTGTTTTTAAGAGCTGTCTGGAGTTACTAATTTATATATTATATTAAAAGTAAGGCATACATACATACAGATTGTATGGATATTCATTTTATACTTTTCATGGCTAAGAAAAAATTGCACATTAAATACATTGTGTCTGTGATTAAAAGAAAAAGAAAAGACAACATATCTAAAAAAGTAATTTACATCAACACCATTCATGTCATCTCTCCATGCTTCTTGTACCTACACCAATTTATATATAACTTTCTTCTTTTTAAACTTCAGGATCTCAGTTGCGTTCAACCATGACTTTCCCATTTTTCCCTTTCATCTTGGCTTATTTGTTCTTATGTATTTTTCTTGATTTGATCCATATTCATTTGCATATTTATATTAAAAATAAAGATATTATAGCCATTACATCATTACCAAAATAGATGTAAAATTTAAATTTAAAAAGAATAAACAGCTTTCAAGATCTTTGGAATGTTTCATGACAACACCTCTTTCAATGGAATTTTCAGTTTCAACGCTATTATGAAATCCAGTGAATTAATGATTCCTGATATGAAGGTTGCAAAAAATGCAATTTAGTTACGTTTTTTCTAAAGAGTAACCCAAATCACCTGTTAATAGACAAAACGTAACACCATTTAATTACACTATTAATTTTAATTTAGTTTATGAAATGGTAAGTCACAACATTGAAAGCATTCTCTATTAAAATTCAAATTAATAGTCCAATGTTGCAGTGCTTCATTGCCCTTTGTTCAAAAGACTCCTGACATCACCTTTTTGTCATCTTTTCTTGTGACTTTCCATCTCATGTTTTCTTCCTTGCTCTCAATCTATAGCAGAGGTCACCAACCAGTGGAACACGAGAAAATTTTGGTGGTCCACAGCGCACTCAGGTGGAAGAGCTGCTCCGGGATGACCAATAGGCCAGTCCTGTGACTAGAGCTCTGGAATATGGGACCGGCCAGGCAGCTCATGGTGGGGCTGCAAATCTCCACCATAGAGGGTGGTATGTGGAACATGCACCTTTGCAGGTGGGGCAATGTACAAGGAGTAGCGCAGCCCTCACTGGCCGGAATGAGGTAATGGTGCCTTTGCGGCAAGAGGGGGTGGGGGTGGCGAGCCGAAGCAACGGGTGTTGGCAACCTGTGGCTCTTTCATCCCCCTGCTGTTGCATCCTGTCAGCTGAACCCACCACTGGCTGACCCCACCCAGTCTCCCTGCCTTATGCTGAGCAGGATGGACTGCAAGGTACTCATCTAAAACCTCCGATAGACTAAGGAGCGAGTTAAGTGTTTTAGATCTAAATTATCCTCTACCACCTGAACTTTTTTGGAATGACAAAAGGTAGGAAATAAAGCCCTTGCCCTCTCTGCTCCGGAGCCACTGGTTTGATGGCACATATTCCAATAGGTGGTTGATAGCTTTTTTCATCAGGACCCTTGTAACAGGATTCCTGGAGAGAGGGCATGTCATGAAACAGTTTGGGGGTGTGGATTGGCATTCTAGGGGTAGAACAAATCTGATGGTGTCCCTAACCCAGGCATCCTAAGTAGAAGAATCCCATAGGTCCGCGAGGAGTTTAGTCATTTTCCAATGGTGGCGTGGGACTTGAGCTTATTTTGGCCTGTGGAAAAACTCTATTTCTCATCCCTGGAAAGGCTTTACTTTGTCCTGCCCCTCCGGGTCTTGTCTCCGAAATCTGAGCTCTCTGACTGCTAACCATACTTAAGACCAGAGGACCTCTGGAATCGTGGAGAATATTGTCCCTGGTAAAAGGGACGAGGAACCTCTACGAAAGGACTGGAGAGTCCTGTTGTCTGGTCGATGAAAAGGGGAAAGGGGATCTTCCTCTTGCTTCTGGTTTCTATCAGAAACGGATCCAGAGCAGAGCCAAACAATTTGTTTCTCGAAATTGGAGACGAGGCAAGCTTCTGTTTGTGTTTAGTATCAGCTTGCTAATGTCCAAGCCATAGTAATTGGCAAGCTATAACCTGCGATGCTATGGCTGGAGTTGAAAATTTGACCACATTGAATGTTGTGTCTGCAGAAAAATTCTGCGGCGCTATTAGTTTGGCGACGTCTTGATGCACTCTGATGTTAGAGTTAGGTATAGTTTCTCTTAGGTGATGGAGCCATCTAAGGGAGGATCTAGGGAAAAGGGAAGCAGCAGTAGCCACCCTTGTAGCCCACGCATCAGATTGATAAGCCTTATGTAGAGCCAACTCGGCCCTTTTATCCTCTGGTGTGACCGCCTCCTTTGCCTTGCTGGGAATCGAGGAGGAGGGTACTAAGGCTACCTCTAGGGTATTGAGACAGTTTGAACATTCTGGAGCCAGATAAAAAGAAATATTCTGTCATATCCTGAGGGTGCAGGGTAAGCTGATGCATATGTCTATTGTTTTTGAACTAGATCCAAAAACAACTGCGGGACTGGATAACGTCCTCTTCAGTGATTGGTTGGGAGAAATCCAATCCTCTGACTTCCCTTGAACCATCGCCTGTTGAACAGGGGTTTATCAAGGCATGCTGTGTTTTTGGCCTTGAAAGGCAGAGATTGAATAGATGAGGATGGCACCGGCTTGTGAAGGCTGGCTGGTTGGGCGTGATACTTTCGTCATCCGACCTACCCCTTTCGAGGGGTTCCATCTCCAATAGGACTGGGTTGCTATCACATAGTGACCCTGCCTCAGATTGTTCCAATTGGTCCTCCTGTTCTCCCTCCTCCTGCCTACCACGTGGATGTGCATGTATCATATAAATCCACCTTGGGGAGGTACCTGAGGGTAATGTAGATCCGTTCTGCACAATGGCCATATCGATTGTGTGTCGTAGTCAGAAGATGGAGGCTGGTCAGTACGGTCTGCTGTACTCCTTGCAGCTGTCTAATTGTCAGCCCCATCCACGTTCTCATTTTTCCAGGGACTTCCTCCGGAAGGAGCTCCTCTTGTCGTAGTCCCGCCGCTGATGGGGCATCCGGTACAATTGATGAGGAACAAATCTGACAGATTCCTGCTGCCACTAGTCTGGATGTCATGGACAGATCTGGGGAGGTGGCAGGGTCACTTGACCCTGAGCCGGTCTAGAAGAGGAAGAAGACTGGGAATTCTTTTCCGTCTCCCACATACACTCTGCGGCCTTTGAATATATATATTGTGGGACGGTTGGCACGTCCAGGGGCCTGCTCCTAGGAGGTGCAGGGATCCCTAACAACAATTGCCCCCTTGCTTTTATGGATTTGTTATATCGCTATTTTGATATAAAATTATTATTTATTATTATTGTTATACTTCATAACGGCAACGCGTCTATCTTATGTATCCATACACTCAAACATGATTATATATAAATACATATATATATGGAGTAAATGTATCTATTTCTCCATATATAGAAAAGGTATATATCTACATTAGCCAATTGCAGAACACCCTTCTGGGCCTGTAGTCAATCCATTAAAAGTAATCCTTGTTTCTGGCCCTCAACAGCTTCCTGCACAAGCGGACACAGGCCTTGGTACTCGCTGTTGTTGCTGCCGTAATCAAACTGTGAAGGCTGCCAACTTAAAACACTAACGATGTCCCCAGAAAGGAGAACACACAATTGATTTTCTCCTGGGCTACTACACTGAGAGTCCTGTAAGGAGAAATAACTTCTTCACAGTCGGGCAGGGGTTGTATCACGCTTGAGATCTTTAAAAGGCGCCCACTGTTTGATTGCGTGCCAAAAGTACAGCAGCAAACCATTGCCTCGTTCTAATGGCCTGCAAACGGGCCCAAGGAAAAAACAAAAGGCAAGGAGGGGAGAATAAGGGCGCTAATGCCCCCCCTTTCAGGTGTTCAATGGGGGAGACAAGCCTCGGTCGTAATTTGTTTCCTTTTAAAGGGAAAACAGCAACTGAAACAGCTGTGAAAGCCTGACACACAGACAAACCCAATATACAACCCTGATGATGGCAGACGAGATTCTGCCGAAATGTCGCTACAACTTTAAAAGCACAACTATAATGACGTGGGAAAATACCCGAACAAAGCTGAATATCATACATATAAATACCCGAGAAAACTTAAGAAAACATGTGTGTGTGTGTGTGTGTGTGTATACATATATATACACATATTTGTTTTCGTAGATTTTCACGGGTAAAGGTATGTAGGTCTTGGTGTATTCGGGTCTTGTCCCGTGTAAGATTGAGAATACCTTGGCAACGTTTCAACGAAATCTCATCCGTCATCTTCAGGCTGGTGTCTTCAGCTTCGTTCTTCTGGGAGAAGTGTGTGATAGTGGCTGTTTTTCCCTTTTAAACTGCCAGAGTTGGCTGTGTTGTTACTTCTTGATTGGTTGATGGAGTTGATGTATGCAGATTGGATGGCTTTTTCCTGAGACCCTGTGTAGCTGAGGTGCTGGCTGTGTGTCTCTCAGCCTTTTGTGTTGTAACGACCTGGGTAATGGGCTGTGTGATGACCTTCTGAGTTCTATTGTTGTGACGTCCTGGGTGTGGTGCTGTAATCTCCTGGGTTGTTGTCTGTGCTGCAACCTCCTGATGTTTTGTGTTGTAATCTCCTGAGTTCTGTGATGTAGTGTCCTGGGTGGAAGGCTGTGATGTGACATTCGGGCCTTGGTTTGGCCGAGTTTGAGGTCTGGCTATGTGTTTATAGCGTGTGTCAATTTGCTTAGTTTGGGGGTCGGAGGGGGGTGTAGCAGCTGGTGTTGCAGTCATGGTCTGGTTTCTGGATGGTGGTTGCCTTTCATCTGTGGTGTGGGCTTGGGTTTGAGTCTGGTGAAGGAGATTGGTGGTGGCATCATGTGTTATTTTGGGTCCGGTGTTGGTTTTCGTGGCTGGGACTCGTTTGTTGATTAGGGCTAGTTTCCAGATGTCTGGTAGGCGGGAAGTATCATCCCGTTTATTTATGTTATGGGGGTGTTTCTCTATTTCGATGGCTTCCCTAATTATTCTCTTGTTGAAGTGTTCAGTATTGGAGATAAGTTTGGATCCCTCAAAATCAATTTCATGTCCTGTGGCTTTAAGGTGCTGGAAAAAGGAGGAAGTTTTTTCTTCTTTTCTGACTGCGTTCTTGTGTTCTGCGATGCATGCATTTATTCTCCTGTTGGTTGTCCAATGGATGTGGCTGGGCAAATTTTGCACGGTATTTTATAAACTCCTTGGTTTTCTAGCTGGATCTTGTCTTTGGGGTTTCCTAAGATGTTGGCTATTTTTTGGTCAGTGCCAAAGGCTGTCCTGATATTGTGTTTGTGGAGAATTTTGCTGATTTTATCTGTGGTGCCTTTGATGTAAGGGAGGAGGGCAATGCCATTGTCCTGTTCTGTGTCTTGGTTTTGCGGGGGAGTCTCCTTTAGGATTAGGTTGGTGATTGTGCTTCTTTGGAATCCACTGGACATTAATACGTTAGTGAGGGTATGTAATTCTGTTCTCAAGTGGTCTTTGTCAGCTAGGCGTTTGGTTCTGGAGATGAGGGTCTTGGCTACGGAGTTGATCTGTGCAGGGTGGTGATTGTGCATTTAAGTAGCGGTTAGTGTGTGTCTTCTTCTGGTAGATGGTGTGTCCTAGGGAGCCATTGGTTTTTTTGTAAATTAGGACGTCCAGGAACGGAAGTTGGTTGTTGGTTTCTGTTTCCATGGTAAATTGTATTTTGGGGTGTAGGCTGTTGAGATGTGTGAGGAAGTTGTCCAGTTTTTCTTTCCCGTGTGGCCAAATTACGAAAGTGTCATCTACATATCTAAGCCAGAGTTTGGGTTTGTATTGGATTTGTCTAGAGCATTGGTTTCAAAATGTTCCATGTATAGGTTAGCGATGACGGGTGAGAGGGGTGATCCCATAGGTGCTCCTTCTATCTGTTTATATCTTTGTCCATTGTGGATGAAGTATGTATTGGAAAGGCAATGGTTGGTCAGATCTAGGATGTGCTTAGGGGGGTTGTATTTGTTTTGGATAGCTGTCAAGGCTTCTTTAATAGGTACTTGGGTGAAGAGGGATATGACATCGAAGCTCACAAGTAGGTCGCTGGGTTGTAGGTTTTGTTTCTTTATTGTTTCTATGAAGTGGAAAGAGTTTTGTACGTATGAGGTGATGGATTCTGTGTAGGGCTGGAGTTGTTTGGCGAGAAATTTGGCAAGGTTCTGTAGAGGTGAGCCTATGGAGCTGACTATGGGTCTGAGCAGTGTTCCTTCTTTGTGTATCTGGGGGAGGCCATAGAGCTTAGGGCATCTAGTTGATTTTTCTCTGGGGATGATTCTTTGCTGGATCTCTTCACTGATGGGCGAGGCTTTTATTTTGGATTTGGTGGTTTTCTCCAGGTAGGTGGTGGGGCCTGTGTTTAGAGGTTTGTAAGCGGGGTCTTACAAGAAGCTTCGTTCTTCTCCCAGAAGAACGAAGCTGAAGACACCAGCCTGAAGATGACGGATGGGATTTCGTCGAAACGTTGCCAAGATACTCTCAATCTTACACGGGACAAGACCCGAATACACCAAGACCTACACACACACACACACACACACACACACACATATATTAATCATGTATAGTTTCTAAACTCTGTATATCTATATGCCTATACACACTCACGCAGAGTTGTATACATTTACAAATGTGTACATACAGAAATATCTCTGTATATCTATATTTATTGATTTAGTAGTCTGATTAGAGAACACCTCTTTCGGGTCTTGTATTCAAAGTACCCTCAACAACTGCATGCACTATTATGCTGCTGCAACTCTGATCTGTGTAGGATGCCAACTTATAACCGGATCATGTCCCAGAGGGACAAAGGCACAGAATAATAAACCCTGGACGTCAAATCCATTATTCCTGCAATGGAACAATCCTCTTCACAGTCAATTCATTCATTCTTAACTGCGCAAAAAAAGGGCACCCACTACTGCTTTGCGCGCCTACTATTGCTTTGCGTGACCACTATTACCGTGCGCGCTAGGAAATAATCCCCTTCACAGTCAATTCCATCATTCTTAACTGCGCAAAAATGGCCCCTGCTATTACTTTGTGAGCCAAATTCCAGCAGCAAAACATTGCCTTGTTTCTTTGCCCAAACGGCTACAAATTGTAATATGAGGTGAAGAGGGGAGAATAGGAGCGCTGATGCTCCCCCGCCTTCGGGTGTTCTACAAAGGGAGAAAAGCCTCGGTCAATAACAAGTAAGCCACACGCCCTGTGATTAATGATGTGGTGCTAGCAGCGTCACAATGACAAAATTTAGACTAAAACAGAATTCAAGCCGCCGCAAAGGCAAGCAGTACAGTCTTCTCTCCAACGGCCCGATGATCATATTATTGTCGTCGAGCATCGATCCGATCCTCACTGTGGCAGCAAAAGGCTATAAATGCCTTTGGAAGCTAGTGAGTTGTAAGGGACATTTTTTTTAAAATGCAAACCTGATCTTTTCCTGTTTTGGCCAAGGAATCAGCTACCTTTCTCAATGAAGGCTGAGCTAAAACTGGGGAACGCTAGGGAGGAGTCCCACGGAGGAGGAGGAGAGTCCTATCAATTAAGCTCAGCCTATCCAGACAGAGACTGAAGCACCTCCCACTACTGGATGCTCTGAGCAACTCATTGGAGAACTGGTGAAACCCAATTAAATATAATTATAAAAAATAATCTCACAAAGGCAGTTTGAAATAGTGAAGCTAAGATATAATAAACAATTTTTTTTAACTAGAAATATTTAAAGAGACAGAAATAACTTTACCAATGCACCTTAAATTACACATAAATTCTAACCTATGTAGCAAACTAAAAGACATAACGTAATAATTAAAGTTATACTCTGAACCCACAGAAGAATGGAGCTAACTCTCAAGATGATAGATCCAGTTCATTTATCTATAATCTCATTTATCTGGAATTCAAAAACTTCTACTGCAATTGTATTTTGAGTTGGGAAACACAACAGCCTTGTCAAGTATATACACTTTGACAAGTACCGTATATAACACAGAGAAGAAAGACCAAAGGATTCCAGAATCTATCTTCAAATCAGACTGATCTTTCCTATTAGAAATCCCACTTTTGAGTAGGTTGCACAGACAGGACTATTCAATTGCTACATCTGATTGTTATGATGAAAAATATGTTTTTTTCTGTTAGAATGCATATAAACTCTGTTTCCTTATAAAGAAAGCATCAACAAATAATTCAGAAATAGGAGTAAAAGACAAGTGAAGACATTGGACAAAATAAAAAGGAGGAAAACATAAGGAACTAACTGATATATCTTTAAAACAAAAATATGCTAAGAAGTACTTCTGACCTGCCAAGCAATTTGTTAAGTAATTAAACATGCTAAGATGATGTTTTGTAACTTTACCGATTTTTAAAAAGTCAAATCCTTTTGCAGTGTTCATATGACAAACAGTTGTAGTTATTTATGATCAATTAGTCCTATGAATAAATGGGAAGCAGATTACAATAATACCCTCTACCAGACTAACGCCATACACTACCATACACTGCCAGAGGAAAAAAAGTCATACAAATGACAATATGTATGTATGGTGTTGCCCCCTGTGGATAGGGCGCAGAATCTGGGGGTCCTCCTGGATGTACAGCTCTGGTTGGAGGAGCAGGTGGGGGCCGTTGCCAGGGGGGGCCTTTGCCCAGCTCCGCCTTGTTCGTCAGCTTCGCCCATTTCTGGACCGAGATGCCCTGCGCACAGTCACTCATGCCCTTGTTACCTCTAGACTCGACTACTGCAACGCTCTCTATTTAGGACTGCCCTTGCATACCATCCGGAGATTGCAACTGGTGCAAAATGCGGCGGCGCGGGTGATGATGGGAGTTTCCCGATTCTCCCATGTTACCCCCTCCTGCGCTGCCTGCATTGGTTGCCGGTTGCACTCCTGGTGAGATTCAAGGTTCTGGTTTTAACATACAAAGTCCTTCACGACATGGGTCCTCAATATTTAAGGGAGTGTCTTCTGCCGATATCGAGTGCCAACCGCCCTGTGCGAGCACATAGGCAAGGACTCCTCGGGTCCGTCGGCAAGCCAATGTCGGCTGGTGGTCCCCGCAACGAGCCTATTCTGTCGCCCCTGACCTCTGGAACCAACTGCCCCTGGGGCTCCGCCTGGCCCGACCTCCGCACCTTCCGCCATGATTTGAAGACCTGGTTGTTCAACTAATCCGGGCTGTGACCCCTCCTCGGGGTGGGGGATGGGTTTCTTAATTATTTTAACCACTGTAAATTTTAGTTTTTGTATTTTTGGGCTTGTGAAATTAGTTTAATTTCTTTTTAAGTATTTATTGTTGTTTTTAGTTGTGAGTCTTCGGAGATGGGGCGGCATACAAGTCCAAAAAATAAATAAATAAATAAATATCAGTATAACAGCAAACTATATTTTAGAATGGTGGCACTAGGATTTTACAAAGTATTTAACAATTCCCAGACTAAATTTATAAACTTGGACTTAGATCTCCCCCATCCTAGCCTAACACTTCGTTAAACCAGGTTCAGAATGTAAGGGAGGAAGAGGTTTATGAAGCACAGGAATCAATTTTAAAGTGCAGAATTTATGGCTTTACTATTATTATTCTCTTTTTCTCATTCAGCACTGTGACTATCAAAAGTTAGTTCTTAATTACCTGCAGTGCTGTGTACCATAAGTCTTCTTTTCCAAGAAGTCACCACTTTCAGATTATAATAAACTGGTAAAAAAACATTTCCAAGTTTCACCTTCCGGTATTTGACATTGTTACAGCATTTCTCAGATTAAAGTTAATTTACAAAAAGTGGGAAAGAAGAACCAGCAGCATTAAAAATTAGAGAAAATGAAGCCATTTATCTCTGAATCTCATGCATCTTGGATAATGTGAACTGCTCCTGTTCTGTGTAATTTAAATTCCATTTAAAACTATTGTTTTCACGGTTTCCACTTTAAGATTTAAAAATTTGTACAGAAATTATATTCAAATCAAATACAGTTTGCTGCTGGCATTAGTTCCATTGGTAAATACACACCAGTTTGGTAGCATTATATATATGTTATTTAACAGCAGCTTTTCTGTATTCAACCCCACCCCTATCTGAACCCCATTGCTATTGAGCACAAACTCAGCTGTGATGATTTGCATCCCAGTGATGTAAGAAATAGCCCATAGAGACATGTAGAGTTTTTCAAACAAAGAAGCTAGTCACTGGGGTAAACTGTCTGCATGCTAATTGGCAATGGAGACAATAAAGAGTTCAGATAACACTAAAAACAAAGGAAGGTCTGATTTTATTTCTTTGCTTGCTTCATAGCATGTATGTATAACATTCTATTGTTACGTGTAGGGACAGGAGAACCAGATCAGTATTCTGTAAACAAAGAAACAAAGCTTAATAAACATGATCTTCATAATCCTTCAATTTACAATAATATCCAGGCTTTCAACCTGTTTGGCTTCCAAGTACATTTAGACTTTTGACTATAAGTTATAGGCTTTTAAAGTGTCTGTTGCTGAAATACTAATTCACCAACAGCTGAATTTGTTAAAATATTAAAATATACATACATCGCAGCACAAAATGATGAAGCTAAAGAAACCACAACCATGAAGAGTTGAAGTCTTGTGTTCCAAATAGAGAACTATAAATGAAACTTACAACAATATACTGACAAATGTAAAATGCTACTTAATACTTTGATAAAGAATTCATATGGTTAATCTTTGACTTAGAACCATACATTTAGTGACGATCAAAGCTACAACAGCACTGAAAAAGTAAATTACACCCATTTTCACACAATCATTGTAGCAGTCCCATGGTCGTAAGACCAAAATTCAGATGTTTGGCAACTGGCATGTATTTATGTCCTGGGTTCATGTAATCACTTTTTGCAACCCTCTGGCAGCAAAGTTAATGAGAAAGCCAGATTCACTTAACAACCATGTTACTAATTTAACAACTGCAAGGATTCTCTTAACAATTCTGGCAAGAAAGATTGTAAAATAGGACAAAGCTTACTTAACTCTTAGTAACAGAAATGCAGGGCTCAATTGTCATCAGAAGTGCAGGACTTACCGTATTTCTGGGTAAACTAAAAAATTCAAGGAACTTGAATTCAAGGAATGTGCATCAAATTCTTCAGTGATTATTTTATGCATTAAACAGAATGGTTTTTCTTGATCCCTCATTAGCAGGTCAGCACAATTCATAGCAAGAAAAGGACCACTCTGATAAATTAACTATAATCGCCGGCCACAAAAGAATAGCTGGCACAAAGGTTAGCTGTTCAGCAGTTAGCTGTGTAGAAACAGAAGCAGCAATGTGGGGAAAGCCTGGAGGCCCTGAAAATGGTCACTACATGAGTCCAGGTTGCAAAATAAGGGGGTGGGTTCTGGACCCTTCCTGAAAGTGGCAACTTTGACAGCAGTGGATTTCTTCAGTTTTCAAAAAATGCCCAGGCCACACAAGGCTTCTTAATGGACTACATGAAGTTCACATACATTATGTTTGCAGGTCCCAGTCTACAATTATTATGTCAGCTGTTAATCAATTAACTGGCACTCTAATTATAGCATCTAATATACTTTCATTTTCTATTGGATACTCTATAAATGGGTATAATCTATTCTTACGTGTTCTGTTAATTATGTATTTTGGCAATCATTTTTTTAGTTATTGCTATCTGACTGAATAGGATACAATTAATAAAGCCAATATCCCATATCAATAACAAAATGTTCACTAAGTCTGAAAAGTTTTTGAAATTATAAACATTCCCTTATTAAATATACTGTAAAGAATGAATATTCCCTTTTGTTTATACAAATAGAACCAGTATGAGCTAGATAATTTTAAAATATAAATAATGCAGTAAATAAAATCCTTCCTCTCCCAAATCCTGGGGTGCTGCCACATTGTGTTTGTGTGTTTGTGTTGTGTGTGTGTGTGTGTGTGTGTGTGCACGCGCACGTGTTCTTAGGACAGATGAATGAAGGATGACAGAAGTGTATAATCACGTACATATTCTCAGCAGGGTCACCCAAGGTGTGAAGGTCATCCCAGCTGTCCATCTAAAGAAAGCTGGCGTCTATATTGAAAAGCAGGGATACAAGATGATGCTGGAAATAAAATTCTCACTTTATTGACAGCCAAAAAAATAACAAACATTTATACAAAGACATAAATCCATACTGTTCAGGAGAAGATAAACATAAATCAGTCCTGTAATTTCACAAAAAGAAACCATATGGATAAGAAAATGCACAACTATTGACCTATCAGATGATAGGCCACTTTTTCAGAAAGAACTCAACATACTGAGGAAGATCTGAGGATCTTTTTGGAGTACTAATTATGCTTTTGATAAGCCTTCAGAGTATCTAGTTGCTGAGGTTGCCATATGAGGAAAGGAAATCCAAAACTGCAAAGGCAGAATTAAAGTTGGAATGTTAGAAGTGTGAACTTAGGAAATCTCAACACAGTGAAAGACTGAATGAAAAAAATACAAATTGCCCTCTTCAGCATCAGTGAACTGAGATGAACTGGGATTGGACAGTTTCAGTCAGAAGATACTGTTTACATACTCAGGACATGGAAAACAAAGAAGGAACTGTGTTGTTTTGATTGTCAGGAACAATATGGCAAGTACAGTACTTGGCTACAATACAATCAACTATCAAAAATATCAATTACCATAGACTTTGTGGACAACCCTTTAACATGACAACCATTCAGCTTTATGCTCCAATCACTGATGCAGAAGAAGGAGTTGGTGAGGGGTTTTTTCAAGTTCAATTTAAAATTGACAAATATGAAAGCAAGATGCCATTTTACTCACTTAACAACCATCATAAAATCTGTCAATATCTTTAATGTACAATTAATTTCACATTTTAGAAAAGTAATGCTTAGGATCAACCAGTACAGGTTAAAGCCCTACATGATAATAGAGATGCCAGATGTTCAAATTAGCTTTAGTCGAAGGAATGTTTAGTTTACTTTATTGTCATTGCACCTTGTACAACGAAATCAAACACCATCTTCAGTGCACATCATGATCATGACCATGAAAATAAACACAAACACATATCCTTCACCCTTCACACATTGAACCGAAAACCCCCGACACCACACCAACACTGCACTATACAGCAGAATTCAGAATTGTGAAGGGCCTTGGTGGTGCAGGCTGCTAAATGCCTAGCACTTAAGTTCCAGCTGCCTGCAATTATTGTAGGCTGGAATCCCACCAGGCTCAAGGTTGACTCAGCCTTCCATCCTCTCGGGGTAGGTAAATTGAGGACCCAAGATTGTTGGGGGCAATAAGCTGACTTTGTAAAAATGCCGCTTAGTAATAAGCAGGCATATACAATGGAATGAAGGCTATTGCTGAGCACATTGGGTTGTGCTCCAAAGATTGTAAGCTGCCCTGAGTCTTTGGAGAAGGGCGGTATATAAATCTAATTTTTAAAAAAATTCAAAAGAGCTACTGCCCTGGGATAGAATGTGAGACATGATTGCTGATCAGTGGTGGGATTCAATTTTTTTTGCTAGCCGTTCTGTGGGCATGGCTTGGTGGGCGTGGCAGGGGAAGGACACTGTAAAATCTCCAGTCAGAGGTGGTATTTGCCGGTTCTCTGAACTACTCAAAATTTCCGCTACCAGTTCTCCAGAACTGGTCAGAACCTGCTGAATGCTACCTCTGTTGCTAATGCATGCTAGATAATTGAAAAAAGGCAAAGAAGTCTGTATGTGCTCATTGATTAAAGAAAGGCCTTTAACTATGTCAGTCACATCAAGCTGTGGAATATGCTCAGAAAATGAGAATCTCAGCCCATGTATTTTCACAAATAACTCAGATACAGGTCAAGAAGCCATAGTATGGACACAATGTAGTGAAACAGATTAGCCCCAGGTTAGCCAAGGTTGTGAAAGGACTTATTCAGCCTGTATGTTAACATATATTAAGGAAAGTTGGAATTGAAGATGAGCATGGTTTAAAAAAAAAACTGGATGAAGAAATATTAATAACCTGCCCCATGCTGATGAGACTGTTCTAATAACCAAAATGCAAAGGATCTGCAAGCTCTAGTACTCAGAGTCAAGGAGCACAGCGAAAAACGTGGGACTGAAAATTAAATACAAAGAAACCCAAACTAACAACAGATAGAACAAGATATAGAATTGGTGAATAGCTTCTGTCTTTTACTATTAATCATCAGTACTAAAGGAACAGGCGGTCACTGCAGACAAATCCTTGGGAGAACAGCCATGAAGACGATGGAAAGGTTAGGCAAATACTGTATCTACAAATATCAGAATTATGCATGCCACATATTCCCTTCCTATTTAATTCATAATTATTTAATTCATATTTAATTATTCCTGAGTTCACAAAGGTGAACTCAGGAATAATTAATATTGATTCTTTTGAACTTGTGTTGGAGAAGACTCCTGAAAATACTTTGGATAGCCAAGAAAACAAACTCAAAATTTCTCACCGAAAGTACAAATGACTTGGCTCCAATTATCCTATTTTGATACATTATACAAGTCTTTGAAGAAGGCTGTAAGTTTGGGAAAGACAGAATAGGACAACCAGAAGCACAGTAGATGGACTTCTGGACAGTTACAATACCAATCAGTGTACCACTAGAAGACCTGAAACACAACATTAAGGACAGATTGCAATGGAGAAAATCTATGCGGTCACAAAATGTCGACAACAATTTGATGGCACATAATCAATGAAATAAAAGCATTTACATATTGTCTTTATCAACTGTGTTTCTTTCTACTGAAATTATTACCTTTATTGTTAGAGTACAACATGTGTACAATGCTGTTGGCTACTATCCATTGTTGAAGGGAATGGATGGAAGAGCCATCATTTCAAATGTCCGTTCAAATGTCCTATATATGTTAGGCAATTCCATTTAATTTGGGAGGAAAGGGTGGTTCTCAAGAGTTTGGATGTCCCAAAAATGTAATAGAATTACAGAAATTTCAGAGTTATGCACAAGTTTATCTTCTCTAGCAGTCTGTCTCTTTGAAAGCCAACAATAATGTTGCAATATTTAGTTATTTGTTTTGTATTGTTGTATTCACTGATTTAAATTTGTAGCCCAATACAAATTGTCTGTAACTGAATTCATTATGATTTACTTATAAGGATGTGTGAAATGACCTGCTCTGTAAAACATCCATAGCCAGATTTTTTTTCTGTACATTGTATGGTATGCAACACTCCTTACAACTACCCATCCTATCCACTTTTCTAAATATAAGGAGGAAAAAAGGAAGCAAGAAATTGTTGTACATGTTGCGATGATACCTACAAGTATAAAAGGAGCAGAGTTTAAATTGCAATACCATAGCCCTGCTTTCCACATTTTGATAAAAGCAGCAACCTTCTACAGATGTCTATAAATGAGGCAACCAAGTATTCGTAAAGAGCACAAGTCTACCTCTATATCACAAGAGTCAAACTTGCCACATCACGTTGATGTCATGTGACATATTGTGACTTTGTCTTTGCAGAGCTGGGGAGGGTGTGGTCTGTGTGTGACAAATCCGGCCCGTGGGCCACTACTTTGATACCTCTGCTCTATATGATGGTAGCTTAAAACATGCCATAAATGTGCATGCACCTAGGAAATTGCAAACTAAACCATACATAACCATTTCCAAAAATTTGAGATACAGGGCCACACACAATATAGTTGCAAAACGCTGTCAAAATAACTCATGTAATTTTATTATTAGCTCATGTTTAGTTATTAATCACTCCTACATAATGACAAAATGTAGAAAAATCACATTAAAAGTATCAATTAAAGCCAAATCTAACAGGATTTATTTGTATACCAAGATTTAATCTCAAATACTAGTAACACGTTTGGACAATAGTGCTTCTACAGATTATCCAATAGAAAAACAGATGTTATGAGGATTAAATTTCTACCAATCTACATTCTTATATATTTGTATGCAGAAATGAAAGGTAAGTTAGAAATCTGGAAGATAGGTTTTAAAACATAAATGCAATATCTTTTTTTTAAAAAAAGAATACATGTAGCACAGGGTTGAAATAAGGGGTTCTTGGTGTGTCTGATCTTGGTGGTTTTCTTGCAGATGTTTCATTACCCAAATTAGTTAACATCATCAGTGCACTGATGACATCTGCCAGAAAACAACCAAATTCAGTGAGCACCAAGAACCCCTCAAAAATCTTACAAATAGAAAAGATGTGCAAGATTGAGTTAAACAGACTGATATAGCCAAAGATGTACCATTTGCGCTTGATTATACCATTTTAACTCTATAACTAAAATCTATATTCTCTAAAATGTGAGTCAATATCACTACCTAGAAATATTTGTTTTTATTGGAGGAAGGTTCTTTTTTCTCTCTTTAATGGGAATTATATTAATTCTCTATTGTAGAGACCCAAAATAGTTTCTCTAATTGTAAATATAACTGCATTCAGATGTAACCAAACCATAAAACACAAATTGTGGTGAGCACCCTGGCCAGACACTCCATCTTTCTTTCTGCACAAAGTACCAAAAAAATTAAAAATGCTCAAAGTATGTTTTGCAGCAGTTAAAACTTAAAATTATAAATAATTTCTAACCTGTTTCTGCAGTAACATGCAAAACTGAGATAAACGTGCAGTTATCAACTACTCAGAAGGAAAATCTATTAAGTGAGTAAGCTTGCCACTTGTCCACATAGATATCTATCTGAAGCTCCTTCTTTTTAAAGAAACTAGCTCTTGAATTCCTTATTATTGCTTGTTACAAAAAAAAAACATTCCCAGTCTGAGACTGGAACATTTCCTATTCTGTTTATTAGATTCTTTTATCCTGCTTTTATTTATTTATCTCAAAGTGGCAAATATACACAACTTTCCTTCCTCTTCCTAATGGTCTCATTGGTCTATTACTAGCCATAATAAGCTAGTCTTAGAGGGACCTGAAGGTCCTATTGTTGTACATATACATCTGAAACAGAAATCATCTCCTAAACAGGCAAGCATTTAGTAAGACTTTATGTTATGGAATGCTGAGGGGAGTGAATGTAGTTTGGAAGCATCAATTCAAGTGTATATCGTAGGGGTAGAAATATTGGTATACATTACAACCTACTTATTGCAATGGACTTCTAGTTGGTTTATTTTAAAATGCATTCTCTATATGGATATCACAATGAGAGTGAATACAACCCTCTAGCTTAAAGATCATTCTTATTAATACTATGCCAGTTGCTAGTTTAGTAGTATGTTTCTCCAGGATTTATTCCTGAATGAGACTGCCAATCTGGACTTAGCTGAGTGAAAAAAGATAAATTAATAAGATATTAGTCATTAGTACTATTTTAGAAAGCCCCTTTTTATTATTTCAATTTCATTTCAAAATAAAATTCATATGCTAATCCATTCCATTTTGTATAAATAAAATCTAAAACCTGCAGAATGAAATTTCCTTCAAATGAATGAATTAATTTATGGCCATAATAAGGATAGTAACATTTTAAAACATGTTCTTGTCTGATGATCATTCATCCAGTGATTGTTCAAACTAGCAATGGCACTGAAGGAGAGGTAGTTATGACTAGCCCTTGTATGGCTGGCAAGCATCCCTATGATCATAATTTGCAAACTTCCCTCCTGGCTTCCAACAAGCAAAATCAATGCGGAAGCCGGCAGGACAGTCACAGTCACATGAGGTCCTTGCCCAATAATCCAGTCCTCTTTTAACAATAATCATCAGGATTATCGGAATGGCCATTGCTAAGCAGCATGGTCACATGGTATTTCAACTTACAGCCATGACACTTAACAATGGCATTTCTCCCCTCAATTTGTATTGTTAACTGAAGACTACCTGTATTCTTCCCACAAAGATTCTCACTTTTAAAAGACTCCCTAAAACGGTTCTATTTTCTGGTGTTTAAGTAAACTTCATAATCAGTCTTTAACAACTGTTATCCCCCAATGATTTTGGGCTTGTCATTTTCTTACACCCCAGTCTTTCGCTAACAGATTGTCATTTGGGGGAATAATGAGAGGGGAGTATTATGTACACTACTTTTAGCTTCTCAATGAACGATGGGATATAAATCTCATAAACAGTTCTGTTCAACTAAAAACTATGACTAAACCCAAAATTAAACCATCGCCTTAAAAATGTAATAAATATTCTTAAACAGAATCTGAATGGAAATATGGATGAGTTTATAGGCCATGGAACCAAAATATATTGAATAGAAATTGAAAACAAAATTACTGAAAGTTATAGCTTCAGCAATACAAATTACGTCTCTGCTCAGTGGATTGTCAAAAATGAAATAAAAGGCCCATTTATTAACTTAAATAGGGCCAAGTACAGTAGTAACTGAATTTTCTGCTGCCTGGATATATTTTACTGACACTTGGGACTAGCTGTGAACTCATATGCAAAAAGTTTCCTTTAAAATATGTTACAAATTTTTAGTCTGTAAACGTTTTTAATATTGCAGTAGCAATATTACAGTTTAAGTGTTGTCACATCTAGATAATACTCTTACTATTAAACACTTGGTAACACCACTTTACTATCCAAGATTTTTCACTACAGTCCAACTTTTCTAAGCTACTACTTGAAGTGTATCCCTTATTCTATTCTAAGTAATTAAGTCAATATAGCTGCAAGTAAGTGACTCAAGCAAAAATGTCACACTACTAAACGAGAAGGGGAAGGGGAAAAGATTACTAAATCAAGACAGGGAGGGGATAGGGCTATGTGAACTAATCAATGGCTTATGTGTTGTATGAACCATCTGATTAATGTACTGTATGAAGAATAAATAATAAAAATACTCAACAAAATGATTAAAATTCCAGAGCCTGGATCTACTAATATTTACCAGGGCAAAATCTTAAAAAACCCAATGTAAATCATTTATCAATATCAAAGTTTCAGATTAATTGGATAACATTTTAGCAGACTGCAACACTGTTATAAAACTTCAAAATAATTGGCTGCTATAGCAATTAAAAAGTGCCTTTTGTAAAACCAAGATACTCAGAAACACTTTAGGAAGCAGGTAGAATGGCACGAATCCCAACAAATAACATGAAGGCAAGCTACTGAGCCAAGGCTTCATAGAAGGACTGGTAAACACCTTATGTATGTTTAAAAATTCAGTAATAAACTTTCAACTATTATTCTGAATTAGAAATAATTTGCTAAGCTTTACAGAGTTAGAAGGGTAAGCATCTTCCAGTTTGGCTACTGTTTACCAATAGCTAGCAATCCAACAATGGCAGTGAGTCAACTCTTGACACTCCACAGAAGCAGGCCGAAAATAAACAGGTGTTTTTAAAAATAATACTTATTCCTTTGCATATTAATTTTGTTCCATTTTTTAGCAATTTACTTTCTTGAATTACAAACAAAGTAATGGAAAACTTAAAGGGAATTAACAATTAATTGCCTGTTATAAAGTGAAGAGTCTTAAACTACAATAAGCAATAAACTGTATTTACTATGTATCTTTTTTTTTTAAATCTAATTGTTCTGTTTCAAAAAAAACCCACTCAGAAAAACTTGTAATAAACAAAATACATAAAGAAGTTAATACTGATTATTCCTTTTTGGCAATCTGATTACTCGGTTTCTAAGGATATAAATACTTATAACAAATGAATGAATACATCTTTTAAAAAAGTATTTTTGCTTGCTTTTTGGGAGAAAAACACATTACACAGGCCTCTAGAAACAGACACAACAGAAGTTTAGTAATCTAGTAAAGTAAATAAACTATCAAGCAATCCCCAGTTTGCCTACCAAAAGTGTTCCTGAAATTGCCTGCCTCTAGCAACAAATTAATTTTGGCAATATAGGAAGGCAAATGGCTAAATTAAGCATTTGTCTTAATACAAGTAACCCTCTAAGAGGTGCACTGTTAATGGCAATGGGGGACGGGAAGTCTGCTGCTCTGAATCAATAACCTTTTCTTTCTGTAGGTAAAAATGGGATTAAAGTTACTGAAAATGTATTTACTGATATAGCCACGTACAGATAGGACACAGCATTTAAAACACTCCTGTGATTTGTGAATGCCATGTACATTTTTTTTCTTTTTAAAAGGCACAATTCAATTACAAGTAGTTGTATTTGTACAATTGATACCAATCCTCATGTTTATACTCATGCCTATTATTTTGTAAGCGATGGACAAGTCAAATAAACAAATGAACAGCTACAGAAAACCAACAAGTCTGTCCAACATGTACACTTTACCTGGTGCACTCAATATCACTAACCAGAACAAATTAAAATGGGATGTAAAGTTTCCCTGAAGGTATTTAAGGAGATGTCCACCACCCACGATCACAGGAACACATTTAAATTTAAATTTAGTTTAGGATTTGTGGGTTTTAGAGAAATTTGGCTTGTAATATTTAATGCTATTTTTAGGTAATTATTTATTGTTGGTTTTTAGTTGTTAGCCGCCCCGAGTCCCTTTGGAGAGGGGGCGGCATACAAGTCAAATAAATAAATAGATAGATAAGATAGATAGATAGATAGATAGATAGATAGATAGATAGATAGATAGATAGATAGAGATAGGCAGATAGATAGGCAAACAAACAAACAAACACACAAACAAAGATTAGAGGGTTTGAGGAGGCATGGGTTTAAGGTACAGAGTCAGGAAAGAAATTTCAACGTATAGGCCAACTTGGAGAGAAAGAATTCAGCCGAGGACGAGAAGGGGTCTCCTTCAAACGGGGACACGTTGTATACAAACGCGACTAGGGAAAGACATCAAGGGAGGGTCTCTCAGAAGCGGGGGGGGAAGGGTGCTTTTAAGGAAGAACTACTCAGAAATACCTGGGGGCTCCTGTCGACTGGGTTTTTCATGACCGCCTGGCGGAAGTTATTATCCACGTAGGACGCCATATCGCTCCCCCTTTTTTCTTTTCGTACTTCAGGCCGGCGCGGCGTCCTGGCCCTTTTTCCACGTTCAGGCGCCTTTTTCCTGCCCAGGAAGCGAGACGGCGCCTGCACCGGGCGAACGAGTTCTCCTCCACTTCCCCCCCGCCTAAACGTGGCAAGGAAGCCAGCTGAGGTAAAAGGCGCTCCAGCTGCTACTGTTTGTCCTTCGCGGCCGCGGCGGCGGCGGCTGCGGCGGCTGAGGCTGACCCCCCCTCCGCCTCAACAGCGCCGCCCTCCGGTCGGGCCCCTCGCCTAGGGGAGTCGTGGGTTCAGGCGGCGGCAGAGACGACGACGACGGCTACTCCCAGCCCCGCCTCTGCTGGCCTGCCCAGCAGTGGTGTTGTCGCTGTCGCCCTCCTTCCCGCTCCGCCGCCGCATCCCCTCAAGCGGCAGGGCGGGAGAAGGACCGCCGCGTCCCAGTCGAGTCTCGGTCTCGGTCTCGGGCCTGGAAAGGATGAAGAGGCAGGAATTCGGAAGAGGTGCCGCGTCTGGGCAGAAAGAAGCGGGCGTCGGGCCAGTAGACGGACTGCGGGAACGGCCTCTAATGCTGGCCTGGGCTTTGTGCCGCGGCAACCAGGGTGAGGCGACGGACGACGAGGGAAAGCACCGCCCGGCCGCACCGGCGGCAACAGCAACAGCAAGGCTGGGAGGAGCCGCGCCGCCTCACGTTCCCGCCCCCCGAGCTCAGCTCGTCTCCCAGCCGCAGCGAAACCCGCCGCCGTCGCTCCCTCCTCAGGGCGCAGGAGTCGCCAGAGCCGCGCTCGAGCGGGTGCCAAAAGCACCGGAATTCCTTAGACCGAACCGCCAGCTCCCTTCGTCTCTCTCTCTCTCTCTTTCCCACTAGCACGAATTTTACTTTGGGAAATATCGCCCTAAGCTGGGACTTCGTGGAACTGTGGAAAGGGGAGAAGCGAAACGGCACCCCTTTGATTTAATGGCTGAGCAAAGGGTTACCTGTTGGGAAGTTTCAGAAATTTAAACCACATTCACTACTATACTCGGCGGAAGGAGTATGCCCGTTTCAGCACAGGCTGGGAGGTTAACAGATAACAGATAATCAGAGTTGGAAGGGACCTTGTAGGTCATCTAGTCCAAACCCCGCCCAAGTGGGAGACCCTACACCATTTCTGATAAATGGCAGTCCAATCTCTTGAAAGTCTCAAGTAATGGCGCTCCCACAAGTTCTGAAGGCAAGCTGTTCCATTGGTTGATTGTTCTCACTGTCAGAAAATTTCTCCTTGTTTCCAGGTTGAATCCTTGTTTAGTTTCCATCCATTATTCCTTGTCTGGCCTACAGATGCTTTAGAAAATAGCTTGACCCCTTCCTCCTCTCTGCGGCAGCCCCTCAAATATTGGAAGACCACTATCATGTCTCCCCTGGTCCTTCTCCACTAGACTAGCCATGCCCAGTTCCTGTAACTCTTCATCGTATGTTTTAGCCTCCAGGCCTTTGATCATCTTAGATAGATTTAGATTAACAGAGTTGGAAGGGACCTTGTAGGTCATCTAGTCCAACCCCACACCCAAGCAGGAGACCCTACATCATTTCTGACAGATGGGAGTCCAGTCTCTTCTTGAAAGTCTCAAGTGATGAAGCTCCCACAACTTCCAAAGGCAACTTCTGTTCCATTGGTTAATAGTTCTCACTGTCAGAGAATTTCTCCTTATTTCCAGGTTAAATCTCTCCTTGTTCAGTTTCCATCCATGATTCCTTGTCTGGCCTACAGGCGCTTTAGAAAATAGCTTGACCCCCTTCTTCTCTGAGGTAGCCCCTCCAATATTGGAAGACTGCTATGTCTCCCCTGGTCCTTCTCTTCACTAGACTAGCCAAGCCCAGTTCCTGTAAAAGGTTAGGAGAGAGAAACCTTTAGAAAGCCTAGGAAACTTGATCAGCCTTCTTCAAACTCTTCATATCTGTTTGAATCCCATAACTGCACAGTGGCCTCACCTTCCTTGTAAGAAAGTAACCATTAGAAGGTGTTAGATAGGGTAAAACATCTGTATACTCCGACAGTAAACAGGATTAAGATTCTTAAAGGCATTTGGCCCCACACTGAACCATAATCATGATGGTTGGCTTCCCACAGCATGCTAAAGCTAAGATAAAATGTGATTGCCTATCTTGTGGTTGCTTGTTGTTGGAACATAGCTACATTGTCTGAATATATGAACAAAGCCAATAGTATTAAACTTTCAGGCCTGATGTTTTACAAAGTTAAATAGGGCTTGCATACGTGCATCTTATCAGGCTTGTTATTGAAATACCCTATTTGACATGTTATTTTCAAAGCACTCCCAGGCAGTTTAATTACTTTCCATTTATACTTTGAAGGAATAAGACAGTCACTCAATCTATAGCCCCACTTCTCATTGTTTCGGACTTTCCAATATTGTGTTTTCCTAAAAAGCCTGCTGACTAAAGCAGAAGGGAAAATAAATGTTGACTATCACCCTCCAACTAATTTTAAGGCCAGTAAGATGTTTTTTCCAAGATTGTAGAATACAGCCTAATCACTAAATCATTTCTTTTTAGCTGTAAGCATACAAGTCCCCTCCTGGGTTTTGTGCTAATTTAATGTAGGCTTTTATCAGTATCAGTTAAAAAAATAATTGCATCATACAACCAAGTTAATGAAACAATTATAAAACAGTAAGCATTATATACAGATTCAAGATCCAAAATAAATAGATTTTTGATAACCACACATTACTTTGAGAGGAAGTCAGTGGTATGTCATGTTCCTAGTACAAGCTGCTATCCTCCATCAAAGCTCTGTATTTGCCAAATGTCCTTGCTTTCTCATAAAAGTCTTAAAAAGTTATTTCTAATCTAAATTATGGAATGGGTTTTTTATTTAATCACTTGAGTCTTTATGAAAGTTACATTTATAACTTGAAATTGTATTTGCCATACACTAACTGCATGAAGGATGCTTCACATATTACACTGATGAGACCAAAGTACCTATAATGAAATGTGTGGATGACTTCATCTAATCGTGTTTCCTGTCTGGTTACTTTGGGATGGCTGACAGCACCTCTCTTCAAAATGTTTTTACTAATATTATTAAAGTTTATAGGTAATAAAGATACAAATGAATACAAACTAAACAAAGAAAAAACAAAAAAGAATGAAAAACACAAGTGTAATAAAGAAAAACAAAAGAAAGATATAAGGAAATGACTTCCCATTTCAGTACAATGAGTACAAAAATTTTCAGTAAACAATCTGAGAATCCAATAAAAGATCTCTATTTTCCATATTTTATTACTTATCTATAAACAAATCTTTAAAATCACCTCATTCAGTTCTGGTTAGTAAAAGCCCAATAAGAATTGCCAAAAACAACAACTTATATATTTTAACTTTGATCAAATAAACTAACTTTATATTCTTTCCATTACCTTTTAACAATTTTAACATTTAATACCTTTAAATTTTAAATAATATCTCAGAACTTGGTTTTGTATAAAACTTACTAGGGATTGAAGAAGGATCACTCAATATGATAAAACCTGCCTTTGTGAAGATTCATAATATCCAAAAAACAGTTAACAAGCAATTTCCAGAAGAGATTAAGAAAGGAAGTATGTGAATCCTATGTCCATCAAAGCACCAACTGCATTTTGGGCAAAGATGGTGAACGCTTATCTCTCAGAGCCTTAAACCCACCGGAAGCCACTTTCTTACAATCTCCTCAAGAGGAACTACTATCTGGAGAATTTGTGGGGCATCCTGAGTCTTCTCCTTATCCACAGAGGAATTCTCAGCAACCAAGTCATTTGCTGGCTCATTTCATTGCAGTCATCTTCAGTTTGCCACTGTTTTCCTGATGTCACTTCTCTTCAAAATGTTAAAGCAATTGTATCTTTCATGCCACCATGATTGCTTAAACGCTTTCCGGGCTACCTGTACATATGTGTCCATGCACAAACAAAATTTCTGAATCAGAATTGTTTCTGAACACATTTGTACTGATGACAGGGAACTTTAAATCACATGTGCAAAACTTTCTGGAAGGTATTTCAAGGAGAGATGCTTTTGCTGTCACCAATGCACTTTCCAAAGTGCCTCATTCAAATCCTTTCCCTATGAATTTATGTGGACATTTAAAGAGCAATACTTTTAACTGTATTTTGCCATAAACAGTTCACTAGATACATCCTGAGGTGTGGTTATGCTGAAGTTCCCCCTCCCCCCGGCTCCAGCTCAGCACTGCGCTCTCTTAATGTGGATCTCTCCCTGCAAAAGCTCTGTATTGCCAAACCTCATTCCTCCTTTAGGTACACATTCCATCACAATTTCCAGCAGTTCTATCTCTAAGGCCATAGAGAGAACCAATCTTTTTAAAAGAAAAATCTATATATGGGTGAATCTGCCAAGAGAAAATTAGAAGTGACAGAATAGGGGAAAACAAAATATATATGAAATGCAGATGGGCCAGTTTCTCTCATCTCTAGGAATAAGGCAGTGGCAAATCACATTAAAATATTTCTTGGGGTTGTCTGGGCAAACACCAGGTATCAAAGCTGACTCAAATACTATGTATGTACAATATGTATGTGCTGTATGTATGCATATATGTATAGATGGATGGATGGACAGTATGTGTGTATGTAACCTAAATACACTAAGATAATTCTATGCATCTTACAATCTTACTTCCTAATATTGACTCTTGGTAGGTATAAAGACATATGAGACCATAGCTGAGATGGCCCTTTCTTCTGTACAATACCAGTTTTAACTCTGATTTGTGGACTCACGTTCAGCTAAATTCAAGTGGAATTAGGGTCTCTTTGTAGCAATTGAATCTTAACTGAATTAAAGCCTTAATGGTTTTACCAACACTTGGTTTCAAAATAGCCAGCCAAAGTTAGATTCATTTAAAATTGAGATGTGATCTGAATAAATTTCATCAGCTAAAATTCTGGCACTTCTATTATGAATTAATTATGGATAGACATTATCCTGTTCAACCTTATTCTATACTTTGATTGCTGCCTTGGGACTTAGACCTCCATTCTGTGTATAGCTAAGTGAAATGATTTCTGAATAAAAGGTAGAGTAATAAGTTGGACAAGACAGAGGAGAAACTGCGGAATGGCCCATAGGAGAAAGTATTCAAGTATAAAGTATTGTTCTTGCTTTAATTCAGCTTCCAGCTGAGTATTGCAAAGCAATGTCTCAGAAAAGTTTAAAACAGAAACCAAAGAGTTCTGGTTACAAATATAACAATATAATGTTCAACTATTCTATGACACAGTGTAAAGGCTATAAAAAAGGGCACAACCTAAGATCTTAAAATCATTTGAATCTCCAAGAAACTTGGAGTTGGTTCCCAAAGATCTTCAAAAAGTGTTACCCAGTTATAACTTTTAATATGACACAAGGAAAAATTATTAAATAAAATATGATCATCTAGGATCTATAGTTGATTCGCTCTTTCTACAACCAGATCTGGCTTGATAAATGATGTACCTGATGGTATAATGACACAGGAACACATACAGTTCCTTGCACAGGAGTTATTCCAGGCAGTGAAGGACCCAGTTGTGGCACATACATCTCACATTGTGGGTGATCTTATAGGATGTGGTCCAAATATATCTCAAGGTAAAATAAAGTTATATTTAGTTTTTGTCTTGATCTAAGCCACTGCTTTTTGGTCTCAGCTGCCTGCATAATATCAAACAGGAATTATAGAAGGGTGTGAAGATAAGATAAGACTCAGTTACTGAAAAAATAGAGTCCTCTAGGGCTTCAGATCAGTGGTGGGATTCAGCCAGTTCTCACTGGTATGCCCAAACCATAGTTAACTGCTTATGCAGTTGGAGAACAGGCTAAAAATAAAGTGCAAGAGAGGTTTTTTCTCTCTGTGTCCCTTCAGTTAATAACTCCAGACAGACAGCCAAGAACCACTTAACAGTTGCAGCTGGATCAAGTTAATAAATAACAGAAACTTACAGGATTAGGGCAGGGAAACTCATCAGTCACCCATCTAAGGATAGGATTAACCTTTTCCTTTTAGAAAGAAGGACAAGATTACAAACATTTTCATTATAAAGAGTATTAAGTAACACTTCTGTGATCAGCTGATACTCCCTGGAGTTCCCCAAGAACTTTTATAGCTGCTGCAGTGTTGACTACTTCTTGTTTCTTCCTAGGGGAAAAGATACAGGAGCGGACAATGATGCAGCTTGATCATACAGGCCATGAATTTAATGCATGTGTGGTCCAGCCAGCTGTATTGCTTCTGCTGTGAAGCATCCAATTTAGAACATAACATAATAGAGTTGAAAGGGTTAATGGCTTTTGGCAGCAAGCCCAGGCTTTCAATTGGCATGAGCACCTGGTCTTAGTTTCCCTCTCAGCTGCTGCCTTTGCTTTGGGATTGACTTTTTAAAAAGTCTTGTGCATTGTTTTAGTGGTTACTGGCACTGTCCTTTTGTGGTGTACTTCGCTCACTCTTTTTGAAAGCCTCTAGTGATGGAGCACCCACAACTTCTGAAGACAAGCTATTCCATTGGTTGATTTAAATTTCTCCTTAGTCCTAGGTTGCTTCTTTCTTTGGTTAGTTTCCATCCTTTGTTTCTTGTTGTGCCTTTTGGTGCTTTGGAAAATAGACTGACTCCCTCATTTTTATAGAAATTTCCTGACAGTTAGAACAATTAATCAGTGGAATGACTTGCCTCCAGAAGTTGTAATGCTCCAACACTGGAAGTTTTAAAGAAGAGATTGGATAACCATTTGTCTGAAGCCTTATGCCTGCTTTTGTAATTAACAATATTCTGAGTTGAGCTGACAGTGGGACTTGAACTTATGGTCTCCTGCTTTCTGTCCTAGTGCCTCAACCACTAGACCAAACTGGCTCTCCTTAGTTAGTGCTGGAGTTTCTCTGTTAGTACTTCAGTTCTCTGCCCTAATGACTAAGTGGGCATGGCCACCTTGATTGGTCTCACCCTTAGGAAATTTCTCCTTAGTCCAACTCACAACAAAATAGCACTGTTCCAACATTTAGAATAGAATAGAATAACAGAGTTGGAAAGGACCTTGGAGGTCTTCTAGTCCAACCCCCTGCTTAGGCAGGAAACCCTACACCACTTCAGACAAAATGGTTATGAGGGAGTCAATCTATTTTCCAAAGCACCAAAAGACACAACAAGAAACAATGGATGGAAACTAACCAAAGAGAGAAGCATCTTAGGACTAAGGCATAAGGCATACAGTCCTACAGTCAAAGAAGTTTCATGATGTGTGTCAAAGCTATTGTCCTGAACAAATCTCAGAGCATCCAGGACTCCAGGAATACTTCATTAAAATGGCACCCAAAGATGAACTGCTGAGAGAATGCCTGAGAGAACAGGCATAAACATGGGGGCAAGATCAAGCAGAGGAGTACTATGACAAGACAATAACCTGCATAGGATGTGCCATCCATGGATTGCTGAGATGACAGACATTGGGAAATCCTATTAGTGGATGAAAAGGCCTCAAGTAAAAAACAACACTGAGGCACTTATTACAAGTGCACAAAAACAGGCACTAAGCAGCAAATCCATAGAAGCAGAGGTCTACCACAGTAGACAGAAACTTATGCAGGAAAGCCTCAGAAACAGTCCAACACATACTAGCAAGGTATAAGATGTAGGCAGGAACAGCATACACTGGAGTCTGAAGGAGGAACTGTAAAGGATGTAGAAAGTAAAATGGTAATAGGAACACTCAGGAATGTTTCTGCTACATGGGGATACTTGGCTCCAACAGATCCCAGGAACAACATCAGAGTTCTCTATCCAGAAGAGTGCAATGTTAGGAACATGTAAGACACTTCATAGAACCCTCAAATTCCAAGCCGTCAGGTAAAAGAGCTGAAACTCAAGAAGACACATACCACTAAGATCATTAGTTTAGTTTTATCATAATTGATCTTAAAAAAATGTTTCTTGCATTAAGAAGCAAAAATATATAATGTCTTCTCGAACCTATCAAAGTTTGAGACAGAATACTATACTATCCATATGTAGATGTATTCCGATGTTTACATTTTGGTGGATGGTAGTCTAAATTGTCCAGGTTATCAATCAGTGTGGTAATGGATAACTTAAACAATAGTGGAGCTAGGATGCAGTCACACCTAACACCTCCAAAAGTGGGAATTTCTTGAATAAGATGTTCTTGGATATTGAATATTTAGATAAGTATTGCATTCTTTCATTAAATTACTTACTCTCACTGAACCCAAAGCTACCTGTCAATAGAAATATGTACAATAATCCTTGGAATAGTCTGAATCAGCTGGTGGAGGGAGGAGATCTAAGGAAAGGCATTACAATTGTACATGAATGAGCCATGTAAAATTCAGTAATATTATAACACAGAGCTGTTTGACATGGTGTATCCCTCATTGCACTTCTGCACATGTAGCAACTTCTATAATATCAGCATTAATATCAACATTATTCCTAAACCATTATCACTCATGTTCAGATTAGGTTCATAAAAAATAGTTGTACAATGAATAGAAACAAAGACAAGAGCCAAATTTGCTTGCTTGCTTGTTTGCCTTTATTATTTTTACAAATAAGTCAAGGTGGTGAACATATCCCACACACCTTCCTCAGGGGTGGGATTCAACTGGTGTTACTACCGGTTCGGTGACTACGTTTTGCGCGCCCATGCGCATGTGTAAAAAAAAAATCAGCTGTGCCGCCCAGACAGCTGAAAAGTGCTGCACTCAGGTGCGTAGCGTTGAAAAGCCTATTTTTTTCCTGCTTTTTCAACCTCAGCTGTGCTGCGCAAAGCAGCTGAGGTTGAAAAAGCAGGAAATAAAGGACAGGTAAGAGCCCGGGCGGGCAGGTGGGCCAAACAGCAGCAAACACAGAACCGGTTTGGTTCTGCTGCTCTTCAGAGCTATGGGTTCTATAGAACCAGGCAGAACCGGTAGCATCCCACCCCTGATCTTCCTCCTCATACTTTCCCCACAAGATCCTATGAGTTGAGTTGAGCTGAGAGAGAATGATTGGCCCAGTCACCCAGCTGGCTTTCATGGCTAAGGCTGAACTTAATTCATGGTGTCCTGCTTTGTAGCCTTGTGCTTTAACCACTAGATCAAACTGGCTCTCATTTTGGTAGTTTACATCTGAATAGCAATAATTATATTATAATTATATATCCTCCACTACACATATTTTCAATCTGGCAAAACTGATTTTTCAAGAACAGCATGCATGCATTTCAAGTATCCCTTTTTTGGTAAGACCCCACTAAATTCAGTTTAGCTGACTGGATTTCATTATTACAAATAGCATCAAAGCGGAGCAAATATTATGTAAGGCCCAAATAAAGGTCAAGGGCAAAACACACAAAAAAAGTTTACCACAAAAAACAGGCAACCAGGTCGTGAATTAATGATTCTATCTATTAGCTCCTAAAATGGAGAATTTGATATTATTATTTTTCCCCTTAACACCAGCTATGTAAGGCACAGCTGAAGATTAAAACAGTGTCCAAATAATTGCTTTATTGCAATTGTTTTGTTAGATCTGCAATATCCAATTTACACAGAGTAAAAGAAACCAAATACAGTATATTTCTTTTAGTGTTTCACGGGGAGCTCTAGTGTATCTTTAGCCACACTAGTGTGTGAAATTTGTATATAGATCCAAATATGTGATTTGGGGTCTTCTAAGAATATTTTTATTTAAGAAAGTATATTCTCTGTTCTTGCATATTGAACTTGAGATTATTGCATAATTGGAAGGTTTGTGCAGATAATTTTCACTGAGGTTTATTCAGCCAAAGGGTTAAGCTCTTCCTATCCTGCAGTTCCATAGGAAATATACTAACCAAACACGCTTTGTTTTGATTTTCTGATCTTATCATGGTTTAAAAAATTACATCCTTTACATTTAAACTATGTATTATTTTACAAAAGTAATCTCATCTTGATACATAATGATCTCTTATGCCTCTTGATCACATGTAGTAATATCACTTTGTCATATAACTCACATCAACTCAAAGCACACAGGCTAGTGGATATAAGAGCAGTGAATGTAAGAAAGGAAATTAGGTAGAATTTTATAGGCAATATAGTTTAATCACCTCTAAGGCTTTAAAGTGCAACTGAAACAAGGCATAGTTGATGTATTTCATCCAATTTAAACTATACCAAGCAGACACAAAGAAATGAGAAAATGCTCATTCTGTGGCATGACTTGGAAGCTGGGAATTGTTCGTCTATTTTTTCTTTTGAGGGAGCAACAAAAATCTATAAAGAACCCTGGGAGATCATCTCCCATTAAAATCTAATTACCACTTTATCCAACAACTTTCAATTCCATGTAGGTCAAAGCTCTAGTAAAAGCCTGTTGTGGATTTGTTCAAATTACACCTGACAAGGTGATTCTAATGCCATACCTCTTTATAAGTCTGCATCTAACAGGAATGGGCTAACTTCTGTAATGGGTCAGGGGGAATACTTGTACTTGACTACTGATGTGAGCATCTGTGGAAAGATCAGATGACTTCATAATATTGGTGCCTGCAGCAGTAAAATCTTTACAGTTATAAACAATTTGTGTCCATTGTTTGGTGGCCGTATGGCTTAAGAGCACATATACTTTTTCTCAAGAGACACAACTATGTTCCAGTTGTTTTCACTACCTCAGATAGCTCCAAGTGCACAATATGTAAAATTTAGACTAAAATACAGTACATGCTTACTATGTAAAACTCCCCATTCAAAGCTCAATTTCTTCCTTACAATACTCTGTCTGAAGCATAGTCTCTTAAAGAAACAGTACCTTGACCCAAAGAGAAGCAATTCTCCTTCTTCCATGCCTTCTAGTCTAGCACGTTTCCTATGGAACTATGAAGAGAACCAATTTAGCACTTTGGCTGAATCAAACTCAGTAAAAATCATTTGCAAGTATCCTTCTGATTCAACAACTGCAGTTTCATAACAATTAATCTCAAATCCTGTATGCTACTCTTAGTGTTGTTTTTTAACTGGTGGAATTATACCCTAGCTTTAACTAGCTCATTCTTTTATAAGAATATTAGCCAGGGTAATAGGCTTACAGTTGGCTTCCAAGAACGTTTCAAGGTTGGGGGGGGCAGATATTTAAAACCTTATATGGCATTTGTATAAAGCACTTTATTTTTCTCTCTCCTTTTAAAATATATTAAATTTCATTAACATTTGAAATTAGAGATCAAGAAGAAAAACAGTTTTTTAAGATATGGAGTATGTTTTATCAATGGCTAGATAAAAAAAACTTGGTAATATATGGATATGATGGAGATAAATATAATTGTTGAATGGGAATATAATACAGAGACTATAATACTGTAGAGAGTTGACAATAATAATGTTGGATAATAGAGGAGACAGTTTAGGTAATGTATGAATTAAGATGTGTAAGCTTTTTGAGATTTCTTCAAATAGATAATATGCGGTTGTATTTTTTATATTATCTTTTGTTTGTTCTGTATATTTCTTTTTTTCTTTTCCTTCCACAGTGGAGAGTATTGATGGTAAGGGGATGGCACCGAGATTTGTAACCGACCGACACACTTGAAATTGACATTGGTTTATGTTTTTTATGTTATGTTTGTCTTGTTTGTCTTGAAAAAAATAATAATTTTTTTTAAAAATATATATATATATTTATTAAATTTCAAAATCGAGCATTACAATCCTTTATTTCTCCCTTTTGAGATACCTGTGTATTGTATAATGCCAGGAAGATATACCACACTGAGTTATTGAGTTATGGATTAGAACCATAACTTAAAGCAGACTCAATAAAATAATGCAATTTTATTTACATTTGGTGGAGTTACCTCATGGGTTTTAGTGAATAAAACCTACATCCAGTCCAATGTTTCTCTTGAAAGGAGAGCAATGGTATGGCCCATGTCCAATGTCCTTTTCATAGGGGCAAATTTCTTTTAGACTTTTTTAGAGCCCAGTGTTGACAGTGCATGAACTAAAAGGATGCAACAGAATTTACCATAAATGTATCCCTCTCCCATTAACATATATTCACTGGTGGAATAATAGCAGCATTTTCATAGTGACACAGTATCTGGATTTCCAAATAAATCTTTGTGTGATTTTTAAATTAAGCCAGATCTTCTAGTACTGCATCTCATTTTTGTAATTCCTTTAGACTTCACTATTTATAAATATTGAAACCAATAAGGTGGTTCTGGCCATCTCGAAGACAAGGTCTCAAAACATTTCATCTTTGTCTTAGCAATAATTAAGTTTTGCCATGCACATAAATTATTTTTTCTCCATTGATCAAATGTTTTTGCACACTCTCCTTCACAAAATAAATATTTAGTATCAAAACAAGAAATGATAGATCCGGACTGATTATTTTTATATGTGCATCACCTGTTATTAAAAAGCTGCCTCCTAATGAATGACTTCTTAAAAATGTATTTTGCTATTTACTGTATATCAGAGCAAAGATATTTCTGCAAATCTTATGGAAGTCCTGCTCTTTCCATAGGAGCAATCCAGCAGTAAGGTGTTATAATCCAATCTGTTATTAAGCAACTACCTTGATAACAGAATTTAAAACAGAATTTAAAACATGTTACTGCCAGTTCAGCTCATTCCTTTGCATTGTTGCAAAATCTTGATCTGAATCTTTTATTTCACAACATAAAATTAGCTGTTTAAGAATTGTTTATTAAATTATCTTCCAATCCTATTGGGATTCTACTGTAAATTTCAAAAGAAGGGAACAAAACAAAGGTTGGAGAGAAAGAGAACCCGTCTTACTTCTTTCTCGTAGAGATAATGAACATTCCTGGTTTGGCTTACCCAAAAAACATTTCTGAAAGCTGTTCTTGTCTGAAATGATAGTATTATGTTGTAATATGCTTGAGATTCCAGATCTGTTAATAACAAATGGGAGACCTACAGGCATTTTCTCCCCTCTTCTCATATCATTGCACATCCATATGTCTACATTTCACACCTCTTCCTGCAACAAAATTCTGATGCATCTGCATGAATGAAGTCATATGTTTTATCTCTCAGCCTAAGATTATTTTTTTGTGAAAGCCTGCATATTATGAATACATTCCAGATGTCCTGATCTCATGAAATGAAGCAAATTATGTGTTTTCTTCAATATTCATCTCAAAACTTATTATACGGGTCTTTTAAATGGTTGTCCAGAACATTTGGTGTATTTTAACACATTGATGACAGCAGTAAAGATAAGTTCAGTATAGAACCTCATAAAATGATACAACAATTTTGGTAGAGTGATTTCCAAGCACAACTATTGGAATTGAAATTAAAGTACAAGTACTACTAAAATTCCAAATATTGGAAGATTGTGCTCCTCTAGGTGAGCTCTACTCCCATCTTCTTGAACTTCTGAAAGAGCCTCAAAATCTGTCTCTGCCCGACTGACCTGGGGCCTCAATGAGGGCATCCTATACTGGAGGTGTTTCATGGTCTAGGAAGACCTCACCCCATTGAATTCTGGTTCCTCACTTATTTAATTTCTGTTAATTTTTCATCTTTATCTTTTAATGTTCTGCACTTCTGCTTTTATGATAGCAATACCAATAGCATATAGGCTTATACAGCACTTTGCAGCATTCTCTGGGTGCTTTACAATGTCACCATATTGCCCTCAACAATCTGGATCCTCATTTTACCAACCTCAGAAGAATGAAGGGCAACCTTAAGCCCCATCAAGATCAAACTCCAGGCTTTGAGCAGAGTTTGACTGTAATACTGCACTTTAACCACTGTACCATCATGGCTGATATTATAGGCCACCCAGAGTCACTGACTGTGGGCTGAGCAGCATATAAATTTAATAAATGATAACAATAATAAAAAGAATGAACACATTATAACAAAGCAAATATTTTAAGTAATGATATGTCATTTTGAATATGGCATGCACAGTTTAAAATGTAGTAATCAAAATTAGTCCACTTAATTACTGCTAAAAGAGTTGTCTGAATATGACTACATTCATTTCAACATTTCCATAACCTTGATGGAATAGTACTGAATAATAGGAAAAGTATCTCATTGGTAAAAAGCAGATGCTATCAACTTGTTTTCTCTTCATAGGGTAATGTTGTCCATACTACTAAAAATAATATACTATAATATGTTTTGTATGTTGTAAAGATTTCCATTCCTCCAAACTGGGCCATATGTATAAACTAAGAAGTAAAGGAACTATCCAAACAATAATATATTTAAACATACAGTACCTTTTCAGGAAATAATAGTATTCATGCTGTGAAGACATCTTAGGTTGTTTCATGACAGGTAGTCCTTATTTGAAGACAGTAATTGGGACTAGGAACTTCATTACTAAGCAACAGGATGTTGCTTAGTAAGGCAGGATGTCACATGACCATACCAACATACAACAGCAGTTTCAACAGTCTAACCTCATTTGGTACAGCATTCCATGGTCACATGATCAGTCTTTGTAATCTGGCGGCTTCCCCATAGACTTTGCTTGTTGGAAGCCAGCAGTGAATGTTCCAACGAGATTGTCAACTCGTAAAGCATTCCTGGCCTGCTCTCGAGTTGCCATAGAAAGGAGTGGGGAGAGCTGATGGAACAGCTTGGTTGCTATGACCAGAACCACATTCCACACATACCGTTCTTCAGATTGTATCCCAGGTTACTAGAATCAGCCAGAGAGGTGTGTTTTCTACAGCCCACAAAAGTGCTCCATTGGAGAATGTGATTTATGACACACCCTGGGAGGAGAGGGGGGAAACAGGGTCATAGATGGGCAGTAAATTACGTGGGGCAGAGCCGACTGCACTTGGGAAAGTGCCGACATGTTGCTCCTAATAAATAATTGGATTTCTTTTGAAACTTGGCTCGAGGCTCATGAATTAAATAGGGCATCCTTCGGAAGCCTGACAGAGATCATGTAACCACAGGGTGCTGCAAAGTCATAATAGCAAGCCAATTGCCAAATGCTCAAATTGTGATCATGTGACCATAAGGAAACTGCAATGGCTGCAATTAAAAGGACCTGTCCTAAGTACCCTTTGTTCCATATCATGTTAACTTCAGTTATTGAACAAGAGTGCGTTATGTGAGGACTCTCTGTATTTTAACAATAATATGAGTTCTAATTGTAATGCAGCTTTCTTCAATCAGATGCACTTTAGCTATAAAAGTAAAACACAATTGGCTAACTGGGGTAGAAGTTGTAATCCACCAGGCAGTGGAAAGCTTTTGTGAGACTATCCATGTAATTTCAGTGGAATACCAGATTACAGTGTATCCAGCTACATATAAAAAATCCATAACAATTTCCTACCAATAGTCTTTGACTTAGAACCATTCATTTAGTGACTGTGGTAAGCTACAACGGCACTAAAACAAGTGACTTATGATCAGTTTTCATACTTAAAACTGTTGCAGCTTTCCCACGATCACATGATCAAAATCCAGGTTCTTGGCAACTGACATGTATTCATGATAGTAGCACTATCCCAGGGCCGTATCCTATGTTCCTGGCTTCTGACAAACAAAGTCAATGGGGATAGGCCAGATTCACTTAATGACTGATTGGTTCACTTAACAACTGTGGCAAAAAAGGCCATAAGGACCCCTGGTGGCGCAGTATTTGCTTGCAATATTGCAAGCAAACTCTGTCCACAGACTGGAGTTGACCCAGATTGTTGGGGGTGAGATGCAAATAATGCTTACATTGCAAACCATCCAGAGAGTGCTGTAAAGTACTGTAGGAAGTTAGCACCTACCCCTCTCCTAGAAAATTGAAATATCCTAGGAAATATTAAAAAGGCAGAATATTTCCCCTAAAAAGAGTAGAAACTCAAGAGCAGAAACATCTCAGAAGCAGAAGCTCATCCCCAACTTTGTTAATGTGTGGGACCAGAATACTTTACATAGCAAAGATCTCCAGGTAAAGATATAGCAATTACCCAAAAGCCCTTTCAGTGCATCATCATCCAGCAAGGCTCAACCAAGCCTGGACCTCAGGACAGCCTACAGAGTTGCCCCTGCATGGCCTCCTGGGAGTCTGACAACCAATCAGAATACAAGCTCCAATTCAAATCCCAACAAAGGTTATAAAACCCAGGCACTCTCAGCATATCACCCTTTTCCTTCTCTTTTCCTTCACGTGATCATTCTTCTTTGGAGCTCCAGGCCATGTAGTCCTGTCCACCATTAAACCATCTTTCCAAATAGCCTCCATGTTTCCAGTGTCTTTTTCCCCACTTGGAACTGAGCCCAGAAGAATAATTCTTCCAACAGTACTATGGGGCAACATAGAAGCCTAAAATGCTATTTTTATTGCTATAAAATGAGGCAAAACTCAGATAACAACTCTCTTGCTTAGCAACAGAAATTTGGGGCTCAATTATGGTCATTAGTCAAGGACTACTGGCATATGATTACAAAGTATTCTACCACCATGAAATACTATCTATAAAACCTAACATACAAAAGTCACTTGTTAAAGCCTTCTGGGCTAATCTGACCTTTGACAGTCATTGGCATTGCTAGTGAAGACAACACACTTTCTCCCTCACAATATGCAAGTGACTGAGAATTTTGTTTCAGATTATCCTTTCCAAAGATATTATGATTATATAAAGCTCTTTGACGTCCCTTCCTTACTACTATAATGTTCATTTTAGAGTTCATTTTTATAATAATCCTTATGCACTCCAAATATAAGGAAAAATGGGAAAACAGCTTGCAATTGATAAAGGCTTGTGCCCTTATGCTGCTAAAACTACCGTTCATCATTTAACCAATTATAATAACAATAATGAAGGATGAAAAGAATGTTGTAAGAAAGAGCATACATTAGTCAGAGGACAGTTTTTGAAAGCAGTGAGAAAACTAGAGAATGCTGTGTCCTAGATGAAGGGAGACGGAAGGAAGGAAGGAAGGAAGGAAGGAAGGAAGGAAGGAAGGAAGGAAGGAAGGAAGGAAGGAAGGAAGGAAGGATGTCAGAGGCTTCTGAGGGATTGAAAATGCTTTTAAGGCAATTGAAAATAAGCAGAGACTGTCAACACAATTGTTAATACAGATGGACATTATTTATACAGTGCTTTTTAAAACTGAAACCTACAATAAGCACATTATAAACATGAATAAAGAGTTGTTGTTAATTCTTTTTTTAATTAAACCTTAAAATCAAATGTGCAATACCTTCTGTGCTAAATCTAAGTTCACCATCCATCTAAATAAATAACTTTGCTTTCAATCAGCTTCCCAAAAGATTTCATTATGACTGGGAATAAATGCAACTTAGATGCACAAACAGAAGCCTGGTTCTTACATTCTTAATGAGAGAAGGGTAGTCCTAGAGCTAATAGTGTGTTATAATCAAATGTGGGACTCGGCCAAGAATAAAACAGTCTCTCTCTTTTTTATTATATTCACATTGCATTCAACTGCATGTTTGTTTGGGTTTGGCATAGAATGTTATCTGTGCCGATCTTTATAGTATGCAAACCATGACTTATGATGTAGCACATGTAAGAATTAACACATTGTTAAAACAATTTTGTGTGATTTCAATGTATCAGTGTATGAGCTTTCAATGAACTTTTCTAAATGGATCTATCAATATTTATTCTGGGTTCTGTGGTTTATCCACTGAAAGCAAAATATCTGGGATGAGTTTTAAATTACCAACTCCTATGCAAAGATATCACAACTATGCATGTACTGTAAGTATCTTATGCAAGCATTAGACTGTTTTCCTTTATAATCCTATCTTCTATATAGTTTCCATCCCACTGCCACAAGTCCCATCCAGACTGAAAGGAACAAACTTACATGAAATACATTCATTCTTACCGCCGTGCTTTTTCTCAGTTCTGCTCTGAAAAAATCAGTATATGAGTTCCCTTCAAAATGAATATCAGATAAAAATACTTCTAGTGACAATGCATTTTTAAAATGGGGCAGTCCTTTTTAGCTAAACCATTAAAATACTTCCACTTAACTGAAGTGTGACACCCTTTGTTAAGGTTTTCACTAGTAAAACTATTGCTTTAATTATTCTGACCTTAGTTCTCATACAGCCCCAAAATGAAAGAGTTGGAATGGATCCTGGAGAGCAGGTAGACCAAGTAATCCTTAACCACAACCGCCCCCCCCCAACAAATGGAAAAACCACTTTTGAAGTTGAATAATTTAAAAGTTCTTGCTGTTGGGAAATGTTCCTTGATGTTTACTGAGAACTGTCATAACTCTGATCCAAACTCTGTCAAGGACCTTGGAGTACTCATCTCAAATGATCTAAGTGCTAGAGCCCACTGTAACTACATAGCCAAAAAGGCATTAAGAGTAGTTAACCTAATCCTATGTAGCTTTTTCTCTGGTGATGTCACACTACTAACTAGGGCATACAAAATATTTGCTAGACCAATACTTCAATACAGCTCACCAGTCTGGAACCCACATTATGTATCTGATATTAACACAGTAGAGAAAGTCCAGAAATATTTCACAAGAAGAGTTCTCCATTCCTCTACTCATTGCAGAATACCTTATGCCACCAGACTTGAGGTTCTAGACCTAGAAAACCTAGAACTATGCCGTCTTCAGTCCGATCTAAGTATAGTATATAAAATCATACATTGCAATGTCCTACCTGTCAATGAATACTTCAGCTTCAACCATAACAATACAAGAGCACACAATAGATACAAACTCAAGGTTAACCGCACTAAACTTGATTGCAGGAAATATGACTTCAGTAACAGAGTGGTCAATGTCTGGAATACTCTACCTGACTCTGTGGTTTCTTCCCCAAACCCCAAAAACTTTAACCTTAGACTGTCTACTATTGACCTCACACCTTTCCTAAGAGGTCTGTAGGGGGCATGCATAAGCGCACTAATGTGCCTACCGTCCCTGTCCTATTATTTCTTTTATTTTCTTATATGTATCCATGTATTTATTATGTTTATACTTATACCTGGTTTTAATGTTTTTAATGTTTACTATTGCATTGTTTTAATATTTGGGCTTGTCATTTGGTTTAATGGTTTTTTAAATATTTATTGTTCTGTGTTTTAGCTGTGACCCGCCCCGAGTCTTCGGAGATGGGGCGGCATACAAGTTCAAATATAAATAAATAAAATGCCTATTATCTTGTAAGCAATTGACTAATCAAATAAATAAAACTTTTATTATAAGTATTGTAATACAGCTACATATGCCCTTTCTCTTCATAATCTTGTTTAAGCTTATTATCTTTCTTCCTAAAATAATACCCTTTTAACTGTTCAGCTCATTGTTCATCTTTCTCTATTCTTGAACTGCCCACTCCTGCAAAACAAGACTTCAATTCTTCACCATCAACTGTGAGTTAACTAAACTTGCATTTCAGTTAACAATTTTTCAACCTTGGCAACTTTAAGATGTGTGGACTAATTCCCAAAATTTCCCAGCTAGCATCTATATGAATATCTTAGAACATAGAATAATACAGTTGAAAGGGACCTTGTAGGTCATTTAGTCCAACCCCCTGCTGAAAGAGGAGACGGTACACCATATCTGGCAGAAGACTGTCCAGTCTCTTCTTGAAAGCCTCCAGTAATGAAGCACACACAATGTCTGAAGGCAAGGCATTGGTTGATTGCTCTCACTGTCTGAAAATTTCTCCTTATTTTTAGGTTGAATCTCTCCTTGATCAGTTTCAATCCATTATTCCTTGTCTGACCTTCAGGTGCTTTAGAAAATAGCTTGACCCCTTCCTCTCTGTGGCAGCCCCTCAAATATTGGAACATTACTATCATGTCTCCCCTAGTCCTTCTCTTCTCTAGACTGGCCATGCGCAGTTCCTTAACCATTTTTCATATGTTTTAGTCTCCAGTCCCCTAATCATCCTGGTTGCTCTTCTCTGCACTTTTTCTAAAGTCTCAACATCTTTTTTATAGTGTATAAACCAAAACTAGATGCAGTACTCTAGGTGTGGTCTTACTAAGGCTTTATAGAGTGGTATTAGTACCTTACTTGATCCTGATTGAATGCCTCTGTTAATGCAACTTAGGATTGTATTGGTTTTTTTGGCTGCTGCTGCACACTGCTGGCTCGTATTTAACTGGTTATCCACTAAGACTTCAAGATCCCTCTCACCGTTACTGCTATTAAGCCATGTTTCACCCAATCTATATGTGTACTTTTGGTTTTTCTTGCCTAAGTGTAAGACTTTACTTTTCTCTACATTGAATTTCATTTTGTTAGATAGGCCCAGGGTTCAAATCTGTCAAGATCCATCTGGGTCCTGAGTCTGTCATCAAGGGTGTTGGCTCTTCCTGCCAGCTTAGTATCATCTGCAGATTTGATGAGTTCCCCTTCAATTCCCTCATCTAAGTCATTTATGAAGATATTGAAGGGTACTGGGCCTCTAAGACTGAACCTTGTGGTACTCCACTGCTTACTTCCCTCCATGAGGACATAGACCCATTAAGGACTATTCATTGAGTATGGTTTTTCAGCCAGTTACAAATCCATCTGGTGGTGATGCTATCTATCCCACTTTTTTCTAACTTATCAAGAAGTAAGCTGTCAAATGCTTTGCTGAAGTCTAAGTATAATATGTCCACAGCATTTCTCTGCTCTACTAATTTAGTCACTTTGTCAAAGAATGAAATGAGATTGGTTTGGCATTATACAAAGACACACACACACACACACACACAGAGTATACATAGGCACTTATCTCAGAATCATAGTGCATCTTGATTGCATTAACATACACTTATAGCATAATTTAAGCTTCTATCCTTTCACTGGGAATATATAATAGGCAAACCTATGAGATTTAATTTGGTTACTCAGGGACAATGTGTGGTTTATTTTTTTTTTACAAAAGATCCCCAGAGAGAAACTGGGCCTATGTAAATACTGAAGAAGGAATTTGACAGCATAGGAACCAGGTACAATAGGGCACCCAGAGTCATTCAGGGATTTAGCTGGGAAGGTACATAACTAAAACTAGGAGGCCCTTGGAATTCCTGAAAATGTAAAGAATTTGTTGGTGGATTCAATTTTGCACTTGCCCAATTCAGTCAGTAAAAAATAAAAAGGTTGTGGGGAAGTGGGAGAAAAGAAATAGGCAAATCTCAGGGTGTATTTCAGTGCTCTTTAATTACTGCAAGCTAGAGAACAAAGCAATTAACTGCAAGACACCAGAGAGATAATGCAGAAGGCAGTTATTAACAGGTGGGGGTGGGGAGGTGCGTTGGAATAAGTGTGTGTGTGTGTGTGTGTGTGTGTGTGAGAGAGAGAGAGAGAGAGAGAGAGAGAGAGAGAGAGAGAGAGAGAGGCCTTGATACCATTTAAAAAGTAGAAAACTAATTACTTTGGTAGTCATTCTATACTAAGAGTTCTTCAAATCTGTTATTAGTCAGCTGTGGTAGGTACTACCAAACACATCATTTTATAATCTGTTTAGAATATAATTTATGGCATTCGGGAGTAAATATCCAATGTAGCTCTCTAGATCCTAAAGGAGTGCTTATTTTGGCAGAAATGGCAGGGTTTGGGTTTTTTGTAGTATAAAATTAAGTATCAGTCAATAACAGTTGCACGTTGAATTTCTATTAATCTAAGAGTTATTAAAATAGCATTCTTATTAGCACATAGCAAATATTTCTTCAGTCATGGGAAAGACTTGTCTAAGGAGGACTGTGCTCATTGTTCTGTTATTATATTGAGAATCCACTGTGGGTTAGAAAATCTTGATCAGACAAGGTTAAAATCAGCAAAAGAACTCTTCCGTTGAACTGTTGGGAATATGTGCTACAATACTCAGGTATCATCTTGACATCAGGCTCAGACAACAAACCTGGTTGGTCAATTTCTGCCACAGTGGATCAATGCTCAGTTGATCCCCCTCAAAAATGGACCTTGTATACAGGAAAACACTAGCACTTAGACTTATATACCACTTCATAGTGCTCTACAGCCCTCTCTAAGTGGTTTACAGAGTCAGCATATTGCTCCCAATAATCTGGGTCTTCATTTTACCCACCTTGGAAGGATGGAAGGTTGAGTCAACTTTTAACTGGTCAGGATTTAACTCCTGGCAGTGAGCCTGCAATATTGCATCCTAACCACTGTACCACCACAGCTCACCACCACTGGGAAGACAAAAAAATATTGTTATCATATTTGGACTTCAAAAATTTAGAAACCCAGAAAGTTCTAACCTACTGTTCTTTTGTTGTCTAGATTTTTGCAGCTATTATAGTAAGCAAAATTTATCAGACTAAAACATCACATTCTACTTTGGACTAGGTCAGGGGTGTCAAACTTGCGATGACACAGCATCATCATGTGACATATCACAACTTTTTTCTCCTTCGCTAAACTGGGGGTGGGGTGGGCATGGCCAGCATGTGATGTGAGTTTGATACCCCTGGACTTAAAACTCTTGATTCTTCAATGTTTTGTTTTTTTTTTGAATCAGGACAAACCTTTTGCTTTTCTTGACAATTGAAGAATCATACAATAATAAATATTGTTAAATTGGAATAGAAAAATTGAGGCTTTCAGTAAATCAATGATCTCAGGGTAGTTGTTTTTGCTCAGAGTGTTAAGATGTGCTAAATCAAGTTTATTGGACTTCTCAATGAATGTTTTAAAACAGCTAGTCATCTATTTTTCTCTGCTTGTGAAAACAGTAAATTTGAAGATATGATTTGGTCTTGCCCTCTGATTTTTATGTATTAGTTGAAAAAAAAATACCACATATAATGTTTGAAGAGAAGTTAAAATGTGAGTTTTGTTAAATAATAGTTTTTAAAAACGGTAGCTTTTTCTATCAAAGAATTCTGGATGTTTTTAACCTGGATTGTTGCAAAAATTATTTCTGGAAATGGATTTACATGCATGATACCACAGATTCACTCAGATAATATGTTTCTGAGTGATCAAGATTAATTTGTTTTTAACGAGTGAGATGCATTACTTTTTCAACCATACAGAATGTATTTAATTCTGTTACATTTTTTTAGGGGGTTTATCCTGCGGGGGGCATTATTTTGTTTTTTACTTGTTCTTTTTTTTGTTTCATTAAAGCAATGCAAAAGAAAGGTAAATTTGACTGTAATATGAGTTCAGCATTTTCATTTTCTGCTTCCTCAAAAGAAAGATTAAGATTTTGTCACTCTTAGTTGTAGTTCACAGTATTTTGTCAGCTTTCTTTCAGGGTGGCTTAGTACTTTTCTCCCCTTTCATAATCCTTCCAAATCACAGACATGTGGCAATTATTAATAGAAAAAATTCCTCCAATGGGTGATTTATTATCGGTAACCTTTATCCAACATAGCCAATTTTCAGATGGTGTTCACAGCTGGAAGAGGAAAAATAAACATTTCCCTGCATGCTATGATACTAATTTAGATTAGATATTCTGTGCTTATTCTGGAACAAAAATTTGAAAGGCAGCCACACATAATATATATTTAACATTGTTGGAAGAAATGTCCATCTGGATTCAGTTCCAAGTGGGAAGAAAGACACTGGAAACATGGAGGCTTATTGGAAAGATGGTTTAATGATGGACAGCAGGACCACCTGGTTTTGAGCTCCTGGGCAAAAAATGAGCACATGGGTGAGAGAGGGAGAGAGATTTATAACCTCTGTTGGGCTTTGAACTTGCTTCCTGTTCCTGTGGCAAAAAAATGTATCCTGATTGGTTGTCAGACTCCCATGAGGCCATGCAGAGGTAACATTGTCTTGAGTCCATGGCTTGACTGAATCTTGCTGAGTTATGTGATCTTCCAAAGTGCCATGTAGTGAGATGGGTAGAGGGCTAATCCTATCATCTCTTGAGGGCCATGTCTTAATCCCATCACCCTGGAGCTGGAACAGGGACAGAGACCTGCAGGAAGCTGCTTTGTCTTTAAAAACATGTTTCTCCTTTTCTCATCCAAGGAAATACATTATTCTGCCTATTTTAATATTTCATTCTTGTAGGAGAGGGGTGGGTGCAGGGGTGGGATTCTACCAGTTCACACCTATTCTGTAGAACCGGTTGTTAACATTCTAAGCAGTTCGGAGAACCGGTTGTTAGAAGAAATTACTGGCCTAATCCTGTAAGGAAGGCAGGAAAGAAAGATTCTGGTGTTGCTTACAGAAACTGCCTCTCTATTAACCCTTATTACGTTCTTGGCAGGACTAGACTTCCTGTCTCAGGAACGTCTCTGGAGTTTTTTTCCCCTCCTTTGCTGGTACTTTGCTTGTGTGGAGTGACCATTCAAAGTTACAATGGCACTGAAAAAAGTGACTTATGACCATTTTTCACACTTATGACTGTTGCAGCATCCCCACAGTCATGAGAGGCCAGGCGAGGAGATGCATGCCTCGATGTGAGTGATATTGTGTTGGCCATGCCCAGCCAATAACATGACCACCAAGCCATGTCCACCCAGTCACATGACCACCAAGCCACGCCCACCAACTAAGCCACATCCACAGAACCGGTTGTTAAAAAATTTGAATCCCACCCCTGGGTGGGTGCTAACTTTCTACAACATGACATAGACCTGTAACTCAGTTACTGCTATGATGAATGGTACATACTGCGTAACAAGAATTTGGAACCCTGATTTTTACAGGGAAAATTATACAAATGATTTTTCTTCCTCAAGTATGCATTCTAAACATATGGAATGCCATTGAAGATCAGGGAAGAATAGCTTTGATCACATGGATTTACTTCACAGACATAATGTATGGAGGGAGCTGAGTTTTCTTATTTCTCAGGTAACTTTTAATGAGTTTAAAACTGAACCGACATAATATCCTTATATGGTTTATTTGATTGTGATTTAACATATTTTATGAACCCAACAAATATGCTTTGCTAATGGCTTCATTGTATAGCGTGAACTCAGCTACAAATAGTTGACCAAAATATAATGACTAAGGAAAGTGTGTTGTGTGAACACAGCCTCCTTTTGACTTTGTTTCTTTGTCGTATGAACTTAGCAGGTTTAAGGTTAGGATTAAACAATGGAAACACACCTTCTCTCTAGCAGTACCTGTCCTCTAGACTGAGGTGCCCCCTAAAATTCAAACAGCTCCCACCTTACTGGGATTTTGAAAGGCCTTAAAAATCGGTCACTTTGTCCAGGATTTTGGCGAAGACAATTGCTCCCCTCCTTATCATCATTGTCCCTTTGTCTTGTGCTGTTTTCAGAATGTATTTATTCAATTTCTATAGCCACCTGTTTCAGCCAAGTGACTCTGGGTGGCTTACAATTCTAAAACTATAAAACAGTTGAGACAAACAAAAACAACAAAACAGCCAAAAATAAATACATGTGGCAGCCAAGATAGCTAACCAACTAACAGTAAAACCAAGAAACAGGACCGTTAACAATCTCAAAGCTCCAGGTCATTCTAACCTCTGAGGGGAGAATGTTCCATAAAGCAGGGGATTCACAGAGAAGGGCCAACTTCTATTCCTCCCAGTCAATACTCTGGCTTATGGGATCTGCAGCATATCCAATCTGCTGGATCATCTGCAATGTAGATGGTCCCACAGGTAACCTGGTCCCAAGCTATGTAGGACTTTAAGAGCCTTGGTGGTGCAGGCTGTTGAACATCTAGCACTTAGCTCCAGCTGCCTGCAATTAGTGCAGGCTCGAATCCCACCAGGCTCAAGGTTGACTCAGCCTTCCATCCTCTCGGGGTAGGTAAATTGAGGACCCAAGATTGTTGGGGGCAATAAGCTGACTTTGTAAAAATGCCGCTTAGTAATAAGCAGGCAGATACAATGGAATGAAGGCTATTGCTGAGCGCATTGGGTTGTGCTCCAAAAAAATTGTAAACCGCCCTGAGTCTCAGGAGAAGGGCGGCATATAAATGCGAATTTTTTTTAAAAAAGTGACAATCAGCACTTTGAATTCCCCCCAGGAAACACACCAGTAACCATTGCAGCTCAAGTAATAGTGATTTTATAGGTGCCATATATCTAACACCAGTTTCAACCCATGCAGCTGCATTCTGCACCATTTGAAGTTTCTAAATACTCTTCAAGGGCAGCTCTGTGTAGATCTCATTGCAGTAATCTAAATGAGTGGTAACAAGGGTTTGCATGATGATAAGCAGGGCCTCCTGGTCCCAGAATAGGTGCAATTGGCACACTGGCTAGAGCTGTACAAAGACTTTCCTAATTACAGTCGCTACCTGCTCTTTGATCAGGAGCCATGAGTCTAGGAGGACCCCCAGAAAGCACCCCAGGTCTGTCTGGGGCAATGCCATCCCATCTGACAGATCACCTCAGTCAGTTTAACAGCAGAGGAGAAAGCCCTGAGACCACCCACCAAGTATAGGTCAGTAATTTCTGTAAGATTCTTTATTTTTTTTCCACATTTTAACTATTGTAAACTGCTTAGACTCTGCGATTCAAGTGGTATATAAATTTAATATATTATGATTGCTGGTCATATAGTTAGCCAGATTCTTAAACTGGATTTTTATCCCCTTATTAAGCCCTTCCCAAGGACCTTGGATAGGCAGATTCTGTTGTCTGATAGTGTTAAAAGTATTGCTGCAGAATGAAGGCTATTCCAAGTAAAACTGCCCTTTACAATTGACTGGTGGTGTTTTTGACAAAGCCAATGGTATTCAAGTGACACTCTAGATGTTTTTGGATTATTTATTTATTTATTTATTTATTTATTTATTTATTTATTTGGATTTATATGCCGCCCCATCTCCGGGGACTCGGTGCTTACACAAAAATATATATACAATAAATACAACATTTATCAGATTAGCTAATCCAATTATAATAACATCTAATTAAAATATCCTTAAATTAAAATTCCCAACCCTGCTCAGTCCAGGCCGGCCTGTGCAAACAGCCAAGTCTTGATATCATGGTGGAAGGAGCGCAGGTCCGGGGCCAAACGCAGTTCTAGAGGTAGCTGATTCCAAAGGGTGGGCGCCCCCACAGAGAAGGCCCTCCCCCGGGGGACCACCAACCGACATTGTCTGGCCGATGGCACCCCCAGGAGGGCCTGCCTGTGGGAGCGTACCAGGCGATTGGACCTCAATGCTGGTAGGAGGCGCTCCTGCAAGTACCCCGGACCCGAGCCATGCAGGGCTTTATAGGTTAATACCAGCACCTTGAATCTGGATTGTACCCAAAGTGCCTATTGCTATTTAGTACTGTTTTCTTTCCTTTGCTGCAGTCATTCTATTTGCAGATCTTTGTATTTTGTGGCCTTCTCTTCCCTCTTCTCTTCTCTCCTCTCCTTTCCTTCTCCTCCCTTCTCTTTCTTCCCTCCATCCCATCCCATTCCATTCCCTCTAGGAACGACAGCCTTCCCTATCCAGACTTTTTTTTGGTCTTCCTACCAATTATTAAGTCTGGAGTGTTATGTGGCAGGTACTTGTCTGTTTGAATTCTAAAGCCCCAGAAGATTCTTCCTTTGCTGTGACTTTATCTATTTTGTGGTCCCACCACTTCTTGCTATTATTATTTTTGTATATAAAAACATGTGAAATCACAGCTGCCAGTTCTTTAACTGGTGTTGGCCTCCATTTGCATCAAGTTCTCAAGAATTTAGGACATCCTAATGTATCGGCATAGTATATGTGTGAATCCAAGCCTTTTGTATGGCCTTTTGCAATTGACAGGTGGTACCTCTGTCACTGTGCAGATATTTTAAAAATCCAAGCATTTTTTTTTGGTATGGCACCCAGTGGTCCAATAACCACTGGACCACCACTAATGCCTTAATCTGTCAACTTCACCCCTGAAACGTTATGATCTTCTACAATTATTTGTCTTTTATTCTATTATCTCCAGGTATTGCCACATCAATTATTCATATTGTCTTATTTTCAGACACAATTAAATCTGGCATGTTGAGAATGTCCAGAAATATTTCACAAAAAGAGTTCTCCACTCCTCTAATCGTTGCAGAATACCTTATGCCACCAGACTTGAAATTCTAGACCTAGAAAAATTAGAACTACGCCACCTTCGGTCTGATCTAAGTATAGTATATAAAATCATACATTGCAATGTCCTACCTGTCAATGAATACTTCAGCTTCAACCATAACAATACAAGAGCACACAATAGATACAAACTCAAGGTTAACCGCACCAAACTTGATTGCAGGAAATACGACTTCAGCAACAGAGTGGTCAATGTCTGGAATACGGTACCTGACTCTGTGGTTTCTTCCCCAAACCCCAAAAACTTTAACCTTAGACTGTCTACTGTTGACCTCACCCCTTTCCTAAGAGGTCTGTAGGGGGCATGCGTAAGCACACCAATGTGCCTACTGTTAAGTTTGCATGAAGAGGCAGATGCTGAGTGCTTCAGCTCTTAAGTTTATTAGTGACCAGCTCAGAACGGACCCGATTTGGCTTAGCCGAGGCAGCTATATATAGCCGGCAGCCAATCAGAGTGCAGGGTTTTCCCACACTTTTTAACCAATCATTTCAAACACTTTACAAGAACAACCAATCAATTCAAACTCTGCATACATAACACCCCTCCCCACTAGGTTCAGTCCATACTCAAACCCCAGCCTATCTAATGTATTCTTTTAAATAGGTGGGGCTCTTATGTGTACGTTGAGACCTACGTGGTTCACCATCTTGAAAACTGCTGGACCGCAGTACGTAAGGAAGACCGCCCTCTTCCACTGCTCGGAAATGGCAGCAAGATCGTTTCCCTCCAGATACATTTGGAAACAATCTGCATACGACTCCCAGTCTTCTGCCGTCGGATCAAACGGGGCTGGGGGGGTGTTCAGCGCAGCCATTTTGCTCTTCTTCTGTTCCGCGTTGCCTTCTTCTTCAGGGGAATCCCACCTTCATCACCAGTGTTAAGTTTGCATGAAGAGGCAGACGCGGAGTGCTTCAGCTCTTAAGTTTATTAGTGACTTCAGCTCAGAACGGACCCGATTTGGCTTAGCCGAGGCAGCTATAGCTGGCTGCCTCGGCTGGCAGCCAATCAGAGTGCAGGGTTTTCCCACACTTTTTAACCAATCATTTCAAACACTTTACAAGAACAACCAATCAATTCAAACTCTGCATACATAACACCTACTGTCCCTGTCCTATTGTTTCTTTTATTTTCTCATATGTATCCATTTCATGTATTCATAACTATGTTTATACTTATACCTATTATCTTGTAAGTGATTGACAAATCAAATAAATAAATAAATAAATAAATAAATAAATAAATAAAAATATGACAACTCTTTATCTGTTTGTATTCAGAAATCCACAATATTTTAACCTGCTGATTTTCAATTATTTTTCAACTATATAATTTCGCCAATTTCTTTGTTACTGGAATATTATGATTTTTCAAGTTTTAAACATTTTATTAGATTATAAGGTAAGATGCAAAATACAAAAGTAAATAGGAAAGGAGTGGGGGAGAGGAGGGAGGGAAGAGAAATGAGGAAAGATTGGGAAAAAGAAAAAAAAAGCATTGACTTTCGACTCCCTCTGTTGCAGTAAAATAAGGCATCAACATGAAACCACAACTTTTTGCTTTTTTGTAGTAATATAAACTAGTCATTTCTATAAGCAGAATATGATAATTTTTAAGATGTTCCAGTGGATCATTTTGGTAACTTTTTAAAAAAATTCCTACTTATATGCTACCCTTCTCTGGAGACTCAGGGCGGCTTACAATTTTTGGGATACAACCCAATGCGCTCAGCAATAGCCTTCATTCCATTGTATCTGCCTGCTTATTACTAAGCAGCGTTTTTTACAAAGTCAGCTTATTGCCCCCAACAATCTTGGGTCCTCAATTTACCTACCCCGAGAGGATGGAAGGCTGAGTCAACCTTGAGCCTGGTGGGGTTCGAGCCTGCAATAATTACAGGCATCTGGAATTAAGTGCTAGGCATTTAACAGCCTGCACCACCAAGGCTCTTTATGTCATTGTTTATAATCAGTTTGTGCAATCTTCTTGCATTGAGTATATGCTTGTAGGAAGTTAATAACCACCCCTTGCCTAGAAAAAGGAAATATTTTAGGAAATATTAAAAGGGCAGAATATTTCCCCTAAATGGGAGGCAGAAACTCAGCCCCCCCCCTTTGTTAATAGGCCATTAAGGCCTAGGCCAGTCTATTCTACATAACAAAGATCTACCTCCTTCAGGCAGAGTCATTTAATTGCCCTTCATTGCATCACCCAGCATGATTCAACCAAACTTAGCACACAGACAACCTACAAAGCTAACTATAATCTCTGACAGCAACCAATCAGGATATTCTTCCTGTGTCCCAGGAAGTTCAAAGCCCAGAGAGGGCATAAAACTCACCATCTCTTCCTGTTTTTTCACCCAAGATTTCCAAGGCATGTGATCCTGTTCATCAATAAACATTCTTCCCAAGCAACTTCTATGAATCCAGTGTCTTTTTCCCACTTGGAACTGAACCCAGAAGGATATTTCTTCCGTGTTCTAGCGTTTTCTCTGCTTCTGTGCACAATCTGCCTATATATGTTTCAGTCGACATCGAATGCCAACTGCCCTGTACGAGCGCACAGATGGGCTCCTTGGGGTGCCGTCTGCGACCCAGTGTCATCTGGTGGTGTCCTGGGGGAGGGCCTATTCTGTGGCAGCTCCCACTTTGTGGAATCAACTACCCCTGGGGCTCCATTTGGCCCCCGACCTTTGCACCTTCCACCATGACTTAAAGACCTGGCTGTTTGGACAGTTCGGGCTGTGCTGACCTCTTGGGGGGGTGGCTGTATTTTAAATTGGGGCTTTTTAGAATGAATTTGGCTTGTCTGTTTAATATTGTTTTAGTTAATCTATTTATTGTATTGTTTTTAGTTGTGAGCCGCCCCGAGTCCTTTTTGGGAGGGGGAGGCATACAAGTCAAATAAATAAATAAATAGTAATAGTTAATACACATTTCTCCTCCTGAGTTTCTTGAAACTATGAATCTAATCGCATACAATTTTCACCAACCTGGAATGGTGTTCAGATGAATTCAGGTAACCTTTTTTCCATTATGGCTATGAAATTGGCTACACTATGTTCCAAAGAGGTTTGTGATTAAAAGAAAATCAAATTCATTTTATAGACATACAGTTCTGCCAAGAATGACACCACTTTATACAACACTTGCATGACCTTGTTGAAAAAGAAAGGTCGTTCTCATTTGCAGTAATCTATTCCTGTTTAAATCAGCTGATCACAGCAGAAGGCAGCACAGCTAGCATGCCAGAATGCGTATTTTAGCCAATATCCTAAATGCAGATCCTGGAAGACATCTTGATTAGGAACTTAGCTGCTGCAATCCTGAAAGCAACAGGCTTCAAAGCTTCAAATCATAAGACTGTCTCTTTCAAGGGAGTGTTGAAAATTGCATTCAAGTTCTGTACTTGGCCAAAGGAGAAGTAAAATGTATCGTGCAAAACAGGGGTGGGATTCAGCAGGTTCTGACCAGTTCTGGAGAACTGGTCGTGGAAATTTTAAGTAGTTCGGGGAACCAGCAAATACCACCTTTGACTGGAGATTTTACAGTATCCTGCCACACCCACCAAGCCACGCCCACAGAACCGGTAGTAAAAAACTTGAATCCCAGCACTGGTGCAAAAGTACAAATAAATCGCACATTGTATGTCTAATATGAAATGTAACTGTACCAGTTAGACTAAAAAAAGGGTTGCTACTTTTTTGAGGAGGTAGAATGCTTGAAAATTTCAAAGTATTATTAGATTAGATTAAATTCATATGATCATGCTAGGTGAAAATCACTCAATCCACATAAAAACTCAATACAATGCATGAAGCCAGATAATGACTAATTTTGAGAAAAGTGTTTTATTCTGACAAGAGATGTCCATGGGCTGATAAAAACAAGATAAAAATCTCATAAAGGAAATAAATACAAAAGATCACATTTTCTTGTTGTTACTTTCAGAGCCGCTGTTGGGATAAACAAACTGGGAGTCCTCTTTTCATTAGTTATTTCACCACTAGTTAATATGATAGCTTTAAAAGAAATGGAAGAATTCCAAAGTAATGAAAGTATTCTAGAGTTTAGATCAGGGGTGGGACTCTACCAGTTCGCACCTATTCACTAGAACCGGTTGTTAACATTCTAAGCAGTTCGGAGAACCGGTTGTTAGAAGAAATTACTGGCCTAATCCTGTAAGGAAGGCAGGAAGGAAACATTCTGGTGTTGCTTACAGAAACTGCCTCTCCGTTAACCCTTATTACATTCTTGGCAGGACTAGACTTCCTGTCTCAGGAACTCCTCTGGAGTTTTTTTCCCCTCCCTTGCTGGTACTTTGCTTGTGTGGAGTGACCATTCAAAGTTACAATGGCACTGAAAAAAGTGACTTATGACCATTTTTCACACTTATGACTGTTGCAGCATCCCCACAGTCACGAGAGGCCAGGCGAGGAGATGCGTGCCTCGATGTGAGTGATATTGAGTTGGCCATGCCCAGCCAATAACATGATCACCAAGCCATGTCTACCCAGTCACATAAGCACCAAGCCATGCCCACCACCTAAGCCACGCCCACAGAACCGGTTGTTAAAAATTTTGAATCCCACCCCTGGTTTAGATCCTTTGCTGTGCAGCTGGAGGAAGCCAAGGAAGGAATCCTATTGGCTGACTGGCTCACATGGACAGTATGTCATAATGCAGAAAATGCCCCCTAAGACCCGATCTCTGCCAGAGCTGCTTGGCTTCCAGTCTGTCTAGCGAGGCAGGTGGAGGCAGCAGCTGCCACACTACTCAGAACAAGGGTGAGCCTGCCAAGAAATCAGAGTGGTGACACTGAAGTCTGTGGCCAGGCTGCTGGGGATATGGCAAAAAGAGAGAGTTTGTTTTCTGCCTCCCCAGTAACAGATAAAGGGAAAAGAATAATATATACAGGTAATCATATCCACCCCATTGCTGGCTTAAAGAAATTAATTCTAAGTAGATCAAAACATTAGCTTTCATTAAACAGATGGCTCAGAGAAAGAAATGAGATGTTCAGTTGAGGTCTCACGTATGGAATTACATAACACAACTGCATCTAACTCCGTAAGTATCTGTTTATTAATTATACAGCTGAAAGAGCAAAAAGAAAAGAAAATTACAGAACCTTACAGAACCTGGGAGAGGAATTTACATCTACAGCCATGCAATTTACATCCATGTCTCAGCACACTAGATTCCTTTTAGAGGGTGTGAACATATACATACAAGATGGAGCCTAGGTGTATTATCAGAGCTTTGGGAAAGGTGCAGTATTGTCAGATATGAAGTATTATAATATTTGGTGATAGTAGGGACAATCAAATATAGGAAGGGTAAAAGTTGTGAAGATTTTCAGAAGCAACAGCAAACGCCCAAGGAGAATGCTTTCAAAACAATGTCATGCTGCTATAGCAATAAACAAAACAACATTTTAAAAAAGCAGTACTGCCAAAATAAAGGAAGCAATTGGAATGATAAGAATTATCATTCTTGGTGGCGCAGTGGTTAGAATGTAGTATTGCAGGCTACTTCTGCTGGCTGCTGGCTGCAGTTCGGCAGTGTTTAGAATGCCAGCAGTTCAGCAGTTCGACTCTGACCAGCTCAAGGTTGACTCAGCCTTCCATCCTTCCAAGGTCGGTAAAATGAAGACCCAGATTGTTGGGGGCAATATGCTGACTCTGTAAACTGCTTAAAGAGGGTTGTAAAGCACTGTGAAGCGGTATGTAAGTCTAAGTGATATTGCTATTGCTATTATAAGAAATGCTCTTTATTTTTTTTTAAACTGCTTCTCAGGAAATATTCTGTAGTTCTAAACAATGAAAATGTTTTGAAGTTTTGGACTTAAAATTAAATCATGAGAAAATATTTGCCATTTAAACCTTTTTTTTGTGAGGGTGGATGAAATCCTGGCATGATGTTATTCTTATAACAAAGGCTTGTTATTTCCTTTTTAAAATGTTGAAGGTATAGGTATTCTGTCACTCTGGATAGAGTGAGGGGGACAGTATATGTCTTTATTATGCCTTCTTTTGTATATTTTCCTTTTGCAAGGTCCAAAGTCTGACTCTGTGGTTGCAGAGAGGGAAGCTGCTGTCCCAAACAGAGACAAGCAGTCTCTGCAAGCATATGTTGGTTTCTATAACTATTGTTGCTTTTCACTTCAGTATAATAAAAATTCCCCTTTTCAGATACTTGTCTTATTTCAATTTTCAAATGCTATTGAAAAGAAAACCTTTTGATGGCTTAAACAGCTGCTTATATTGTACCTTGTTCTTCATTGCCTCTTCACTAATGATTTAAATGAAGTATCCTGTATATATCCTATATATAGGAGGTATAAATAATGCATTTAATCAATGAGTTATAGTGCAGTGTATTCGTTTTACTTGTGGGATGAAACGTCCACTTCCCCTTTCAGATTTCTGTTCTCCAATTCTCTGGGTTCCCAAGTGACACATCTTCACTTCTGCATTCCCCTGACTTTTCTCAATATTTGTGCAGCATTCCTGCATCCTTTGTGGCCACTAAAAATGCTGATGTTAGCATCCTGTCAACTTGTGCTCTGCCCTCTGTGATGCAATAATATTGTGCTCCAAAATTAGCTCTGCTGTCTATATCTTCATTCAGTATTTCATCCCAGAGGTGTTCCTAATTTCTCCCACTGTAGCTTATTTAAAACAAATTTGGAAAAACTCCTGCTCCTGTTGACGTAAAATGGACTTATACCTTACAAGTATTAATCAAGTTCTAGCTTTAGATCTGAGGCTAATCTCTTTCATTCATGTAATTGTTATCAAAAGAAAGAAAGAATTTAGTCTCAAATCTTGTCCAATTTTCAGACAACAGGCAGCCAAGAATACCTGGAAAACATCAAACAGGCTAGCTTATCTGGGTTACAAAAATCTGGACAAAACTGCAGTACTTGGCAGCAAAGGATCTGAGTTTTATGTATCTGTTTTCTGTCTTCCAGTGATCATCTGGATGATAGCTCTAGACAGGTAGTTGCCTATTTTTATTATGAAAGATAGATAGATAGATAGATAGATAGATAGATAGATAGATGCATATTCCTACAAAAATGTCAACTGTACATCTCACATCATATACATAGTTCATTAATCATAATCTTAATATTATTGCTAGAAAGAGTGATGGGATACTGATAAATGCTGAAACTCTGGCTATGACCTGGCTTATAATCCTTAGAGAAAACAGCACGAAAAAGCAGATGCCTGCATCTTTTATTAGGAAACATATCTTAAAAGCAGGAAGGATGAAACATTGGTCTTGGGAAACATGTTGGAAGCAGTGGTAGGATTCAAAAAAATTTACTACCAGTTCTGTGAGCGTGGCTTGGTGAGTGTGGCTTGGTGGGTGTGGCTTGGTGGGTGTGTCACAGGAAGGATACTGCAAAATCCCATTCCCTCCCCACCCCACTAACCTGCTTTCCAGCTCCATTCTCCTGTGCAGGGCAACAAAAGAAGACCCAGCCAATCAGTTGGGACTCAGGAGGCAGAGAATAGATGGGGACGGGGCCAGTCAAAGGTGGTATTTGCCGGTTTTCTGAACTACTCAAAATGTCCATTACTGATACTCAAAATTTCCACTACTGGTTCTCCAGAACTGGTCAGAACCTGCTGAATACCACCTCTGGTTGGAAGATGCTTGGAGTATTTGCTGGCTTTAAGAACTCCTGCTACCAAGATTGGACTGCCCTAACCTTCAGATCAAATCAGATCAAGATATATAAAACTAATCATATAAGGCAAAAAAAATCACACAAATTCCTCTTTTCTGCCTGAGTATAAAAACACACCAACAATAAATTAAATAACTAATAATGTATGCCTTTTCAACTGCTTGTGCATCAGAAGAATTCATTCCTACTAATATTCTCACCACTATTTTCTAGAGTGGCGATGGTGATGAAGTCGCTTGAAATGCCAGGACTTAAAACAAAATAATGGAATGCATTAGGCCAAAGTTTCCCATCCCTAGTTGCAATATATTAATTTTAGTTCAGAATAACAACAAAAAACCAAGTTGATCCTATATAAAGATGAACTGTGTGGGCTGTACAGTATAGGAGAATCCAAGAGCTCAGCCGTGTTTAGCACAGGAACCTAAGCTTCAATCTTGTAGAGTACAAATAATGCACAGGAACTAAGATGTGTTTTACTATCGGTACTATTTATATTTTCCTTTGCCACAGTTGTTGTTTATATTTGCCAGTCTTTGTATTTTGTTAATCTTTTCCAGTTCTTTCTCTTCTGTCGCGCTACCTTCAGGTACTGCCATAACTACTATGCAGACTTTTTTTGTCTTTCTTATTGACAACTATTTGTATTATTAAATGTTGGGTGAGTTTGGGAGGGTCATGAAAGAATAGACAAACTTTTTTGTTATCAGTTCCAAATTACTTAAGAAGTTTAATGTAGGAGAAAACCACACCGAGCCTGAGGGTGGGATCAAATACATCATCAGTTTGGAATCTCTGTGCCCCTATAAAATACCTAAGTCTAGCCCCCACTTTAAGTCCCCTGACTCTTATCTGCTGCCAATTTACCTTGATTGTTAGTAGTTCAGATTCTTGTGCATAGGTAGTAAGAAATGCACTTCAGTACTTTTCCATTCTATCCTGGCTCCTGACTTCTTGCATCTGGCATTTAAAGATAATAATCAACATAAGAGCTGTGAAGCAGTATATAATTGTGTACTGCTCTTGCTATAACCCAGGGATGTCAAACTGGCGGCCGGTGGGCTGGATGCGTTACGCACAGGCCATGCCCACCCCAGCTCCGCAAAGGGAAAAACATCATGATACGTCACATGATGGCAACATGATGTGGCAAATTTGACACCTGTGCTGTAACCAGATAATAATTCAGAGTGCATCAATATAAAAAGGAGAATGACAAAATATAAGCATATTATACCAATTAAAACTATTTTTTTAAAAAAAAGTCTGTTTAATATAAATACAGAGTAGATTAATGCATGTTTTAAACAGACCTTTTGCTTCCAAATAATTCTATACTTTTTTTTCTCAAGGTCCAGATGGCACAGGTGATTATCAACCAAAGGAACTGGATTATTGCCATTACATAGGATCAAAATCTTCACCCGTGGAGGGCACTAGTGATGCCAAGTATTTGTGGAGACATTCACCAAGTAATCCTCCTCCGTGGATGCACAGGCATTGCTTTGTAGGAGAAATTGGCTGGAGAACAAAAGAGTTTGGCTCACAAACTGCCCTTCCCCAGGGCAAGAAGATAATGGTAACTAGCAAAATGTTACTCCAGAATACTTTCTTTGCAATTGTGGTGATGCAGCTAGCTCTAGTGGTTTTATGCTAAGTATTCATAGTACATCACTGAGAGGAGAATATGTTACTTGATGTCTAGCTTTGCAGTGACATTTTTCTGAAGAAAATATGTGCCAGAAAACATAATAGAGAATGTAAACATTTATACCATCTTAGCTACTATCAATATAATGTACTGAAACTTAAAATCAAAAATTCAAATTACCACTCCAGCATAGTGACTATTCATCCATAAACAGATGGACATGGTCTCGCTTTGGTCCTTTTCCTCACACGCACAAACCCCGGCAGCATCCTTTGCACATTCAAATTCTGCTGCAAAAGAAGCGAAGTCAGATTTGAACAGATTTTGAGAAGATCTGAAAGATCTCTAGAATAGCCACTAAGTAGTATTTAAGGAAGGAAGGAAGTCAAATGGATGGACATTATGTACTACTAATTTCCCCCACTACCAAGTTAAAATATTGTCCACCCACCCTCGACTCAGCACAAAACTATGCTGGCGTAAAATATGCTGTTGGTTTTACAGTCCCTGTCTTGCTTCTGTTGCATCTGCTTACAATCAGTACTAAACAGTATTATTTTGTGTCAATCAATAAGACAGGATTGCAGTTTTCTCATCTGGCTTTGCTGCAGCTCCTTTTCAGCATAGTCCATCAATTAAGATCCTACAGCAGAAAAAGGGATTCTTGCTATTTTGTCTTGGCTGGCCTCTATGTTCCTCTCCCTCCCACCCCCTGTCAGATCCCATTTGGGCATCCTAAGATAAAATATGCTTTAAAAAAAAATACACGAGAAGGCATGAGGGCAGAAAAAGCATCAGAGAAGAGGAAGGCAAGCTTTGCTATAATTGTGGAACTAGTTAATTCTGTAGAGCAGGATAAACAAAATCCAGTAATTGCTAGGCAATTGTCTCCCTAATGGGAAAGCGGGGACTGGTTGAAACTTAAAAATACAGACAAACTGGCAAGTTCAGCTTCTCTTATTAATCTCTGGACACTGCAATAAAGAAGAGAAGGGTTACTGCAACTAAGGATAAAGGGAATTTGAAGGAAATAGCCAACTATCCACACACAGGAAAGGTAGGTGAAGGGATCATCCATTGTGCTGACTGACAGATATACGAGCTCTAATTGCTATTTACTACAGTTGGCAGATCTTCTTTCATAATTGGCTTTGTTTTTGATCAGCAATAAAGCATTGAAATTAGTCAAGTCATGTCCAGGCATTTACTGCTGAGTAAGTGAATTCCAAAATAAGGCTCTGGAGAGCATGGGAAACCTAACTCTATAGTCATTAGGCTGAAGCAAGCATGACAGCTGTTTGGTGGATTAGAACAAACATTCTCTCCTTCGTCTTTTCCCTCCTCCCCAAATAACAGTGATCTGTTCTCCTCTATTTTTGACACTGTTGGTGTCACTGTGGGTAATAAAGTAAATTATAAATCCTTCCATGCCATTCTTCACAATCCTGTCAGAGCTGAAGAGGCTTCTTGGATGAGAAGCAAAATGTCTTCAAAAAAACCAAAAAGTCCAGTTGCTTCCTGAAAAAGCAGCTTTGAGACAACCATGACCTGGATGACTGAGAATCTCTACAGACTACTGTAGAGCACAACTGACCTACATACACATATATACTGAGGGAAGAGTCCTCTCTGTGCTTCCCAACAATCAAAATAACACCTTGGATCACCTGACCTCAACTCCACATTAATTGGTGGCAAAACGTTACACACTGTATACATGCTGTAGGTCTAACGTGAGGGCATCAAGAGAAAGCATGACTTCGTGTCTAATGGTGAGTTAAGATTGAATCTTGAGCTGTGAACATAGTATACTTGGATTTTAGTAAGGCATTTGACAAAGTAAACCACAACCTACTTCTTGGTAAGCTAGAAAAATGTGGGATAGACAGCATCACCACCAGATGGTTTTGTAACTGGCTGATAAGCCGTACTCAATGAGTAGTGCTTAATAGTGCTACATATACATGGAGGGAAGTAAGCAGTGGGATACCTCAAGATTTTTTTTTAGACCCAGTACTCTTCAATATTTTCAAAAATGACTTAGATGAGGGAATAGAAGGGGAATTCATCAGATTTGCAGATGACACTAAGCTGGCAGGAACAGCCAACACCACAGAAGAGAAACTCAGGATCCAAAAGGATCTTGACAGACTTGAAAAATGCGCCCTACCCAACAAAATTGCATTTTTTAAAAAAATAAATGTTTTATTGATACATTTTCTTTTACAAACATACAGAATTCCATATCTATTTGAACAGCAGGTTGTCTGGGCAATACAGTTAGCTTATCCTTTTTGCAAAGTTTTCAATACAAATTTTTATTAATTCTCTTTAAATTTCTAACCTCTGTTCCTATTGATTAACCATTAGTAAAATAAATCCAATATTAAAAACTATTCTGTTTCTTCCTTTTCTTTTATCTTAAATGTCGATCTATCCAAACTTTTGATCTTTTCTGTTACATACTGACTTTAAAATATTATATAAAGATACATATAATATTTTCCCCCTTTCTAATTTCTACATCTATTCTAGATCTTAATAACACAAATCTTATATTGGTAGGTATTTATTTCTGTCCATCATCTCTTGTCAATTTAGTGTTTTAATTCTTGTTGATTTTTGGAATGTTTCCCATATTCTTCCCTTTAGATTTTATATAAATTACCTTAGTCCAACTCATATCATTATGGTATCATTCTAAATATAATTAAAATTATTAACATTGTAGTAGTTGCTCCACCTGTATTTAATCCATCATTCAATTATTCAACATTTTAATACACATTACTAATAACCATAATAACACTATTTAAGTATACATAATACCATCCTTTTTCAACTTTTGTCCTATTCATCTACATACTTAACCATCATCTCTTGCTCTCTTTTGTATTTCAATTCTTGATTATTTTTTGGCCTGCTTTCCATATTCCTCTCCTGGTATTTTGTATCTCCATTCATATTTATTTTATTATTTGTATCTCTACTTCTATCTCTCGCTGTTAAATCTTCACTACATCTATCAGCGTCATTGTCCTCACTTCTGAAATGTTTTTTTGGTTTTTCCAATTCTATTATTTGATCTATTAATGTGTAATCTACTTGGTTTATCTCTACCTTCTCCTTGTCTTCTTGATTCATTTGCTTTATTAGCTCTATCCTTTCCTCTGTTTTTTTTATTTTTTCCCTCTATTCCCAGGGTTATCTGTTCATTTTCTATTGTCATTTGATTAGCTGTACTGGTCTCACAACTATATCCTGTATCAAATTTTTTATCTCTGTGTGGTTTTTTTGTTATGGTTTCATGAATACTTTGAAACATCAATAATTCTTTTTGAAATGTACTTATTTTTTCCTATTGAAGCATTTTGTTTTATTGTAATAAATCACAAATTTATTGAATAGTCTGCCAAAGTCCCAAACTCTCCATTATCTGTAATACCTAAAAGCCGATATTAAAATAATTATTTCAGTCCCAAAATCATTCCTCAAGATACACAATATTTATTGTTCTTTGTAGTTCTCCACCAGCCAGTTAACTTCTTCCAAGTTTCCCAATAAATCTTTTCTTTTCCTTTAATTTTCCTTCTTTCATCTTTTTATATAGTTATCTCAGTTCACTGTTATTTATAATCCAAAACCAACATCAAAAAAGGAAAAGAGAGTAAAAAGAAAAAAAATCATCCACTTAGTCTCAAAACAAACCCAAACCTCTGTTTGACTTTGCTAGTTGTATCTCCAAGTTCAATATAAACAGGTAGCAGATGTCTTAGGTTTTGAGTTTTCTTTCTAATGCCCCAGACATAACCTTCTTCCTTTTACTTGCAATATCCTCTCCAACCAGTAGATGTGTCTCTTAATCAGTTTCTCTACTTTTCCTATAGTACTTCAAACTGCCCAAACTGTCTAAAGTAAAACTTTTTAAATATCCATCCAGCCTAAATCACCATATGATCAGTTTCAATATTTTAAGTGTTAGCATTTTTTAAAAAAGAAAAGAAACCAGTCCAGGTTTTCCTACAATTTTAGCCTGTGCTTTTTCTTTAATTCAAGCTCTTTCTGGCTCTGTCAAAAGCTTGCAATTTCAGTCACCGCTAAGTTTTAGGAGGTGAGACAAAGGCTCCCTGCCCCCCATCTTGAGTCTCACTCACAAAAAAGGAGATTTATTTTCGGGGAAAGTTCCACCCAGAGATTAGATTAATTCTTGCTCAGATCACTCATGCTTCTATTCAGTCTTCCTCCAACTCTTCTTTGGTCATGCTGTCCCAGCTCAATCTGGCCACAATAGCTGTCTTCTTCCCTGCTGATTTGAGGGCTTCCTCTGGACCTGAGAGGGGTTGCTTCCCAACTCGTGATCCACATGAGTGGATCCTTCCTTTGACACCTCTTCGGGGTGTCTTTTGACCCCTTGGGGAGACTCCTGGCAGGGGAAGTTCAGCTGGCTTAGCAGAGCCCCACTAAGCCATCATTGTATCACCATGACGTCAGCTCCGCCTCTCCAAAATTTAATTTAATGTGGAGAAAACCAAGGTTTTACACTTTGTGTGATGACCCGTAGTCTCTCAGAATAACCCAAAACCCAAAACATGAATTAAAGTCTGGCAATGCCTTCATCAACTGTTTTATTAGTCACAGTTTAAAGTCCCAAAAGTAAATAATGAGGCAAAAGGAAAACAAGAACAAACCGTCTCGGTGAAAGTTCCAATGCAAACCAAGATAGGTAATTATACATTCCAAACAGATAACCAGGAAAGTCCTTGGGAAGAACTCCAACAAAGATAAACCTCCTTCAAAAGAAACACTAACTTTGACTCCAGCAATTCTGACTGCGCAGTTACACACTTATATACATAGCTCCCAGCTGTAAGCCCTGAGGAGGATCATGGCCCTCTCCTCCCATGTAGACCATGCTTTTCCCTGATTCTCTCCTCCCTGCGTGCCCTGGGATGGATAGGAGATGGGCCTGGATCCTCCTCTGATTGCTCAGCCGGCCTCTGCCCTTCCCCAACCTCCTCCACCACCTCTGGAGCCACATTCCCACTCCCTGTTGGCTGTTCCTCCTCTTCCTCGGAGTCAGTCTCCACCAGGGGCATGAAACTTAGGCTGGAAAAAGCAAATGTAGAAGTACAGATTAGGTGAAATCTGGTTCAAACACAGTAACTGGGAGAGAGACCTTGGACTTGCAGTGGACAATCACTTAAGAGCCAGCAGTGTGTGGCAGCAGCCAGAAAAGCTAATACAATGTTTGATTGTATAAACAGAGGCATAGAATCAAAATCAGATGAAATATTAATATTGCTTTATAATGCCTTAGTAAGACCACACCTGGAATACTGCATCCAGTTTTGGTCACATTACAAAAAAGATGTTGAGACTTTGGGAAAAGTGCAGAGAAGAGCAACTAAGATGATTAAGGTCCTGGAGACTACAACATATGAGGAATATTTGTAGGAACTGGGTATGGATAATCTAGAAAGAAGGACTAGGGCGGGTTGGACTAGGTCCTTTACAGCTCCATTCTGAATTAGTAAATGGGAAATATGTCAACATTTATCATGCCTGAACATCATTTTAGAGTTTTCCTATACTACATACACAATTCATTCTTCACCGAAACATACACAGCTCTGAACTGCATTTATTTTTATCAGCATCATCTACATTTGTAAACTGTTTACAAGTGTTTTCTTTAAAAGAAATGTCCATAGGAGACATGGTAGTAATTGCTGTCATTACTGGACAATTCTACCATTTATTTTCCTCTTCTTTAACTGGTGATGTAAAAGTAGATGGAGAAGATTAGTACTCAATTTCTTAAAAATTAATGAAAATATTGCTGCTCAAAACTGTCATTTACCAATGAATTTCGGGATCTTGAGGTACTCTCAGGGCTGTAAAAATGTTGCCCATTTCTGATCTATTTTGTCTGGTTATGGAATATCTTTTTAATGATATATCAGTGTTTATTATTTGTACCTCTTGTGCACTATCACATATTCTGGTGGCATATGGTCCCACAGATAATGTGCCTTGTGACATTGTTCATTACAAGATCACTCAGTTGGTTCTGCTTTCCTTTAAAATCTTACATAGTTAGTTATATTTAGATCATTCCTGACATAAGTGATACAGTAGCAAAGCAGTCAGATCAGTGGAATATAAATAACTCTCTGAGAATATTCTTTTGTTTCCCTTTGACAGCCTAAGCTAAATCTCCCAGCTGAAGAATATGAAATAATTAACGAATACAAAAATCCCAGGTATGGATGCATATGTTTCTTTTAATTCTTTATATCAGCTCATTTGCAAAATCTCAGGATAAGCATGAGATTAGTAGCATTGTCAATAAGCTTAATCTTGAATAAAAAGCTTTGATAATTGCATCTTAAGCTATTGCTAACTGATGTTAATTTACCTTCAGATAAATAGTTGTGAAACATCAGTTTGTTTAGCAACTAATTTCAGTTGGATAAAAGAGAATTCACAAAATACTGTCTGCAACATAAAATTGAATAGTTACCAGATAACAACATATTGACTATTTTTGGTTCTCCAGTTTGCCAGTAGCTTAAATGTTAATACTGTATTCAAACATATAAATGGCACTTTGTAATGATAGAGATTTGAGTGAAGTGCCTGTTTGATATGGCTCTGAGACATGTCCAACATCTAATCAATGGTTCAGATTTACATCACTCAGTGAATGTAAATTCATATTCTGTTCTGTGAATGTGCAGAAACTATGATTTGCAAGGCAAATTGAACAATTAAGGAAAATTGGCTCTGCCTTGATTCTTTGTCAACAAAAGCAGTGTGTCTCTGAGAGCTACTTTGTTATATCAAAGCAAATGCAACATGCCTGCATAAGGGATACACCCACCCCAAATAATATGTTTCCCAATTGTGGAAAAAAGAAAGAAGCATATTCAATATAACCACATACAGCATAGACACAAAGCTAAGTAAATCATTGCCAGTTAAAAATATAGCCATCTCTTTTTCTGCAGAGGAATTACTGATAAAATACCAATATTTAACCCTAAATCAGTAAGGGTTATCGTGCTTTCCTTTCTATCAAAATTAAGAACATTTCCCAATATTGCTACAGTATTGCATTATGGCAGTATGATCCCAAAGTGAAAATTAAAGAAATTTTCTTTAATCTTCAAGGTACGTAAGTCACCCTGTTTTTTTCATGGTTTTACCTTTATAAAAGCACTGAATTATTCCATAAATTTTGACCTAGTGTATTTATTTATTTATTTATTTATTTATTTATTTATTTATTTATTTATTTAATTGGATTTGTATGCCACCCTCTCTCCCTAGGGACTCAGGGCGGCTCACAATATAAAAATTACGCAATATAAATTAAATTAATTAAAACACAATTAAACCCCAAGCCCAATAAGATCTAAAACCAGTAAAACTTAATATAAAATACAATTAAAACCCATCCCACTTTACTTCAGTCCAGGCCAGCTTGCTGAAAAAACCAGGTCTTCAGGTTGTGGTGGAAGGAACAGAGGTCCGGGGCTAATCGGAGCCCCAAGGGGAGTTGGTTCCACAGGGTGGGTGCTACCACAGAGAAGGCCTTACCCCTGGGCGCCACCAGCCGACACTGTCTGGCCGATGGCACCCCAAGGAGGCCCTGCCTTTGTATGATTTTCATGTGGAGATAAATCAATCTACTTCTCTTTCATCTCATTCCAGGAAATCAACACTTAATCCCAAGTACTGAGAGTCTGAAAGTTTACCCAATGGATATAGATGTGCAGCTGATTCTATGGGTTATATAAACCGAAACAAAGGACAATCAAGAAGGTTAACCATTGATCTGGGGAAAAAAAAGTTAACATTAGCTATTAACTAATTCAAAGTAAAAAGGTATGGTAAAAGAGGAAAATCTTGAGGAAAAACAGTATTATTGCTTATTAACTGAATGCAACTCACAGGAGGGAAAGTGAAGTTATCTTTTTGAGGCCTTCCTTGTTGACCTTCGTCTCCAGAAAGGCAGCAAATCAAGATAGGTAGACCTCAACTCTCTAGAACAGGGGTGTCCAATTTGGCAACTTTAAGACTTATGGACTTCAATTCCCATTCTGGTTAGGGAATTCTGGGAGTTGAATCCACATTGGACAACCCTGCTCTATAAGGTAAAATCAGAGGCAAGGACCCTGTGTGCTCCTACTGCAAACAGATGCATTGCCCTATTTCGCTTCCCAACAGAGGGACTTATTTTCAAATTGTGCCTTCTGGACTGAGCTCAAAGGACTATTACAAATACATCACAAAACTTCAAGCTACATTGATGATATTACCTACTAGAGTCAAGAAATATTGGCAACCACAAACCCAGCTCAATCCTCAGGCTAGAATAGCTATTCAAAAGATAATCTGGGGACTGATATGCAATCCTTGGATGCATTTTTATATTTGCTTTCATCATAGTTGATGTATGCTTTTCTTGGTTTTGATTTATTATGTTAATTGATTGAGTTTTGATGGTGAGTTTAATTGTGCACTGCCATGATTCCTTGGGAAATATGCTAGAGCCAAACTATAGTAAATAAATAAACATAAGTTGAAAGACTAATTCAGTGGCAAAGCTGTATTGCTGCCAAGCAAATCCTGCATGCATATCTATTTAATTACCAGATGTCAAACTTACTTCATGAAGGCTTCATCTTTTAAAAGGATTTCAGCGACCATTCAAGGCTAAGACATGAAAGCCCTTTCAAAGAGATATTGTACAGCCCTAAGACAACTGATGTCAAGATAGACCAATGACCTTGCTCAGTGTAAGGTAGTTTCGTATGAGTAATTCTCACCACTCCCTATTCCCACAAGGCACATAAATAAGGGGCAAGTTCTAAACTGGAACACTATGCAAAATACCTACTATGCACATGTATACATCAGTATAAATAGGATGAGGATGTAGCAGACATATAGAACAAGTTCATATATTTATAATACTGTCATAAGGATATGGAACACTAAAATAAATGAGTGAAGTATACCACAAGTTCTCTTAAAAAATGAAGGCAAATGAAAAGATAACGTTAATTTAATAGCCCATCACAAATTGAATGCAATGAATTAATAAACTGCTTTCCAAAGTGAAGTATTAGTCTGGGAAATGATGTAAGCTTCTGTTTATTAAAACGATTTTAGATTGCAGTTCGCTTTAATTCAGAAATGCAATTTAACCTAACCAGAATAAACATGTGCAAGGTGGGGAATCCTGCAGAGTACAAAGTTTAGCTGTTTTGGCTACTGCTGTAAGTGCTTCAGTATGTTGGTAACTGCATGTTTAAACGAGACCAATAATAATATCTCAGAGTTCACAGTCTTTGAAATAATATTAAATTTTACAGTAATAAAATACTGGCAACTAATTTTAATTGCATTTGAAATATCATGGAATGTATGATCAACTGTATTTTAAAAAATATTGCCATATGCTAAGTGAAAAATGAAAAAAAATCTATAAATGTTCAGATATTCTAATGCAATAGTTTATCTTGATATTTTTAATATCATATGAGCTTGATTTATCGTCCTGTTTCATTATCTCTAGCAGTGATGTATCTAGTAGTACTGACATACCAGAGGTTACATGCATTCACTGTGGCAAATCATAATCCCCCCCTATTTTCTAATCTGTTCACTGAATCCATTCTCAAAATGAAAACAAAAAGTTTTAAATAAAATTATGTTTCTAGCAGTTATAATTAGAAAGTCCCTATTCTCTAGTCAGATTGAAACTACAACCACAAGTTCCGTATTGATGCTTGATTTCCTTCAGAAGTCATTATCCAAAGCGCTGAAAAAGAGGAAGACAAATGGTGACATCATAACACCACAGAAACAGTTCCTAAACACCCGAACTGCATAGTTAGCTAGACGTTACCTCTTTCCTGTGGCTTATAGAAAACTGAATCATATGAGATTAGTGGTAAAATTTCAGTAGTCGTGTATAACACCATCTTCAGTGGTCTTATAAAATGTAGTCTTGTGGAAGTGAGGGCTGGTGGATGGAGCAAACATTTGAAACATACATCAATAGCAGAGCTTGAGGAGAAGCGAAGTACAATAACTCTGCATTTAGGGTTTGGCTATTAAGAGCACCTGCATCCTTGCTGAGGTGGAACTTGTTCACAATCTTGCTGGAGAATTTTTATAGACATTCTTGAACTGATGTTGATTCTCATTTCCAACTTTTCCATTAAAGTTTTAATATGTTTATTTGTTATCACGTGCAATGTCCTCAGGAAAGAAACTCAGTGAATAGATGTGTATGGTAGTCCAATGTATATTCCACCCTATATTGAAATTTGGAGGCCATAATTATATCATTACCATTTCTTCCCTGTTGTTTCCACCAGTCCTATCTGGTCCAGCAGGAGGGTTATGCTCCAGCTCCCATTAGCTTAGGACTGCAGGCTAGTGGACCCCAGATGATGTTTTTTCCCCTGCAATAGTGCCTGTTCCTCTGGGCCCAATGATCGCATGGGCAAGGAATGTAGGACACAATATTAATTTGGAGGATTGGGAAAAAATTTGGAACCAAAGCTACAAAATAACAAAATTGGCGAGCTATAAAGAAAATCAATACAAAATGTGCTACCAGTGGCATCTGTCACCCTCAAGGTTAGCTAACATATATCCAAATATGAACCCGAGGTGTTGGAAATGTAAGCAAACAAGGGGTACCTTCTTTCACACTTGGTGGCTATGCCCAAAAAGTAAAAAATATTGGAAAAAATTAGAATGTGGATAAAGGAAATCACAAGTATTCAGTTAGAATTAAAACCTGAAATCTTTCTGTTGGGAATATTAAAAGGGGACTGTGTAAATGACATTAAATACTTAATTCTCCATATAATCACAGCGGCAAGAATCGCACTGGCACAATGTTGGAAGGGAGAATGAATGCCAACAAATAATTTGATTATACAGAAAATACTTGACTGAGCTGAAATGGACCTACTTACACAAAAACTTAGAAATGAAGAAGACTCAAAATATACTACAGCTTGGGATAAATGCTATAATTGGATTAAAGAGAAAAAAACCAGGAATTTAAAAGTATATATATTGGATGAACATTTGATGAATGGAGTAGTTAAAAATGTTTACTAAATAAGAATGAAGAGTAGTAAAATTATTATCAGGGAAAAAAACACACCGTCTTAGCTGATAACTATATGTTTTATATGTTTTATATGTTTATTTATATAGTATTGGTATATATTGATTTTGTCGACAACTTCAAGTTGTATTTGATGCTTTGTATATACTTTTTTTTAATTGTTAATAAAATTTTCTAATTAAAAAAAAATAGTGCCTGATCCTCTGGAACATTCTCCTTCCAGAGATTGGGATGGTCTTGACACTGCTGGCCTTTCCTAAGGCCCCAAAGTCCTGGCTCTATGATCAGGCCTGGGACTCCAAGTGCATGAAGGGTTCCGTCCTGACTATATGGATGATTGTTGGTTTTCTCGGCTGCTGTACATTTTAGTTTTGTACATTTTGTTTTTATTATTCACTGCCCAGAGTCATTGTTGATATAAAGAAATGACCTTTAAAGAAATGACTTTTTATTTCTTTTTGCATGCATATTATGGAGCTATTCCAAATATATTAGTAACAATTTCTCCATACTGCATTTATTTCTCATGTAGACACCAAGCAGATACTAGTTTTCTCCAAACAGGCTATTATAACAAGCATAAATGTTAAAGATAATTATGGCTTCTTCTAAACAAAACTTAGCAATACATCATTTTGTATTTTGTCCTTTCTTTACTGTAAACATGGAGGCTGAAAGATGCAAGGAGAATTTGTATATGTGCAATTGTGGAACTCTATGATATTTACAGCAGTTGTTAAAAAGAAAAAAACTAAAACAAAGCTGAGAAGAAAATTAAAAGCAGCTTCCCATCTGATATATCTTTGGCCAAATAAATGATTTTTTTCCCCTAGGAATCCTTGCTATACAAATTTTGGGGTTGCTGCTTGCAAAAAAACCCATAAGATTTCATACCTAAAATCTACCTGAACTCCAGGGACTGTGATATCACAATATGAAGCCACCCCCCCACCCAAACTACCATAATATGCTGTTTTTTCAGCTTAAATAAATCATTCATATGTGCAATCATGTGACTGCATTGGTGCTGCAATGGTTGTGAGAATACAAGTTGTCAATAATTTTTTTCCCACAGCCACAGTAACTTTAACCTGTTGTTGTAAGTTGAGGACTACCTATAATCCTGAGCTGTTCATAATGGTTATTATTAGCCAAGGTTTATTTAATTCATTTTTATCCCACCTTCATTTTATATGTACAATAGATGGCAAAAATAATTCTCCATCTTCTGTTTTCCCCACAATAACCCAAACTATGTTTGTATTGTGAAACCAATAATGTAAATAAAAGCTTCCTACATGCATGCAGAAATAGATAAGGAATGTTCTATTACACATATGTATGGGTACAATTTTTTTATTTGCCTAAACATGAACTTTCAGGTTTGTGTGGCACATAATGCAGCTTGATAATATTCAAAACAGCTTGGAAAAAAGGCAAATATAACAATGTGACAATAAATTGTTCTGTGTTTCATTTAAAAATTACAAGCATTCTTTTAATTAGACTAAATTTCACTGCTTTGGCAGGTGGGAAGAGTATTTGTTCATAAAAGCCACTTGCAAAAGCTATAGAAGCTGAATAGACAAGAAGCATGTTCTTGCTTTCTTACTTCCAGTAATTGCTTACTGCTGATCTTGTAGATTTAAAGTAAGAATTCTGCTGAATTAGCTGCATGAAGCAACATAGAAAGTAAACAGTAAACTGCGATCATGAATTTCATTAGTTGGCTAGAAAATTATTAAGAGAGCAAGTACAGATTTATTTTAAAAAGCAGAATTAGCACTTTGTTCTCTACAACAAGGTTTAAGAATGTCTCAAGAGGGAATTTTTTAAAGTTCCACTACCATATTTGAAGATGAGAAAGGTCACTAATAGCAAAAAACTAAAACCCATCCTAATTATCCCAGGGAATAACAAACAATGCTACCATCTCTCATTAGGATCACGTCATTAATGACAGCTTCTTAGGATAAAATATACCGGTCTTTCCTTAAGCAAATATTAGCTGCTCATAAAGTTCTGTTGAATTCTATTACTATCTATCATCCAATTTTCAATGTTCACCCAGAGTGGAGAACGTTTTCTTCTCAGTCCATTCCCAGTTAAGTATGTCTACTAGTAATAAAAACTAAAAAGAAAATTATTACCTAGGTCAGTGGTGGCTAACCTTTTTCGGCTCCCGTGTCAAACATTGTGCGTGCGCTCGTGTGCCAGCACCCAGAAGGCAATGCATGCTGGCCTCCCCCATGCCCCTGAGCATGTGTGTGTGACCCCCCCCCTCTGTGCACCACACGTATCTGCGCATCCATGCCCAATCCCATGTGCCATGAGTCTCTGTGCATGCACGCATACCTCCTACGCACCCCACATGTGCCAGATACCAGACAATCAGCTGTTGGGCAGCGGCGTGTGCATGCATGCGCAGTGGGGCTCTTCCGGGTGACCTCTTGCATGCCGGCAGAAGTGGTTCTGCGTAACACTTCCGGCACACGTGCCATAGATTCGCCATCACGGACTTAGGTGATTATTTGATCATAACGGTTGTATTCCTTGTAGTACTTTATGTGCATGTTAAGATTCAAATACAACTTAATTCTTTATTTATATTAAAATTATTTCAATGCAAGATTTTAACGAACCAAACAGAAGACAATCAAAACCTTCAGCAGTCCCACATTTACAGTAATTCTGTTCTGCTTTTGAATGTGTGCGCAATTCTCATTTGAGGGGAAAAGATGATTTAGAACACATATGGGCACATATCTTGCACCTGTCAACAATTCCACAAAGCTTCATCTTTTTCTGCTATTAATGTGTTATGTATGTAGGTTTGAATGTCATTGGTTTAGTTTGAATTGTTCTTGTAAAATGTCAAATATGATTGGTTTGAAAAGTGCGGGAAAACCCTGCACTCTGATTGGCTGGCAACTGCGGCTGCTGACTATAAGTAGCAGCTGTAGCCCAGCCAAGATGGGTCCCTTCGAGCTACAGTCACTAATAAACTCTTCACTGAAGCTCTTTGCGTCTGACTCTTCATGCAAACTTAACACTGGCGACGAAGGTGGGATTCCCCTGAAGAGAAGATGACGCGGAAGACAAGCAGAAGAGCGAGATGGCTGCGCTGAACACCTCCCCAGCCCCGTTCGATCCGGCAGCAGAAGACTGGGAATCGTATGCGGATCGCTTCCAAATGTATTTGGAAGGAAACGACCTCACCGACATCTCTGAGAAGCGGAAGAGGGTAGTCTTTCTTACGCACTGCGGTCCGGCAGTCTTCAAGATGGCGAAGGCATTGGCGGGAGCTGCAGACGTGAAGGTAATGGAATGGCATGATTTAGAAAAGCTTTTAAGAGCCCATTACGTCCCACAAGTATCGTGCCTCATTAAGAGACACAAGTTTTACCGTCGGGATCAAGGGGAAAGTGAAAACGTTAATGACTTCGTGGCAAGTTTAAGAGACATTGGGGGTGCATGCGAGTTTAACAACTTGGAGGAGGCCATGCGCGATCGATTTGTTCTAGGCCTCAAAGACAAAGTGCTTCAGAGCAAATTGTTATTAAAACCTAAGATCACGTTGAAGGAAGCCATAGAAGAGGCCTCCTCAGCAGAAGCCACTAAGTCCTCAGCGGCAGCCATGAAGAAAATTAACAAGGCCTCAAGCCATTCTGATGTGGAAAAGTGCACAACAACTCATTGCAGCAAATAGATTCTGAATCAGACTGCAGTGAGGTGGAGGAAGGAATTTATAGACTCAGAACGAAAAGAAAAAGAAAGACCTGGGAAGAAAAAGGCAAGACTTTTATTGCAGAGGTTGTGGGGGCACCCCCGACTGAATGCAAGTTTCTTGATACCATCTGCCTTCACTGTGAAAAAAAGAGGTCACTTAGCAAGAGTCTGCAAATCATCCAGAACTCCACCACACAGAAGAAAGTTTCCTGACAAAGATTTCAAGCCCAACAACTTCAGTGAGAAAATGGGCGCAACTCAGAAGCAAATGGGAAGAATGAAACTCATCAAACAGTCACCATTGGTCATTCTTCAACCTTAAGAAGCAGAAAAGTACATGTGAAGGTACTCATTGAAGGAAGGCCTTGCCAAATGGAAGTGGACTCAGGCTCCTATTTATCTATGGTGTCATGGGACACTATTCACAGGCTACTTCCCAACATTCAGAAGAAACATTTCCAGAAGCAAGCTGACTCTTAAAGACTACCAAGGGAACAAGATTCCAGTAGTTGGAACAAGAAAATTCAACATGAAGTTCAAAGGCCACACCAAACATTTGCCCCTGACCATCGTGGGACAAGGATCGCCAAGCTTGCTGGGACTTGAGTGGTTCAATCCACTAGGCATCGAGGTGACTGGCATCAATCACGTGAGCAACTCTGAATGGGAGGAGGCCTTGAAGTCTGAGTTTCCAGAGGTCTTCAGCGAAGGATTGGGCAAGTATATGGGGACCCCTATCACTTTCAACCTAGATCCCAAGGTGCCCCAATTCGTTTAAAGCCCAGAAGGGTCCCATTTGCCTTAAAGGAAAAAAATGATGCACAATTAGATAAACTAATAGCTCAAGGAGTTTTAGAGCCCACTGACCCTCCAGATGGGAGACACCCATAGTCACACCTGTCAAGACTGATGGGTCAGTAAGAATCTGTGGGGACTATAAGGGGACACTGAACCATGCGCTGCAGCAGAGCGCATACCCAGTTCCAGTGGTGCATCATCTATTACATTCACTTGGCAGGGGTACAGTCTTTGCCAAATTGGATCTGGCCCAGGCATATCAACAACTAACAGTTGATGATGCCACTGCAGAGGCCCAAACCATTGTGACTCATAGAGGTGCCTTCAAATGTAAAAGGTTACAATTTGGAGTAAGCGTGGCACCAGGCATCTTTCAAAGCCTTATGGAAAGAATGCTCCAAGGACTGCCAGGGGTAGTGCCTTACTCTGATGATGTGTTAATCTCTGCTGAAAATGACACTCAGTTACAAGAAAGACTCAGAGAAGTCCTTACCAGATTCAGGAAAACGGGGTTAAAAGTCAAGGAAGAAAAATGCACTCTTAAAACTGACAAGGTTGAGTTCCTGGGCTATATGATTGACAAGCATGGCATCCCCCCTACCGATGCCAAGGTTCAAGCAATCAAAGAAGCCCCTAGACCTAAATGCAAAACAGATTTGCAAGCCTTCCTTGGACTTGTGCCCCCCAGGCTTCCGGATGCTCTACCGGTCTCGGGCCCAGGGGCGGGGCGGAGGGGTAGCCATAATTGTTAGAGAGACCCTGTTTCCAAGGGAGGTCACTGTCCCGCAGATGGGCGGGTGTGAGACCCTCCTCGTGAGATTGGGCCCGGTGGTCGGTTGGGCTTGCTGCTAACGCCTATCCCCCAGCTGCGTGGCGGCGGCCCTGCCTGGGCTGCTCGACGCCTCTCGGAGGTGGCGGTGGAGTTCCCTAGGCTTATAGTTCTGGGGGACTTTAACTTGCCGTCACTGGGGGGGGCGTCGGGTTTAGCTCAGGAGTTCATGGCATCCATGGCAGCCATGAACCTGACCCAGGTGATCCATGGACCCACCCACGAGGGGGGAACACACTTGACCTGGTTTTTATCTCGGGCAGTGGTGTAGTGATCTGGGGATGGCTCTCCATCTACCCTCCCTTTATCATGGACTGATCACTATCTCCTGCGGCTGGTCTTTCAATTGGCTGTCCCTCGCTGCTGGGATGAGGAGCCTACACGATGGTTCCGCCCCAGACGCCTAATGGACCCGGATAGGTTTCAGACGGCGCTGGGTTCTTGCCCGCCTCCCTCGACCACAGCTCGGTCGAGACGCTGACGGCCGCCTGGCAAAGGGCGGCATCGGAGGCGCCGACCGGTTGTCCCCTTGCGGCCTCTTCCCCGCCGTAGACCCGATGGGCCCCTGGTTTTCCGAGGAGCTCCGGGGATGAAACGGCGGAGAAGATGCCTGGAGAGCAGATGGAGGTCCAGCCACTCCGAATTCAACCGTGTCCAGTTGCGATCCTATATTAGGACCTATCTGGAAGCAATCAGGTCGGCGAGGCGTGCTTACTTCTCCGCTCTGATTGGCGTCTGCCGATGATCGCCCTGCTGCCCTGTTTCGGGTGACCCGCTCCCTCCTTCAATTGGGGGGGGGTGACCCGTTGCAGGGCAGAGCAGAGGAATTTAGTCTACATCTGGCGGATAAGGTCGCTCGAATCCGTGCTGGCTTGGACTCTGATTGGCAGTGGTCTGATGATGGGGTGGCGGTGAGTCTGGTGGAATCTACCTGGGTTGAGTTTGACCTGGTCTCCCTCGATGAGGTGGACAGGATCATGCGGAGGCTGTCTTCCACCACGTGTTTATTGGACCCGTGCCCTTCCTGGTTGGTATATGCCTCCAGGGAGGTTACGTGCTGCTGGCTCCAGGCAGTTGTTAATGCTTCTTTGAGTGAGGGAGTCTTTCCTGCGCCTGAAAGAGGCGGTGGTGAGGCCCCTCCTCAAGAAGCCTGCCTTGGACCGGCCGTTTTGAACAACTATCGTCCTGTCTCCAACCTTCGCTTTCTAGCGAAGGTTGTTGAGAGCGTTGTGGTTCAGCAGCTTCCCTTGTTCCTGGAGGAAACTGAGTATTTAGATCCGTATCAGTCGGGCTTCAGGGCCGGACACAGCACGGAGACAGCATTGGTCGCACTGATGGATGATCTCTGGAGGGCTCGGGACAGGGGTTTTTCCTCTGTCCTAGTCCTTTAGATCTCTCAGCGGCTTTCGATACCATCGACCATGGTATCCTTCTGCAGCGGCTTAGAGGACTGGGGTGGGGGAACCATTTTGCGTTGGTTCTCCTCTTCCTTTCGGGCCGCCGCAGTCGGTGTTGGCAGGGGGCAGAGGTCGGCCCCGAGACCCTCACTTGTGGGGTGCCGCAGGGGTCTGTCCTTTCGCCTCTCCTGTTCAATATCTACATGAAACCGCTGGGTGAGATCATCCGAGGTTTTGGGGTGAGGTATCATCAGTATGCTGATGATACCCAGCTTATATCTCCACCCCAGGCCAGATCAGTGATGCTCTCTCCGTGATGTCCCGGTGCCTGGAGGCGGTGGGTCTGGATGGGTAGTAACAGGCTTCAGCTCAACCCCACCAAGACGGAGTGGCTGTTCTTACGGCATCTCGGTCTTTATTGGATGTACCATCTTTGGTCATGGGGAGAGGTGTTGCCCCGTGGATAGGGCGAGAAACCTGGGTGTCCTCCTGGATTCACAGCTCGGTTTGGAGGGAGCATGTGGGAGCTGTGGCCAGGGGGGCTTTTGCCCAGGTTCGGCTGGTTCGCCAGCTTCGCCCTATTTGGACCGAGATGCCCTGAAAGGTTACTCATGCGCTTGTCACCTCTAGGATTGACTACTGCAATGCTCTCTACATGGGGCTTCCCTTGCGGACGGTCCGGAGGCTCCAGCTGGTGCAGAATGCGGCCGCGCGGGTTGTGATGGGGGTTCCCGATACTCCCATGTTAACCCCTCCTGCGCGGCTTGCATTGGTTGCCGGTTGCCTCTCGGTCGCCTTCAAGGTATTAGTTACAACTTACAAAGCCCTTAATGGCTTGGGTCCAGGGTACTGCGGGAACGCCTCCTGCCAGCATCACTCTCCGATCGCCCTGTTCGCTCTCATAGGAGGGGCCTCCGGGTGCCGTCAGTCAGATATTGTAGGCTGGCGGTCCCCAGGGCTAGGGCCTTCTCTGTGGAGCACCTGCCCTTGGAATCAGCTCCCCGTCGATCTCCGTTTGGCCCCTGACCTCCGCTCCTTCCGCCGGGACCTGAAGACTTGGTTGTTCCAGCGGCGGCGGCCTTGAATGACCCGGGGGCTTTATTCTATCTTAACTTTATTTGGCTTGTTTACTTGTTTAATTTTGTTTTATTGTAAATTTTTCTTTGTTTTAATGTTCGCGGCCCTGAGTCCTTAGGGAATAGGGCGGCATACAAGTCGAATAAATACTTATTAACTTTTATCACATGTTCCTACCTCAGAAGGCAACCATTGCAGAACCATTGCACAGATTACTTGACAAAAAGTCTGTTTGGGTCTGGGGGAGGAAGGAACAATCAGCATTTAACAGTATTAAAAGACTAATCACGTCTGATGCTGTACTGATACAGTTCTCTGAGAATTTGCCTGTTGTACTGACTTGTGATGCATCCCCTTTGGAGTGGGGGTTTGAGCCACAGGCTTCCCAGTGGGAGAGAAGCCCTATTGCATTTTACTCTCGCACTTTGACCAAAGCAGAGAGGAATTACAGCCAATTGGACAAGGAAGCATTGGCAATTGTTGCAGCTGTCAAGAAATTTCATGAATATTTGTATGGGAGAACATTTACCATTGTTACAGATCACAAACCTTTGTTAGGCATTGTGGCAGGAGATAAACCTACACCTACTATCCTGTCACCAAGAATGCTGAAGTGGACTGAATTTCTTGCTGCTTATTCTTACAAACTTATCCACAAGCCTGGCAAGGACATTGGACATGCCAATGCACTGAGTTGTTGCCCACTTCCTTGTCACAAGGAGGACTTTGAACCTGAAACACACACCTTTTTCCTAGAAACTGTTTTGCCAAGCTTCCAGTGCATGCTGCTGAAATTGCAGAGAGACTGCCAAAGACACTTTATTGGCTCCTGTTATAGGCTGGATTAAGAAAGGTTGGCCTCTTCAAGATCTACCTCACCTGGCCCAACCTTTTAAGTCCAGGCAAACTGTATTATCTGTATTAAGAGGATGTATTTTGTGGGGTAACAGGGTGGTTATTCCTGCAAAACTACAAAAAGAGGTTTTGGAAATGTTACATGAGGGTCATCCGGGTATTGTCAGAATGAAGGGATTGGCCAGGAGTTATGTATGATGGCCAGGTATTGACAAAATGGTTGAAAACTGGGTTGCATCTTGTCCCAACTGTCAGGTAGTCAGGCCTGCCCCACCTCTAGCTCCCAAACAGGAATGGGAATGTCCTAGGGGCCCATGGTCTAGGATTCACATTGATTTCGCAGGCCCTACCAGAGGGCACACCTTTCTTATTATAGTAGATGCATATTCCAAATGGCTAGAGGTAATCCCCATGGCATCCACCACAACTGATGCTGTCATCAAGCAGCTCAAAAAACTTTTTGTAACCCACGGGTTACCTGATGTTCTTGTCTCTGACAATGGCCCTCAATTTACATCCAACCTTTTTGAATCCTATTTAGCACAACAGGGTATCAGACATGCCCTCACTGCCCCTGGGCACCCTTTGGCTAACGGCCGGGCTGAATGCATGGTACGTTTTATCAAGGAGAAACTTCAGCAACTGGGTCCTGGGGACATCACTGAGAAGCTTGAAAAACTTCTTAGTGTTTAGCACATCACTCCTAACCCATCTAATAACTTATCCCCAGCAGAGTTGTTGATGGGTAGGAAACTTAGGTCTTCCCTTGACCGCCTTCATCCCACTTACGCACCCAACGCACCACTAGATTCCACTTCCAAAGTTCGCACATTCAATGTGGGTGATTCTGTTTATGCTAAGAACCTTATGGGTGAATCTTTGTGGATTCCTGCTGAGATAACTCAAATCACAGGCCCTTGTTCTTACAGGGTGCAAACAGAGGATGGAGTCCTCTGGAGCAGGCACATTGATCAACTTAGATCCAGGTTTTCTCAGGAACATCGCACTTGTTCCTCTCTAGTTCCCTCACCTGATGTCAATTCTAGGGGGGAAGGGGAGGAGCAGAAGGATAATCAGCAAGCAAGAATCCATCCCATGTGTAACGAGCCATTATGACAGGAACCATTCCAAAACCTGTCACAATGCCAAAATCCATCCTTAGAAGTGGAAGATTGTACATCGCTACCTGACTTGGGTGCTGACATTGGGCTGGAGATGGGTTGGGAGGAGAGACCAGATTCTAACAATCAAACAGGGTCTTCTTTCACAGGAAGTCCCAGTAGGGAAATGTCAGCAGACACATTTCCTCTCTCACTGGGTGAGAATGTTAAAACTTCTGAACCACGAAGGTCTCAACGTACACGTAAGAGCCCCACCTATTTAAAAGAATACATTAGATAGGTTGGGGTTTGGTATGGACTGAATCTAGTGGGGAGTGGTGTTATGTAGGTTTGAATGTCATTGGTTTAGTTTGAATTGTTCTTGTAAAATGTCAAATATGATTGGTTTGAAAAGTGTGGGAAAACCCTGCACTCTGATTGGCTGGCAACTGCGGCTGCTGGCTATAAGTAGCAGCCGTAGCCCAGCCAAGATGGGTCCATTCGAGCTGTAGTCACTAATAAACTCTTCACTGAAGCTCTTCGCGTCTGACTCTTCATGCAAACTTAACACCATGAGATTTACAGGATGTGCTAGCAGAAGTGGCATGCGTGCTTCATAGGGGGTGTCAAATTTTTCAACTTTCAATTTCCAAACAGTGGTGTTCAAAAGTTGTGACATGCCTTGGAGACTGTAAAGATATTTTGGTTACTTTAATTTAATTTAGATGTGCTTGGTAAGTATCTACATAAATATAGTAACTTTTTAACATTTTGTTTTATTCCATTTCTTTTTTTTTAAAGGACAACCTCCATTTTCCCACTATCACTTTCTCCAAAACATGAGTAGATCATTGCTATGTTCTTGAACTGATTGTCCAAACTATTGCCTGCTATGCTACTCTGAGATAGATCAGAGTAAAACTTTGCAAATCTTAAAACCTATATAAATTCACAGCTACGTATATAAATACAGCAATAAATCTGATGGAATTCAAGTGCACTGTGGAATTTGAAGTTAGAAAAAACTAACTTAGAAAAAAAAACCAAGCTGAAGGATCCATTTTACCATCCTTATTTTGTGCCTTATTAAGATACTAATAATATTAATTTCATATATGTTGTATTATTTAACCTTTCATTTAGGCTGCAACCCAAAAACACTTCCTTCTTTCTCTTTTTAAAAACAGAATGAAGAAAAAAAATAACAAAAACAGAGGAAAAAGCCACACATAAGCATCTGTGAGTGTACTCTCACTCACTCATTCACTTTTTCCATCCATCCATCCACAAACAAGTTGCAATAAAGAATAACCATATTTTATTTTAAATGTTCTTATATAATTTAAACCTTTAAGCAGTTTCATTATTGTCACCTCATTGTCAGGTTTTCAATCCACTGAGTAATGTTGGCTGTAAATTTCCCCTTCCAATGTTTACTGTATTTCAGCAGTAAATGCAGGGAAATTCCAATTTTCATGTAACGGTTGAAAAGAATATGAATCTCTGGAAGTATTAAATCTTGTCCCAAGATCACATTAATATCTGAATCTATTTCTTCCCAGAATATAAAAAAATAGGACATTGAAAACCATGTTTCAATTAAGCAATATTCTGGCTACATCTGCAACAACACAATGATTTACTCATTCCTTTTCTGTACAAACACAATGGAGTCAAATATTTATTTATTTATAAAATTTATTGGCCTCCCATCTTACCACAGGATAACATAACTTAATACCAAACACTATGATCCAATTACAGATGGTGAGGGCAGGGGAAAGGTGAGGAAGAGGTGGGATCTTTGTTAATCAACCAACCACTTCCACTGTGATGCTCCCCCGCTGTGGCCCCTGACTGACAGAGACGGATCTTTAGGCTCTTATGAAAGGTTAGGAGGGTTGGGGCCGACCTCACTTTGGGGTCTAGATGTTCCAGGAGGCAGATGCAATGCCAGAGAAGGCCCTTCTCCCAGATTTTGTTTTACTACCGGTTCTGTGGGCATGGCTTGATGGCGTGGCTTGGCTTGGCGGGCGTAGCTTGGTGGGTGTAGCAGGGGAAGGATACTGCAAAATCTCTATTCCCTCCCCTCTCCTGGGGGAAGGTTACTGCAAAATCCCATTCCCTCCCCACCCCACTAACCTGCTTTCCAGCTCCGTTCTTCTGTGCAAAAGAAGACCCAAATGTTCAACTGGGACTCGGGAGGCAGAGAATAGATGAGGGCAGGGACAGTGAGAGGTGGTATTTGCCGGTTCTCTGAACTACTCAAAATTTCTGTTACTGGTTCTCCAGAACTGGTCAGAACCTGCTGAATACTATCTCTGCCTTCTCCTGGACTCTGCTGGCTGGAATTGTTAATGGGGCCCACCCCATACCTCCCCTGTCAGCATGGGTGGGATCCCTAGTGGGATGGAGCCATGCCATACAATATACCCAAAATATGTTTTGCTGTATAAACTGAAATCTAGTGAGATTTTGATATTCAGGTTACAATATTTTCTCATTATTTAAATAAAATGGTGGTTTCCTTATTCTATCCAGATTTTATATCAAACTAATATATTGTTAAGAAATATTTCTAAAGACTGATGGTGGGCTTTTGATCTTATAGCAGGGGTGGGATTCTACCAGTTCGCACCTATTTTCTAGAACCGGTTGTTAACATTCTAAGCAGTTCCGAGAACCGGTTGTTAGAAGAAATTACTGGCCTAATCCTGTAAGGAAGGCAGGAAGGAAACATTCTGGTGTTGCTTACAGAAACTGCCTGTCATGCCCCTGGTGGAGACTGACTCTGAGGAAGAGGAGGAACAGCCAACAGGGAATGGGAGTGTGGCTCCAGAGGTGGTGGAGGAGGCTGCGGAAGGGCAGAGGCTGGCTGAGCAATCAGAGGAGGATCCAGGCCCACCTCCTATCCATCCCAGGGCACGCAGGGAGGAGAGGATCAGGGAAAAGCATAGTCTACTCGGGAGGAGAGGGCCATGATCCTCCTCAGGGCTTACAGCTGGGAGTTATGTATATAAGTGTGTAACTGCGCAGTCAGAATTGCTGGAGTCAAAGTTAGCATTTCCTTTGAAGGAGGTTTCTATTTCTTGGAGTTCTTCCCAAGGACTTTCCCCAATTATCTGTTTGGAATGTATAATTACCTATCTTGGTTTGCATTAGAACTTTCACCGAGACGGTTTGTTCTTGTTTTCCTTTTGCCTCCTTATTTACTTTTGGGACTTTAAACTGTGACTAATAAAACAGTTAAGCTGAAGGCATTGCCGGACTTTAATTCATGTTTTGAGTTATTTTGAGACACTACGGGTCATCACACTGCCTCTCTGTTAACCCTTATTACATTCTTGGCAGGACTAGACTTCCTGTCTCAGGAACGTCTCTGGAGTTTTTTTCCCCTCCTTTGCTGTACTTTGCTTGTGTGGAGTGGCCATTCAAAGTTACAATGGCACTGAAAAAAGTGACTTATGACCATTTTTCACACTTACGACTGTTGCAGCATCCCCACAGTCATGAGAGGCCAGGTGTGGAGATGCGTGCCTCGATGTGAGTGATATTGAGTTGGCCACACCCAGCCAATAACATGACCACCAAGCCACGTCCATCAGTCACATGACCACCAAGCCATGCCCACCAACTAAGCCACGCCCACAGAACCAGTTGTTAAAAAATTTGAATCCCACCCCTGGCTTATAGGATTTAGTGATCTACTCTAATAATGCAAGTGTCTCTAAGGCTGAAAATACTCCACCCAAATCAAAATATTAAGAAGTAAATACAGCTAGTAGGGGACAAAAAACAATATGTTTTAACACTGAAAATGATTAGAACTCATCATTATTATCCAATAATTCATCAAAGAAAAACTCTTAGTATCCATCCAAATCTTTCATATAGCTATTTCCCCATCAATTCTAAGGTCAAAATTACCCCATACAATTTATTTAGTGTAGAAAAAAGTTCAAAAAAAAATTCATAACTTATCACAAATTTCAAACTAATAAAGGCAGAAAATATATCTTAGATTTAAAACTTAAAACTGTGCAATTAACTAAAACATCTTTTTTTTAAAAATGTGGACTTTAAAAAATACAGTGATTCAGCAGATTTAGTTTAAATGTGCTCAAAACCTGAAGCAAACCTTAAATACATATAATACATTTTTTTCTGGCATTTAGTCTCAGTTAAGGAACTGTGTTTGTTAGAATCTACCCAGAGGATTCCCATATCATATATAGTAGACTTTTGGCAGATTGTTTTTAACACTGGATGTAAGAAATCCAATTTATTTCTGAAGACCTTGTCCTTGCTAAATTGCTGGTTATATGCATTTCATCAGCGGTAGTTCTCCAAAACATCCTCCCCTTAGCAGCAGCTCAGGGCTCAACAAGAAACAGATGCATGTCATTTAACAATAGTTTGCCAGGATACAGATTATTAATATGTCATTAAGCTAATCTTATGTCCTCCTACAAGTAGGTCAAAGCTGTTTAACTCTGCTGGTCAATCTGTTTAGCGGTGGCTTTTTATCCCTCTTCAACAATCCCACCTGGCATATCTTAGTTTTGTTCAGAAAGTTTATTTCATGGATGCAGTAATAATACAAAGTCTTACTTTTACCTGTTGATCATTTATTGGTGTGGCATGTTTTTGTGAATGTTCCATAGTTTAGATGTTCAATGGAGATGTTTTAAAGAAGAAAAAAATTACATTAATAAACTGAAGTCTATCAAAGCATATTTGTTGCAAATCAAATTGAGGCATTGTTACATTAAAAAAAAAATCCCATAAAGCACTAGATTAATGTGTAAGCCATTATAATTCACTGCAATTTTCTTCTTTCCTAATTATTTAAGGGACATCAATGATGCTCACCATGAAATATCTATAAATATTTTAACATGTACATACAGTAATACAGACATGACTGATAAAGGAGTAGCTGGTCTTTGCATTCTTATAAGCAAAAGTGTTTAGTAAATGAGCACAAATACCTGCCTGCCTTGATTTATTCATTCTAGATGCTTAATTAAGAACACTCATACAGCATCTCCTCTTCCTAATACATCTTATCTCAGACTGCACTTGGGGGTTCCATCAACTGAAGGTCTTCTAGTCCAACCCCGTTTAAGCAGTAAACCTTATACAATTTGAGACACGTGGCTGTTAGGTTGAATGTGGTCATCAAATATTCTCCTCTTATGCAGGGCTAGCATGTTAATGTGACAATCATGAGGGCTTTTTTCCTACATAATTTTTGACAAATCAGTTGAGGATCTTCTGATGGGAGAAAGACATTTTAAAAAAACACTGTCAATTTAGAGAAGGTCAAGCAGGTGATATTGTTACTCAGTTCGTCTTGTCTGTTTGCAGTTTAATGTGCACACTTCTGATTTTCTGCACTTCTCTAATCAGTTTGCACCTGCACTTTACAATCTGGTTTCTGACCACTGAGGAGATAAAAACTGAAATCAAGCAGGAAACATATTGAATATGTAGAGTCTTGCTTATGGTAACATTTCTTAATTTGCTAACACTGTAGCTCCTAGCTTGGCTGCCATAAATGACGAAACTATAGAAAATGAAGGATCTGTTCCACACACCCCTCTGTTAGAAGCAGATACAAAATAATCCTGTCAGTCTGACAGTGGAACAGAATCGAAAAACAGAATTTTAGTATTTTTAGTTTATTCACAATTACGTTATTGCACCAATGCCTCCCTTGACACATGATAACTGTCTATTTATAACCAAAGTGTTGTGGCCTGTTGGTCACTGCCCCCGCCCCGACAGCCAAATCAGAGGAGGCAGCGGAGTGGGAGTTGGGTATCAAGACAATCTGAGAACTCCAAGGGGGAAGAGGGAATCAAGCTATCAGAGAAAGAGACAGAGGTGAAGTCTGGGTCATCCATCAGCCTCCAGAGGGAGAGTCAACAGGCCCCAGGTCCATAAGTGGCTGATGAGGAAGAGAAGGAACAGCTGGGTCCAGTGCCTGGTGCACAGATGCACAGAAGGCAGAAGAGAGGGACTTCCGGGTTGAGCCTTCTCGAGAACAGGCGGCGGTTTGTGATTGTCCACGACCGCAGCCTGGCTCTTGCGTCGGAGAGCCCCGATCCTGCAAGGTTCGGGGCTGAAGCTGCCTCGTAGGGGCGGCGGAGAAAGGGAAATCTGCCAGCCAGAGTGAGGGGAGCCGCATCTCCCCCCTTTTGGGTCTGGTCTTTTCCCTCCGAAGACGTCAAGAAGCGGTGGTCAAAAATGGCCACCTCGAAGAGAAGGTCTCAACGGGACTAAGATTGGTGCAGGAGGAAAGAGAGAAGTCGACAGCAGAGGAACCGGGAGTATCGGATGGTAAGATCAAGGCACCCCGGGATTAAGATAAAGATGAGTTTTTAAAAAGAGAAACAGAAGCGGCGCAGTTCAAGTGAAGAAAAATAAGTAAAATATTTTTGACAGCTATAAGGGGCTTCGAACGGGAAAGGAAGAAGCCAGCGTAAGAATTTAAGTTTGGGGCTCGGAAAACCTTGATTATCAAAATAAAAGAAAAGGGTTAAGACTCTGTGCAGAAAGTGCCACTTTGTGGAGAAAAATTGGAAGTTAAAGAAGTAAGAAACTATCTTGTTCCTTTGTGGATTGGAGTTGCTACATTTTAAAGAGACGCAGGACTTATAGAAAGTGAAAGCTTGAATACACAAAGACGGATTGCTGGACTAATTGGCAATATTGATATAGACTCTGGACCTGGGTTAGGATTATAGAAAATTTAAAGAAGAAGAAATAAGGAAAATTAAAATTTTGGTGGTCATCCAAAGAATTAAAAATGGAGTTTAAAAGTATGAAAGAACTGTTACAGGAAGTGACTGAACTAACTTGGCATGTTGCAGAAAATATGGGCATTCAAATGCTGAACAAAGAAGAAGAAGCCGTGGAAAGGGTGGAGCCAGCACAAGAGAAAGCCATCTTAAAAGACAATTAACACAAATAAAAGGGAAAGGAAGGGTGGCTAAAAAACGGAACCTAAGAAAGTATCTAAAAAGGGGAACATTTACGAAATTAAGCATGTTAGAAAGGTTCAGAAGGAAAGGGAACAGAAAGGTAAAGAGAGAGAGGGATTCAAACTGGTAGAGAAGGGAGAGGAGAGCAGGATAATAGGGAGGAGAAGTGAGCCGCACAAGCGAAAGCCATTTTAAGAAGACAATTAACACAAAGATTAATACAAATAAAAGGGAAAGGAGGATGGTTAAAAAAATGAAACTTAAGAAGGTAATTAAAAAAAGGGAACATTTATGAAATTAGGCATGTTAGAAAGGTCCAGAAGGATAGAGTGCAGAAAGGTAAGAGAGAGAGAGGGATTCAAACGACTGGAAGGGGGGGATAGCGGGACAAAAGAGAGGAGAAGGAACAAGAAACAAGAACAAAAGATAGAGACATGGGAATTACATAATAAAGAAACTTGTTTGCACAGAGACAATGGCTAGCGTATTTAAAAGGGGGTTCTGCATGAAGAAATGGTAATAAGAATATATTGTAATTATAAAAGTGTAAAACAATAGGGGTTACTGACAATTTTACTGGTAAAAGGTCACATTTTTCATTTCTTATCTACAAAAGAAAGCTAAATGATGATTAGATGAATTGAATTGATTGAAATGATTTTAGAAAATGCCTAAAAATGAGATTTGTCAATAACCAAGATTAGTTATTTTATTATTATTTTGGAACTATAAATAAATTTTAGGGGGGATATGTGTTGCAGAACCCAACCGATTAGAGATATATTGTAAGGGAGCTTTTTTCCATTTTCTTTTTCTTTTTCTCTATCTTTCGTTTTAAAGGGAATGATTATGATTATGTTACTATATTAACCACTGAGGTGTCACTCTCGAAGTAGTAAAAGGGGGCAAGTCTAGGTTTTTTTCATTCTTTTTAGTGTTAACATGGGTACGGATTTAGAATTATGGAGAGAATAGGTGATGAAAGGGCAAATCTGACGGACAAAAGAATTCTGTAAATGATTAACGAGTATTAACAATGTGAAGATAATTAAAGGATAGACATGGATGAACTTTATCTTTAATATGATGGGCAAATATATTGTTATTTGTAAGATTTATACATGAAGTTTTTAAAATATATATGTATATTTGCAATTAACTCGAAATGAACTGGGGGGCTATACAGATTGAGATTAAGATTTGAGATTAGGATTAATTTCTTTGACCCTTTGTCCGCTAAAATGGAATAGAAGTGAAGTTAAATGTTTAAAATGAATATAGATCTACTGTCACATTTGCATGTAAAAGTGATGACTCGGGACCATGCTGTCTACTGAAAAGAGCTGTTTTAAAAAATTGTTAAAAATTGAATAAAATTTGTTTAAAAAAAAAAAAAAAGAAGGCAGAAGAGAGGAGAGCAGTGGAAATGTATGAGCCGGTCCTTGGGATGGAAGAGCCACCGCTGTTAGCTAAGCCCCACCCTAGCTGTGGGGATAAAAGGCAGGGGGCGGAGGTGAACAGGTGTGGCCGACAACTATTCGTCTCCCTGTTGGTCAGCCACTGATAGTCTGAACTTCTGAATCCTGTCTGGAACTTATCGGAATCCTTTCTTGGAATCTGTTGAGAGTTGGGTGTGTCTTCGGAGTGTGCGTGTGTCTCCGCTGCTGGAAAAAGAGCGAGTGCACCTTACAGGACATCGAGAGAGAGAGAGAGAGAGAGAGAGGGAGGGAGGGAGGGAGGGAGAGAGAGAGAGAGAGAGAGAGAGAGAGAGAGACTCTCCTGGTGGGTTGCAGCCATTTGGGAAAGGGAGCGAGCTTTGATTTCCACAGGCATTTAGAGACTTTGTTAGCTTACTGTGAGAGACTCTTTGCCGGGGTTGATGGCGCTCCTAATAAAGGAAACGTTAGTAACAAACAACATGCTTGTTGTGTTTGGGAGCCGGGTCAGAACACAAAGTGTTGTAAAATGCTTCCAGAGTTTGACACTAGCATCCATAATCACATGTAGTACTTGCATGTTCTCTCTGGAGATATCCTATAGAACTCCGTGTCTTTCCTTAATAAGTAACACATTACTTAACTCAAGTAATCCAGTTTATTGACTCAGTTTGTGAAAGAGTTGTGCTTGGAAAAACACAGCTGTTATGCTGGCATTTTGAAAGTCCATTCCTCTTCAGCAACGATCCGTTCCAGAACAGCTCATTTCAGATGAGATTCCCAGAATAGGGCAAGTCTTTATATATCAGACATCAACATACAAAAGATGTAAATGCATTCATTTATACAAGGAGTCCTCCACTTAACAATTCATTTAGTGACTGTTCAAAGCTACAATGGGTCTGATAAAAAAGACACTTATGACCACCCCATGGTCACATGATCAAAATTTGATCATGTGAGCCTTGGTGGTGCAGGCTGTTAAATGCTTAGCACTTAAGTTCCAGCTGCCTGCAATTAGTGTAGGCTCGAATCCCACCAGGCTCAAGGTTGACTCAGCCTTCCATTCTCTCGGGGTAGGTAAAGTGAGGACTCCAGATTGTTGGGGGCAATAAGCTGACTTTGTAAAAATGCCGCTTAGTAATAAGCAGGCATATACAATGGAAGGAAGGCTATTGCTGAGCACATTGGGTTGTGCTCCAAAAATTGTAAGCCTCCCTGAGTCTCCGGAGAAGGGCTGCATATAAATATGAATTAAAAAATTTTTTTGGATGCTTGGCAACTAACTCATATTTGTGACAGCTGCAGTGTCCCAAGCACATGGGATGACCTTCTGCAACCTTCTGACAAGCGAAGTCAATGGGGAAGCCAGATTCATTTAACAACCGTGTCATTAGCTTAGCAACTGCAGTGATTCACTTGGTAACTGTGTTAAGAAAGGTTATAAAAAAGAGCCATGGTGGCGCAGTGGTTAGAATGCCGTATTGCAGGCTAATTCGTCTGACTGCCAACAGTTCAATTCTCACCAGCTCAAGGTTGACTCAGCCTTCCATCCTTCTGTGGTGGGTAAAATGAGGACCCAGATTGTTGGGGGGGGGCAATAGGCTGACTCTGTAAACCACTGTGAAGCAATATATTAAGTCTAAGTGCTATTGCAAAAATGGGGCAAAACTCACTTAACACGTCTCACTTAGCAACAGAAATTTTGGGCTCAGTTGTGGTTGCAAGTCAAGGACTACCTGTATTAGAAATCACTTATCCACATTTTTAAAATAAGCTAACAAAATTTCTTTCTGCTTCCATTCTTTAAAAAACACCCACACTTTATGTTGTAAAATATAACCTATGGATATTTGAAAATATATGGCCCATTTTTAGAATCCTACCCTTACTCTACCAAGTTTGCTTATTTTTGTTTTACATGTAAAATACTGTTATGCCATTTAAAAACTTGAGAATCTTTTAAATTGAGGACACTATTTCTATTATGTTAGTTTCAGCTTTTCTCCTGCATATTTATCAGTTTAAAACTATAAAAAACTAAAACATGTTAATAAAAATCATCCATGAATAATCATAGATATAGCTTCTATCCTGCAAATGCTTGAGCACAATTCTTCAACAAAAGCAGAAATTGGAGACCGCTTTAGTAACAATTGATTGGGTTAACTGAAGTATTTATTTAAGATGGAAAGTGTATTTTCCCTAAAAACACAATTCTAATCTAGGCTATTTTTCAATTAAATATGATGGAAGCTATCAATACTTAAAAAAAGAGTTTACTAATATATTATTAGATATTCTTATATTTGGGTTAATGTACCATTAATGCAAATAGAATGTATATCCTGAAAATGTAAGGAAATTTCAAAAAAACCAGCCCCAGTATTTCAGTTTTCATAATGGAGCCTCAATTTAGAAACAAATAATGTTGCTTCCTCTTTTTTTAAAGGATGATTTGCAACAGGTATAATAGCAGGTAGGGAATAAGGCTGCTAAGGATACATTTCTAGATGCTATAAACTAGGAATGTCAAAATCTCAAATGAAAGCTTTGATAAGCTGAACAATAAATAAAAAGGAAAAACAAGGAAATGGTATAATATTAAGTTGTTACATGGATAAACTTTGCATCAAAAATTGCCAGCACTATTTATTTTAGTTGTCAGTACTTTATACCTCCATGCAGTACTATTCAGCCCAATACAGAAAGGTTATTAGAAGAATAAGAATAAAATAATCTCATCATCGAACCATTTGGGAGCCTTCTTAACAGACCCTTATAATTTGTCATGATAATTCAAAGTACTCAATAAACTTTATAGCTTCTATACCTTCTATAACCCTATGCCTTAAAACAGGGATAGGAAGATAATGGCTCCCATATAGCTGCATTACAACTTTCAGCATCCTTCACTAGGGACAATGTTGATAGGGTAGCTAGGGGATACAACAATGGGAAGGCTACAGGGTTCTTATCCCCAAGTCAAGTAAAACCCTAGATATGAAAATGATGATGTAGACGCATAGAGGTGCATGTATTACTTTAGACAAATAGGGATGGGTATGATTTATGCCTTGTTTCATAAGTTCCTCTAGATTCAGGACAATGGAAGGCACTGAAGAGCTAGTATAAAACATTATGTAGGATTGTTCATGTATCTGTAGTTATCCTAATTAATTACTGAGTAATTGTTACTATATTTACCTCTCTCTCTCTTTACCTCCTCTCTCATAAAACCACTCTGAAATTTCTTCTGAACATTTCAATCATTTACTTTAAAGGTGAATCCTGTTTGTACAGTTAAGCCAGAATTATCAGGGCAATGATACAATTATATTCAAAATAAATTATCCAGAACTTATGCAGATTTATAACTATATTGTTTCTTAACTTTTGTTTTTGCTGGTAGCACAGGATGAATTTCCACATTTTATCTACTTTTTCACATGACCCAGGAATTAGAATTCAAGATGAGGCCTTCAAGAGGCATTTGCAGTAAGCTAAATTTGAAGCAGATGTGTGTTTCAACAATCCCCACCCCCACTTTTATCTCCTGATGACACAAAATTATTTCTTCTTCTTCCTCCTCCTCCTCCTCTTCTTCACTTTTGAATAAAACTTAAGATCTTTTGGCTTTCTTTGCCCATTTGAAGAACTAGCTAGCTAATCAAGTTGTTAGCTAGTAGCTGAATTCTGAACCCTTCTTCTGAAGAGAGGCAGTTCTGTGCAGACAGATATATTGGTTTATCTTCTTGTTTATTTAGACAAAGAAAAGTATACATTCAAACTATTTGCTTAGAACCCCTTACTGAAGAAATTCAGAAAAATATGACAAATGCAAAAAAAGGAAATTGTATTTTTGATACTGCTTAGTTAGCTGCTATACATAAACAACATATCCATCATTAATGTTTAATCCTTTCATTCATTAAAATACAAGGATGCATAAACAATATAAAAACCCTGCATATCATTTATATCACGTAAACTAAAAATCCACCGATAAATATCCACATTAAAGGCAGTAAACCAAATGAGATGTAATGAACTGCTGTCACAAACCCTCTTCTTTTGGGTCTATCATTCACTCCCAAATCTTTCAGAGAACGGAGTTTATCTGTGGTTCAAAGGAGTATTTGAGCTACATATGGTGAATGAGTACTTGCTATAGCAGCCAGCAGTGGCAAGTCATTGGATTCAATCCTAGAAATGAAAATGAGAAAGTGTTACTACTTAAGCTACATAAAGTTATTTAGCATTCCAATGAATTGGAACTGAGTGACACTATATTTAAAAAATAAGTCTTCCATTCTATATGTATTCACCTTCTTGAACATTATGAATGTCTTTTCTTTAAAAAATTACATTCACGTTTTTGTTGATCTGGGACTATAAACAATAAAGAAGATATTCACCTTTAAAAGTGAATATCTTTTAAATAGCAGAGGTCCCCAGTCCATGATCTGTTGGGAACTGGGCAGAGGTGGTATTCAGCAGGTTCTGACCAGTTCTGGAGAACCGGTGGCAGAAATTTTGAGTAGTTTGGAAAACAGGCAAATACCACCTCTGACTGGCCCCGCCCCCGTCTATTCTCTGCCTCCCAAGTCCCAGCTGATTGGCTGGGTCTTCTTTGGTTGCCCTGCACAGGAGAATGGAGCTGGAAAGCAGGTTAGTGGGGTGGGGAGGGAATGGGATTTTGCAGTAACCTTCCCCCAGGAGTGGGGAGGGAATGGAGATTTTACAGTATCCTTCCCCTGCCACGCCCACCACGCCATGCCCACAGAACTAGTAGTAAAATGTTTTGAATCCCACCACTGGAACTGGGTCATGCAAGTGGCAGGCATGCCATACCATCCCCTCCCCGCTTCCCTTCCTGCCATTGCCGGTCTGTGGAGCCGGAAAAGTTTCAGGACCACTGTTCTAAGACTTTTCAAGCAATATCACTGATAGTCTTTGTACCAGTAATAGAGTACAGAAGACATACTGGGGAAAAATACAATAGAGTCTTTATTGATTAGTCCTTGGGCCATATCAAAGTGCAAAGTTCTAGCAATAAATCTTTGTTAAAATTTAATAAAAACAATTCAAAATGGAATTTAGTAAAATACAATTTAAAATGGAATTGGATAAAATACAATTTAAAATGGAATCAGAATAAAATACAATTTAGATAAAATAATAATAAAATACAATCTAAAATGAAGTTGTAATAATGTAGAATAATTTAAGATATAGATAAAATATGACAGCATCATACTGCGGAGTCGCCCCTACAATCCACCCCAATCAGTCCCACGTATGCAGATCTCAACCGGATCATTTTGTTTAAGTACTGTGCTACGTTAAATGTTATTTTCAAGTTCTGGCCGGACATAAGGTAAGTTATTTTGATATGGGGATCCCAATGGGTCATTCATCTGGGAAAATAGAAATCATATTGATCTTTTCAACCAGGAATAGACATCTTGCAGCTCATTCCCAGATCACTGATTCTGTTTATGCTTCGGTTGCCAAATTGTTGTTTTTAATGTGCTTGAGAAATAAATTCAAAGGCAGTTATCACAATAATTGGGCTCAATTAACTTACTACACTTTTAACTAGATTAAAAATAAATCAAGTTTAGGATTTATGTACAGAGGAAGACTTCATGTTAATGAGAGAAAATACTGTTCATGTGGCCCAATCCTGGGCTAATATCATTTAGTTTTAATCCTATTTATATTACATACTTTTTACACATGCTATACTTTTATGATCTATTTTATATCTATTTTATTTGCTCAATATTGAAGATTATATGTGTACAATTTGAAAATGTCTTTGACACAAATGAAGCATTTACTGACACCAGTCACCTTTTTATGATGGTGGTGGCAGCCTTTGGGATACTATTTAAAGGTCAAGTTAAATGTTGGGCTTCCAAGTAAGGACCAATGGCAGATTAAACATCCCTCTGGATGTGCTCTGTAAGTGGGAACGGCATTGTAGCCAGACAGGTGCTGGCTGATGAAAATCTCATCAAAGGAAGGAAGAGGCCATTGGAATCACCTATTTGTGCTCTGAAGGAGCTGCTCCAGATGAGGAGATCACAGGAGTTCAGCTACTTGTGGTCAATAGTTGAGCAGCTTGGGAGTTGAGGGGTTTACAAGTGCTGTGCAGCCTTAATAGAATTTGATTGGCAAAAGTCTTTCTTAAACACCTTTGAACTTAATTACTTTATAACCTAAGAAAAATATTCCCAACAGCAGTGAAAAACAAAGACTCATGGTGAATGCATATTTTTTTGAGATTTGAAGAAAAGGGGGAAAAGTTATTTTAAATAAGTTTAACTGAAAAGCAAAGAAGCTTAGCAAAACTGTGATCCAAGAAAAAAATTATTTTTAATATGTTTATTGAAAATTTAAAAAAAAGAATATATTTTAAAAAAAGAGAAACATGTTCTCACATTTTTGCAATGTTTTCATAGCAGTGTACATTTCTATTAGTGTCAATTAAAGTCATTTGTTACAAGTAAATCTATAACTTGTTTCCTAGATCCTTACTTTTTTCTGTTATTATTACAATTATAGTACAATATTTATTTAATTATATTACTTTACATATATACATAGCTACCGTGTTTCCCCGAAAATAAGACCTACCCCGAAAATAAGACCTAGCACTATTTTCTAAACCTGCCCTAATATAAGACCTACCCCGAAAATAAGACCTAGTGTAAATCTCCAGTTCCAGGAAGACTTTTCAGGGAGCAACCGTGCACCCGTGAAACACCCCCCCTACACACTCACACCCACTATTTGGCACCATAAATATATAAGACCTACCCCGAAAATAAGACCTAGTGTGTTTTTGGGAGCCAAAAAAAATATAAGACAGTGTCTTATTTTCGGGGAAACACGGTATATATACATTTATCCTTATTTCCATTTTCCCTTGCTGTTTGTTTAATCGGTTTAACTAGATATTTTGACTTTTTATACAACCATTTGTACCATATATTCCAAGCTGTAAAAAACTCCCCCTCTTCCTTATTTTTTAGTAGCATGGTTAGTCTAACCATTTCTGCACATTGGTGGATTTTATTAGTTATTGCCAGGTCCATGGGTGTCATTGCAGTGTGCAGCAGCAGCCAAAAAAGCTAATGCTAAGTTGTATTAACAGAGGGATACAATCAAGATCAAGCGAAGTATTAATACCACTCAATAAAGCCTTAGTAAGACCACACTGCATCCAGTTTTGTTCACCGCATTATAAAAAAGATGTTGAGACTCTAGAAAAAGTACAGAGAAGAGCAACCAGGATGATTAGGGGACTGAAGGCTAAAACATACAATGAACGGTTGCAGGAACTGGGCTTGGCTAGTCTAGTAAAGAGAAGGACCAGGGGAGACATGATAGTGGTCTTCCAATATTTGAGGGGCTGCCACAGGGAGGAAGGGGTCAAGCTATTTTCTAAAGCCCTGTAGGCCAGACAAGGAATAATGGATGGAAACTGATCAAGGAGAGATTTAACCTGGAAATAAGGAGAAACTTTCTGACAGTGAGACCAATCAACCAATGGAACAGAAGTTGCCCTCAGAAGTTGTGTGAGCGCCATCACTTGAGACTTTCAAGAAGAGATTGGACTGCCATTTGTCAGAAATGGTGTACGGTCTCCCGCTTGGGCGGGGGGTTGGACTAGATGACCTACAAAGTCCCTTCCAACTCTGATAATCTGTTATCTGTTATTGTTGATTTCCAGTTTTGGGCAAAGACTATCCTTGCTGCTGTAATGATATGTGATATCAGATGCTGGTGTTTTTTGCTCCATGTCGGTTCTGTCATTCCAAGTAGAAAGGTCTCTGGGTTGAATTTAATCTTTAGTTTTGTCATCTCTTCTAACCATGTCTGTATCTTAGACCAGTACTTTTGGGCTTTAGGACATGTCCACCACATGTGAAAATATGTTCCCTGCTAAAGTTACATTTCCAACATTTGGGTGACATATTAGGGAACATCCTAGCAAGTCTTGCTGGTGGGAGGTGCCAGCGATAGAACATTTTATAAATATTTTCTTTATATGAGACTGATAACATTAATTTATAGTTAGTTCGCCAAATTCATTCCCATTGTTCTAATTCAATATTGTGGCCACAATTTTAGCCCATATTATCATGCTCTCCTTAACCGTTTCCTCTTCCATTTTAAATTTCAATAAACAATTGTACATTTTGGTAATCATCTTTTTTTCACTTCCTTGTAAAATTTTGTCTAATTCCTGATCTATATTATAAAATCCAAATTGTTCCTTGTCTTTTTTTGTTTTGTTTGAATTTGAACGTACGGCCACCACCCAATTTCAATTCCCTGTGTTTTTAATTGTATCTGTGTTTTCAAGTCGCCTTCATCTGTTATTAATTGTTTATATTTTATTGTTTTGTTCAAATCCATAACATTGGGATATACTAGTGCCTCCATTGGAGATAGCCAGAGAGGTATTTTCACATAATGGTTTCTTTTAATTCTTTCCCATATATATAACAAAGCATCCCTTATCCAGTGTCTTTGAAAGTAGCTATGGGCTTTATTTTTTCCATCCCAGAGAAACGTGTGCCAGCCAATCTGTAAATCGAAGCCTTCTATTGTCTTCTATTGTCAATATTCTTTTGTCCTCCAGGTTAATCCAATCTTTGATCCAGGTACTCACTGCAACTTGATAGTATAACTCAAAGTCTGGGAGCGCTAGCTTCTATTACTTCTATTATCTTGCATTAATTTGTATTTTACTCTAGCTTTTTCCTTTTGCCAAATAAATTTACTAATTCTTTTATTCAGGTCTTCAAAGAATTTTTTCCCTAGTTTGACTGGCACGGTTTGAAAGAGATATAACAATTTTGGTAGTACATTTGTTTTAATGGTGGCTATCCTTCCCATCCAGGAGAGTTGTAAATTTACCCATCTATCTAGCTCTTTTTGTATATGGTCTATCAACTTGTCATAGTTATCAGCCTTTATTGTAGAGCATTTCGCTGTAAGCCAAATTCCTAAATATTTTACTTTTTTCGTTGGCTGAATCCCTAATTCTTTTGTCAGTTCCTCATTTTGCTTTTTAGTACAATTTTTGGTTATTATCTTAGTCTTCTCTATTGATTTTGAGTCCTGCTACTTTACCGAATGCCTCTATCTCTTGTATTAAATTTTTGCTTGACTTTTTTGGGTCCTCCATTATGAAGACCATGTCATCAGTGAACGCTTGCAGTTTTATGTTTCCTGTTTAATAGTCAACCCTTGGATATTTTTATTTTTCGTTATCTGGGTTAACAACACTTCCGCTGATAAGATATATAATAATGGGCCAAGCAGACATCCCTGACTCACTCCTTTGCTTATTTTTATATTGTTTGTGGTTTCTCCATTAATTACTAATTTTGCATTTTGTATAGAATATATTGTTTTAATTAGTCCTATAAATTTTTCACCAAATTTCATCCTAGATATTTGCTCAATCAAATATTGCCAATTTAAATTGTCGAATGCCTTTTGGGCATCCAAAAATATTAACGCCATCTGGTTATTAGATTTAGTTTCATAATACTCTAGGACATCCATTATTATTCTTATATTTTTTTAAATGTATGTATTTGGGAGAAAACCATTCTGGTCTGGATGAATAATATCATTCAATATTTTTTTAATCTATCTGCAATTATTACCGCTAAAATTTTATAATCTACATTCAGGAGTAAGATAGGTCTGTAATTTCTAACTTGGTGAGGATCTGTTTGTTCTTTGGAAATGAGGGATATCAGAGCTTCCATCCATGTTTGAGGTATTTTGGCACAATTCAGGGCCTCATCATATATTTCCACCAGCAGGTCGCCTAGTATATCTTGGAATTCTTTGTAGAGTTCTGCAGGTATTCCATCTGGTCCTGGGGTTTTATTGGTTTTCTGTCTTCCAATTGCCTCTTTTACTTCTTTTAAGGTTATTTTATCATTTAGTATCTCTGAAGCAGTTTCCGATATGATAGGTAATTCTTTGTCCTCAAAATATTGTGTGATGTTTTCCTCTAAAATTTCTTTTTTTTTTTGGTATAAATTAGCAAAAAAAATTGGACTATTGTTTCCTTTTGCTCCGATTGTGAACACAGTATTCCATTCTCATCCTGTAAGGCTATTATAGTTCTTTTCTCCTGCTCTTTTTTTAATTTGTGGGAGAGCCATCTCCTAGGCTTGTTCGTGTTCTCAAAGTAATGTTGTTTAGCTAATTTTAATTTTCTAGCCATTTCTTCTTGGAGGTTTAAGTTTATTTCGTGTTTAGTCAGATTTAATTCTTTTTTAATTGATTCATTACCCAGATCTTTTTGCAATTTAATTTCCAATTTTTCCAGTTTGTCTTGTCTCGCAATCTGTTGATTTTTCCTTTCTCTATTCTTTTTTGCTATAAATGCTATTGTCAGACCCCTCACATATGCCCTTGTTATGTCCCATACATTTTGTGTGTTCATTCATATTAATTTCAAAAAATATTTTCAGTTCCTTATTTATCATTTGAATATATTCTTTATCTTCCGGTTGAGGCACCATATCGTAGCGGCACGTAGGAACGGCTCTCCGTCCTGCATGTCCGAAAGTCCATGTCTGGTAGCTCATAGAGGCGAAGTCGGATCCTGGAGTGGACGACGATAGAGAGGAGAAAACCCTAGGGCATCGAGGGAGATCTGTGACTCCCAGATCCTGCAGGGGAAAGTCCCGAAAACCGGCGCGGAAGAGATCGATCTTTATGACTTGATCCGAAGAAATGGCAGCCCAGCAGACTTGAGACGGAAGCGAAGAGTGTAAGCAGTGTGGCATAGCAGTGAAAAGGGGATTGCAAAGGGAGACCGATGAAAGAAAGAAGACTCTGAAAATTAAATGAGAAGGAGGCTCCAAACCGAGGTTTGAGACAGCGGCGGATTTGGTGGTAGGAGCAGGTGTATCGGGCGGATTAAATGGCAACAGCATGGTAAATTTGACAGGCAGTAGACCAGGACACAGAGAGAAGAAAAGACGTCTGTTATATGATTTCCTTACTTTTTCTTGGGGAGTTCTAGAGAGAAGGGCTTTGAGACATTCTGACTGAGATATTTTGATTGTCTTTTGCTGTTTTGGACAGAGACTGGGACAGAGTGAACTTAATAAGAAGTGAAAGTGTTGACTTGCATTCAGAGTGACTTTGCATTTTGAGAGATGGGAAGACATCTTGAAGAAGAAAGAAGAAAGAAGAGAGCTGAGAAAAGGAGACTGGGACTCTGTGATTAACTAACTTATATATATATATATATATATAAAGTACAAATAAGATTACAACTTGATACATACTTTATTTAAAATTCATCTAAAACTGGGTACTTGTAAATTAGATACTTACAAAGAAGGGATTAATTTATAAGAACTAAATCTTAAAGAAAATAAGGGCTTACTATTGTTGATTGATTACTAATGAAGTGATTACTTGATCCTATTCTGTCTAATTAATTAAAGAATTTTTGATTTTTACTTATGATTTGCTGATTGTTAGAATGGTTTTGAACATAGATCTTACATTATAGAATCGAAAAATAATTGTAAAAGTATATCAGAAAACATTTATTCGCTATTATTATTCTAATTTACTTAAGGAACTAGGGAATATTGCTTATTAGTAATTGATTATTAGAACAAACTTAAAAGATTGGTTATAGACTGTAGAACTGAAAGGTAGTTGTAAAATTACATTGGCTAGTACTTATTGTTAACTATTGCAAATTTATGTAGCTCTCTCTAAGCTATATACGGGAGAAAGAGTGAATCAGGAAGATAGAACCCAGAAGAAAGTAGAAACGAAGAAGCAGCTCTTAAATACATCTGTGAATGGTAGATTCACAGATTAAGATCTTCTGAGTGTCCTGAGAATGACAACAACAACAACGACAAAAACTGCAAAGAAGATGACAACGAGTATATCTTCGCCTGCGGGACAAAGATCCTTAGATACAATGTTGAGAGCAGAAAAATCAACACCAACATTACAAGCAGTACAGTCATCCCTCGCAATGATGCAAGAAATGATGGTAAGAACACAAGAACTTATAGCCAGAAACCACAAAGAACTGAAAAGTGAGATGAAAAATGATATTGCAGATGTGAAAGCAGACATTCAAAAATTGTATGATAAATTTGGAACAATCCAAAAGACAGTAGTGAGAAATGAACAGAAACTGATAAATATGGAACTTAGAACGGAGAATGTAGAGAAGAAACTTGAAGATACTGAACAAAACTGGAAAGCCCTTTATTGTGAACTTCAAGAGGCAGTAGTCCATCTAGAATTAGAAAAGGCAGCCTTAGATTCCAGAATATTGTAGAGGAAAAGAAAGAAGATCTATGACCTCTAATGGCAGATCTAATTGCGCAAGCCCTCCAGAAAGATAAGACAGAGATTATGAATGATTTGGATGAGGTCTACCGGGTGCAAACACATTATGCACGTAGACATAAGCTACCAAGGGAGGTACATATACGCTTTGTGAAGAGAACCACTAGGGATGTGCTGTATGGATGAACAAACGAAGGATGAGCCACTAATATACAAAGGTCACGAAGTGGTGACCTTAAAACAAATTCCAAAGAGGGTGGGAGAACAGAGGAGGAACTATCAATTCCTCTTGATGCAACATACCATTCAGATGGCTAACTCCAGAAGGACTACTGATATCGTGGAGAGAGAAGAAATTTAAAATTAATTCAATTGACAAGGCACATGAATTCTATAGACGATACATGAGAACGGAGGAAGAACAAGAAAGCAAGGAAGACACAGAAGGGAGAAGCCTAGAGGGGACTACACTAGAAGACAAGGAAATAGAAAGAGAAGGAACAGAACAGAAACAACAGGAAGAGGAAGAAAACGATCGATTGAAGAAAGAATTGAGAACAAAAGTAATAGAGTACCAACAATAAAATGGATGGAGGGATCACCCTTCTATCGCTCAATATAAATGGACTTCATTCGCCATCTAAAAGGAAACAAATGTTCAGAAAACTCATAAACCAAAATGCAGATATTACATGTCTACAGGAAGTACATATTTCAAAACAATACAGGCATTTATTAGAAGTAACCAAATTGGGTAAATTACATATGGCCCTGACGAATCAAAAGAAGAGAGGCGTTGCGGTGTATGTTAAGAACTGGTTAAATCCGAAGTTAGCATACAATGATGAAGATGGAAGGATACTTCTTATAGAAATAATAATAGAACACAGGAAGATATTATTGGCAGTAATCTATGCTCCAAATACCAATCAAAAGGAATTTTATTATAAACTCCATAATAAAATCATAGAAACTGAACTAGTTAACGTATGCATAGTAGGGGATTATAATGCGGTGTCCAATATAGACAAGGACTATAAAACCACTAAAAACAATAAGAAAAAGAGAAGAATACTCCCAATAACATTTGACAAATTAGTTCAAGAAATAAACCTAAAAGACGCCTGGAGGGAATTGAATACATCTAAAAGCCAATTTACTTTCTTTTCAAATCCACACTAATCATGGTCCAGGATTGACATGATATGGATGGATCTGGAATTACTGGAAAAAATGGAAACAGTGGAAATTTTGCCTAACACATAGGCTGAACACAATCCTATTAAATTGATTTGGAGAGGAAAGAAAAAGACAGGTAGATGGATCTTTAATAAGAGTATCCTGAGAGATGCAAAATTTTTTTAAAGAGATAAAGGGGACATGGTGTAAAAAAGAAAACACCCAGAAGAAATAATTTTTTCTGGTGAAAATACCTTTGAAAATAGGAGTAGCGATTAGCCTAACAGACTGGACCTTTGTGGGAATGCTGACAGGTTATTAAGATAGTACAGGCAGTCCTCAACTTATGACCACAATTGGAACCAGATTTTTGGTCATTGAGCAAAGCAGTCATGAGTCACCCACACGACCGCTTTGCTAAATGACTGCAATTCCATCTCTCCCAGCTGCGGTCATTGAATGATCGCGTGAATTGTTATAGGAGATGGAGTAAAAGAGCTGCCTGCTAAAGGAGGGAAGGCAGCTCTCTTCTGTGTGCAGAAGGACCTCTTGTGGTGGGCTGCAGAAGTGAAGCTCAGAGTTTTGGAATTCAAACTTCGTTTCTGCAGCCCCTTGGAGGAGTTTCCCTTGTCTGTTCCCAGGGAACATGTGCCCTGGGTGGAAGAAACAAAGCTCACAATTCTTGCTTCATTTCTGAAGCCCAGCAGATGAATTCCTCTGCTCTTCATGTGCAGCAGGTGCTTGGCTGGAAAAAAACAAGCAGGGATCCTCTTTTCTGTAGCCTGACAAAGCATTTCTGCCACCATTATCACCACCCCCCATATATGGAAGGGAAGGAAAATTATTTGTCAGGTGACAGCAGTTTGCAATCTTCCCTGCCAGGAGGGAATCCTGCATATTTATTTATTTGTTTGTTTGTTTGTTTGTTTGTTTGACTTGTATGCCGCCCCCTCTCCAAAAGGACTCAGGGCAGCTCACAGATAAAATTCTTGATCCTCTATTGCACTGAAAGTATCTTGTTAGTAACCATGCTTAAAAGTATTCCTACAAGATGCACTTAGGACAATGAAAAGCCTTGGTGGTGCAGGCTGTTAAATGCCTAGCACTTAGTTCCAGCTGCCTGCAATTAGTGCAGGCTCGAATCCCACCAGGCTCAAGGTTGACTCAGCCTTCCATCCTCTCGGGGTAGGTAAACTGAGGACCCAAGATTGTTAGGGGCAATAAGCTGACTTTGTAAAAATGCTGCTTAGTAATAAGCAGGCATATACAATGGAATGAAGGCTATTGCTGAGCGCATTGTGTTGTGCTCCAAAAAATTGTAAGCCGCCCTTAGTCTCCGGAGAAGGGCGGCATATAAATGTGAATAAAAAAAAAAGAAGATCCTTCCCTTTTTAACTATTCAGAAATAAAAATGCAGCAATTATTACTTCAGGTCAGGAATATAATGCTACCTGATGAATGTTACACTACACCTACATCTCCTGACACGCTTAAAATAAGATATCCTGATCTTAAACGCAGAAATAATTAAAATGGATACATTTCCCCTTCTCAATCCATTTTTAATTTATATATTTTAATATATAAATTGCATGAACAGTATTGACCAATATGCTTATTACAAATAATGGGGCCCCTCCAGTGATCCTGAGCTTTCAGATGAGTAGTCTGTGATCTAATTATTTGATTTTCTGATGTCTTGCCAACAATTGTGGCTGGCATCTTCAGAGTTGAAAGTCACCTGTTCTGCAGTGGACTTGTTGGCAATTCACAGGCAACTCCTTCCTCAAGCCACTATTGACAGAGTACTCTGCATATGAGAGAGACCTGGAGAGCATTATTTTGTTCAGAAAGTAAAAGACTAGAAATTTCATTTATTATAACAGCTCCGGTTTATTTATTTATTTATTTATTTATTTATTTATTATTTGAACTTATATGCCGCCCCATCTCCGAAGACTCGGGGCGGCTTACAACTAAAAAGCAAAGAACAATAAATACATTAAAAAACAATTAAATCAAAATTATAAGCCCAAATATTTATAAAATGGGTTTATAAAAGGTTGACTTACAGGTGGTCAATGCAACTTACACACACACAAATACCGGTACACCTTTCACAGAAAACCTGACACAAGATAAAAACCATGTATCTTGAATATTAATTGAGTGAAAGATGGGTAGAAATAACAGCCATAGGTTTTAACTTGAGCAGCACTCACCCCAATACCACTCCAAGCTCTTTCACATGAACTCTGGTTTGTCCTCGCAAATATTTGGATAGCATTGTGCTTTTATGGTACATTTCCTGTAGGCGATCTTCAAGGTGCATTATACACTGTAAGTGGAAGAAGAAACCCACAGAGATAAAGCCAAATAGTTTATAATAGATAAAGTGTGCAACTTATAAATGTAAAAAATATATTTTGTTGAGGCCCCACTAAAGTTCAATATTTTATTGATTTAGACCACAGGTATAAAACTCGCAATGTCATGTTGCTGTCATGTGATGTTTTTCCCCATTCGTGGAGCTGGGGTGGAGGTGGCCTGTGTGTGATGCATCTGGCCCATGGGCCGCCAGTTTGACACCCTTGTTTTAGAGGAACAATGTCAGTATATAAGAGTTCATGAACTGGAATAGACATGGTAACAGGTCAGCCAATGGGAACTGTTTGGTGACTAAGAACAGCTTTTATCGTGAGCCAGACAGCTTGGAGTCTGGCCGTGGCTTAGGGTTACTGGTCTGTATATAAAAGTTAGTTTGTCCTTGGATCTTTGCATCTATATTTATATTGCTTCTGTGATTATGACTTCTGGATTTTTGTGGTTCTGACTCCTTCTGGCATGTTATTGTATACATGCATCATATTGTATATTATTGTATATAAAGAAGTTTCAGCTATAAATGAATCCTCCTGAATTATTTACTTGTGTGCTGGTTGGATTGCTGCAAACTCTGACAAACAAGTTTTTAATAAAGCCAAGACTAATCGAGCACTGCCTAAGCATCCTAAGAATATGTTCACTCACATACCCCAACATGTGAGGGCTCCTTCTTTTCCATCTTGTCATCTTACAGGATCCAGGAGGGTCTGCTTTTTCAGTGATTGTCCCATTCTCTGGAATTACCTCTCCAATGTTCTCCCCACACACACACACAACAGACCCCAATACTTCTAACCTTTAGGAAAGTCACTAAGATATGGCTTTTTCTTCCCCAAGCATTCAGGGCCAATTGAATGAAAGTCCCTCCTTTTGGTTGTTATGTGCTTGTCACCATTTTATCTTTATATCTTTATCTCACGATCACTCATGCACTTGTTATGTCCCGACTCGACTACTGCAATGCTCTCTATCTAGGGCTGCCCTTGCATACCATCCGGAGGTTTCAGCTGGTGCAAAATGCGGCTGCGCGGGTTGTGATGGGAGCTTCCTGATACTCCCATGTTACACCCCTCCTGCGCGAGCTGCATTGGTTGCCGGTTGCCCTCCGGGTGAGATTCAAGGTGTTGGTATTAACATTCAAAGTCCTTTACGACTTGGGTCCGGGGTACTTGTGGGAGCGTCTCCTGCCAATATCGAATACCATTCGCCCTGTGCGTGTGCACAGACGGGGACTCCTCGGGGTGCCGTCGGCAAGACAAGGCCGGCTGGCGGTCCCTCGGGGAAGGGGCTACTCTGTTGCGGCTCCCGTCTTGTGGAACCAACTCCCTTTGGAGCTCCGTTTGGCTCCTGATCTTCGCTCTTTCTGCCGCGATTTGAAGACCTGGTTGTTTGAACAGGCTGGGCTGGACTGACCTCCTGGGGGGGGGGGTTTAAATTTATTTTAAATTTATTTTAGTGATTGGGCTTGTTTGGTTTAATTCTTTTTAAAATACTTATTGTTGTTTTTTAATTGTGAGCCGCCCCGAGTCCTCTTGGAGAGCGGGCGGCATACAAGTCCAATTAAATAAATAAATAAATAAATAAATAAATAAATAAATAAACAAACAAACATACTGCAATGGCTTATTGTTACATAGTGAGTTTTTTTCTTTTTTTGATCGTTTGTTTGTTTTCGTATGCTTTATGCTGTACAAAGTCACATTGTTATGAATGGATGAATGGATGAATGAATGAATGAATTTGAGACAATATACAGTGGGTGAAACTATTTTACTTTTATGTGGTAACTCATATTTATTATTTATTTTATTTTATTAGACTTGTATGCCACCCTCTCTCCCTAGGGACTCAGGGCGGCTCACAGTTTAAAATCCCAATACAATAAATTAATTAAAAAATAATTAAATTGCAAGTCTAATAACTCTAAACCCGTAAAAATACAATTAAAATCCCTTTAAAAACCCACCCCAGTCCATTTCAGTCCAGGCTGGCCTGCTGAAACAGCCAAGTCTTCAGGTCGTAGCGGAAGGAGCGGAGGTCCGGGGCCAAACGAAGCCCCAAGGGGAGCTGCTTCTATAGGGTGGGTGCTCCCACAGAGAAGGCCCTACCCCTGGGCACCGCCAGCTGACAATGTCTGGCTGACAGTACCCCAAGGAGGCCCTGTCTGGGGGAGTGCACAGGGCGATCGGAATGAGATGCTGGCAGGAGACGCTCCCGCAAGTATATGATATAAAAAATAAAAAATGTGGCCACCACTGGCCAGATTAGAAAAACAGGGCTATAGTCATAAAACTTCCTGAAGAACAGTTATCAGTTCTTCACAATTGGTTGTTATGTGCTTGTCACAATTTTATCTTTATATACTGTAATGAGATATTGTTACATAGTGGTTTTTTCCTTTTTTATCTTTTTTTTAATGCTTTATGCTGTCCAGAGTCACTGTCAGATCCGTGTATCTGCCATTCTTTGGTGGAAGGTGGGGGGTTGGATTTGATACATTTAGTTCTTTTTCCTCTCTATGTATCCTATATCTTGCCTTGTCTTTTACATAACCCTTTACCTGATTTCTAACCATTTGCCTGGCACCTCAAATGCCTAGGGCCATGTGGATTGCAACACTGGAAGATAGCCCTGAGAAACTTTCCTTATCTGCTTTCTGAGAGATGCCATACAACAACATCTTCACACCTGCGGATTAGTGGAATCCACATTGGACTGTTCAGTGGGGTTTCTAATATCCTATATCCTAGTTGTATGCCCTGAAGTTTTAGTTTAGTTTAGTTTTATTGGACTTATATGCCACCCTCTCTCCCTAGGGCAGCTTATAGTAGAAAAATAGAAATACAATTAATTAAAATAAATTAAAACCACAATAGCTAAGCCCAATAACAAATAAAAACCCAATTAAATTTAAAATAACAATAAAAACCCCCACCCCTTACCCTTCAGTCCAGGCCGGATTCTTGAAACAATCAGGTCTTTAGGTTGCGGCGGAAGGAATGGAGGTTGGGAGCCAACCAGAGCTCCAAGGGGAGTCGAGTCCACAGGGTGGGCGTTCCTACAGAGAAGGCCCTTCCCCTGGGCGCCGCCAGCCGACATTGTCTGGCCGATGGCACCCCAAGGAGGCCCTGCCTGTGGGAGCGCACAGGGCGATTGGAAGTCGACACAGGAAGGAGACATCCCGCAAGTACCCCGGACCCAAGCCATGAAGGACCTCAGAGCCTGCTTTGAATTTTTACTTGTTTTCACCCCTTTTCGATTAAAGATTCCTTTTGAAATACAAAGTTTTCAAGAGTCTATACTTGTTTTGAAGGGGGGGAAAGCCTGGTTCTTAAAATCATATTGTTATGAATGGATGGATGGATGGGTGGATGGACGGATGGATGAATTTGAGACAATATACAGTGGGTGAAACTATTTTTCTTTTATGTGGTAGTTCATATGATATATGTGGCCACCACCGACCAGATTAGAAAAACAGAGCTACAGTCATAAAACTTCATGAAGAACAGTTATCCATTCTTCACAATTACCAAGGTGAACCTTTAGATTAACATAGTTAACATGTAGGAAAAGAAAGCATTATTTATTTATTTTGTTTATTTGTTGGGATTTCTATGCCACCCTATCTCCCGAAAGACTCAGGGTGGCTTACAATGGTAAAAACAGAAAATACAAACTTTAAAAAACTATTAAATCTAAAAACCCCAACACTAGACCTAAAATCAATTAAAACCCACAAACAAATTAGGACAAATTAAAACTATTAAAATCCCCTTCAGTCCAGGTTGGCTGATCGAAAAAGTCAAGTCTTCAGGTCCGGATGGAAGGAGCGGAGGTCAGGCGCCACCCGAAGCTCCACGGGCAGTTGGTTCCAGAGGGCGGGCGCTTCCACAGAAAAGGCCCTCCCCTTGGGAGCCACCAGCCGACATTGTCTGGCTGACGGCACCCTGAGGAGGCCCCATCTGTGTGAGTGATCACCAGGAGATCGGATGTCGTTGCTGGCAGCAGATGCTCCCGCAAATACCCCAGACCTAAGCCATGAAGGGCTTTATAAATGATGACTAGCACCTTGAACCTCACCCGGAGGGCAACCGGCAGCCAATGCAGCTCGCGCAGGAGGGGTATAACATGGGAGTATCGGGACACTCCCATCACAACCTGCGCGGCTGCATTTTGCACCAGCTGAAGCCTCTGGGTGGTCCTCAAGGGCAGCCCCATGTAGAGAGCATTGCAGTAGTCTACACGGGAGGTAACGAGCGCATGAGTAACCATACGCAAGGCATCTCGGTCCAGATAGGGACGCAACTGGCGGACAAGACGAACTTGTGCAAATGCTCCCCTGGCCACAGCTCCTACATTAGTCACCACAGTGCCCTGTCTAAGTCTGAAAATCAATGCAGAAATTACATTCAGTTCAAAAGCCTGGAGCACATCTTATTTTTCCTCTTTATCTATATTTATTGTACACACATGCTTGTAAATAAGTACTTACAAAGTCAGCAGAAAGATTAAGCTTGTAAAGTTGTAAAACAGACTGCAATAAAGACGATACTAAGCTGGAGACAAGCACATCTTTGCCTAGTTTTATATTGTCAGTCATCTTTTTCTGGCTAGTAGACACCTGAACTGTCCATTTATCAGTATCTGCTATAATGTAAACAGCTTCCGCTATAGATTCATCTAGTACAGGATGCTGTAAAACACACATAAGAAAACAAAGAGAAGCAAGTCATTTTATTTAGTTAAAACATTCACGTAGCTGCCATTTTATTTCAAAATCTGGGTGGTTCCCATTTTCAGAAAAATGCCTTGTATTATGGGTTATTTTGAATTCAGGCTTAAGAATAAAACCTGCTTTCTATCTAGCATAATAGAAGAAACATTTGGCAGCCTGTAAATATACTTAATTAGTCAGCTGTTATCTACCGTTTCTGTTCACAGCCAAATGAAGTCATAAGCCTGAGAGTAATTTATTCAACGATAAACCTCTACTGCCTAATAATAGATTAATATAGAGAGAAATATGCTTTTAAAATTATCTTTTCAGATGTATTTTGTGCTAGAATATTTACTTGTTTCAGGGGACAGATTAGATGCAGATTATGAACAGGGGCCCTCCATTTAACAACACAGGGCTGGAGATCTGTATGGATATGTAGTGATTTCTGGACCAGGACAAAGAGGGTAAATGCAGAACATACAGCTACAAAGATTAGAATGGGATACAACTGAAAGCTTTCTAGACAAAAAGGAATTTTTCACTTCCTGGCTGTTCCAATTAGAAAAGTCAGGGATAGGAAGCCAGTTTCATTGCCACAAACCAGTCACAACAATATTGGCCTAGATTACACTTTGACTTCGAGTTATTCACATTCTGATTCAATTAAGTTAAATCTCAATTAATTTTAGACTAAACTGGTCATTCTATAAGGTGCAAACTTTAAAAATCAGGTTTGCATTATAAAGGGAATCAGTGATGCCTTTTTTCACTTAACCCAATTCAATTTAACGTAGCCTTGGTGGTGCAGGCTGTTAAATGCCTAGCACTTAATTCCAGCTGCCTGCAATTAGTGCAGGCTTGAATCCCACCAGGCTCAAGGTTGACTCAGCCTTCCATCCTCTCCGGGTAGGTAAATTGAGGACCCAAGATTGTTGGGGGCAATAAGCTGACTTTGTAAAAATGCCACTTAGTAATAAGCAGGCATATACAATGGAATGAAGGCTATTGCTGAGCGCATTGGGTTGAATCCCAAAAACTGTAAGCCGCCCTGAGTCTCCGGAGAAGGGCGGCATACAAATATGAATTTTTTTTTAAAAAGTACTTTTAGGCACAGAGAAAGTTGTTCTGGGCCCAAAGACGTTTGGAATCAAGGACTAACAGCTTTCTTGATACTTACTTTCCTATAGAATTTTGTACAGGTGCATTTTGCAATATAACTCTTAATACGATTGAATTAATACGACTTAACATGACTTAATATGGCTGAAAGACAAGGCAGACATACTACATCTAAGGGAATTCTTCCTCCACATTAAATTTTGGAATCTGAAGAAGGCTGAACTTCATTATTTGTTGCCAGCTATAAGGCAGATACTTTTGCAAGGTCACAAAGAAAGGCTTGAAGGCAAACAACTTTATTAGTTTGTTCCTCGCCTAAAAATATACTTCCTTTCTCATAGATGATTTTGACTATAATTGATCAAAGTCACTTGCAAACCCATTCTGGATCAGGTGGTTGAATAATTTAATTGAATAATTTAATAAAATATTTTATTTATTCATTCATGAAATTTATAGACTGCTCAATACATTGCAACTTTGGTGGCTTACAAAATAAAACGACACAAACAACAATATACACAATCTTAAAGAAAAAGTCTGGAGAAACACCACCATTTAGTAGGCCATAAACAGAGTGGTAACCCACTCCGACCCAATGTCTGAAGGAACAGCCAAGCTTCAAAGAACTGTTTAAATAAGATCAGGATGAGAGCCATAAAAATCTCACGAGAATTGATGTTCCAGAGTCAGGTGCCTTGACAAACCAGCAGATGATCCTGTTTAATTAATGGAAACCACAGTATGCCCACTATGTCAGAAGGGATGGATGGATAAGAACTACTGAAGACAGAAAGCCCCTCAAAAAACAAGGCTTACTCCATGAAGGATTTTAAGGTGACAATCAGCACCTTAAATTTTTTTTTAATTACATTTATATGCCGCCCTTCTCCGAAGACTCAGGGCGGCTTACAATTTCTGGGATACAACGCAGTGTGCTCAGCAATAGCCTTCATTCCATTGTATATGCCTGCTTATTACTAAGCGGCATTTTTTTACAAGGTCAGCTTATTGCCCCCAACAATCTTGGGTCCTCAATTTACCTACCCTGAGAGGATGGAAGGCTGAGTCAACCTTGAGCCTGGTGGGATTCGAGCCTACAATAATTGTAGGCAGCTGGATCTTAAGAGCAGGCATTTAACAGCCTGAGCTACCAAGGCTCCTTTTGTTAATTGAATTGAACCGGCACTTCAAAAAACAGAGGTGTTTTATGAGCATCCCATGGCCTAGTTATAACTGCCTATGCTTGTTGCGTTCCAAACTGCAGCAGCTTCTGTGTGATCTTTAAGCCTTATATAAAGTGAATTATAAGATTCACAGTAAGATTTACAAGTATAATGAAATGACTGCAAGAAAACAACCAAGCTCAGAGAGCACCAAGTACTCCTAAATTATAAGAATCCAAATATGAGGTAATCAGAATGTAACTATTCTTTTATCTACAAATAGCAAAAATTACAATGGAATGTTACTAATGAAACAAAATCAGTAAGTTTTTCCTTCATGTTCAAAACATTATTATTAAAACTTTGTACAGAAATGGGCAGACTTACATTTATGGTGTGACTCAACTCAGCGGATAAATGTTGCTTAAGTTGTTCATCTGAACTTACTCCATGCAGCACTAGATCAGGCATATAAGAGGTACAATAGCCCCCAAGAAGCGACCTTCCAAAATGTATCATGCTTTGAGTGCTAACTGTGCAAAATCTGAAAATCAAGAATTTACCGTTTACTGAACACATCTCAGGGTCTTACAAAAAATAATCAGTATGTGCAGTTAGATTGGCAAGACTGTAACATGATCTGCATGGGTGACATTATGATCTGCTTTGTTTTTCAAGATTATAACTGAAGAACGATGAAAAAATACCATTCACTCTGATATATGATATATAAATGTAAGAGCTACTCTTTAGCCTATAATATATGACTGAATCTTTCTCACAGAAAACTGAACACAATTTAATAGAATTCTAATGACTCAAACAATGACTCCAATGTTTAGTCAAATCCAGCATACATGGATTATCGTAACTATGAACAGTAATAGTCTGTGTATATTCCACAGTAATTCCATTGTAGAATTAGATTTGATCATAGAAGTAAATTCAAAGATTTGTACCTTTCATGTGAGAACATGGTCCCTTGCTAACTACCTGAAAGGTTCATTCTCTGCTATCTTCTTTTCAGAAGAATTATTTGATATAATTAGGCAAATTTCACACAATGCATAATGCACCCCATTACAATTACATATTTTCAAATATATTTCAGTTTCTGAGTTAGTAACAGTACAATTTCTCTATCTACCTTCACAGCCTATTAAATAGGCCATAAATCCAGGAAACACATCCCCATTTTTATGGTGAAAAATTTTAACTGGAACATTTGAGAGCATTAACCAAAAATGGAAAAATGTAATATAAAAATATCTATTTGAAATATATTTAGAAAAGATCTTAACAATGTAATGGAACACACACACACCCGCGCACCCATATGAACATACACAATTACAAACATACAGACTGACTTATCTTGGGTTTTTTTGTCAAACAAATTTCATTCAGACAGCAAATCTTACATATAGTATATAGGCAGTACTCGACTTAGTTTTTTCCCGAAACGCCATCACTCTGCTAAATAAATAATTTCTTCAACACTGTTCAACTATTACAAAGTCTGCACTACTATTACTGTTAATCTTCTCATCACTCCTTATCACCCATCCCCTCCCACTTGTGACTGTATGACTGTAACTTTGTCACTTGTATCCTTACGATTTATATTGACTGTTTCCTAGTATGATTTGACTGCTTATTGTACCCTATGACTATCATTAAGTGTCGTACCTTATGATTCTCGACTCTTGACAAATGTATCTTTTGCTTTATGTATACTGAGAGCATTTGCACCAAGACAAATTCCTTGTGTGTCCAATCACTCTTGGCCAATAAAGCATTCTATTCTATTCTATTCATTTAGTGACCATTCGAAGTTACAATGGCTCTGAAAAAAATTATGCATGACCGTTTTTCACCTTTGTGACCATTGCAGCACCCCACAAGGTCACATTATCAAAATCCAGATGCTTGGCTACTGACTCATATTTATGATGGCTGCAGTTTCTCAGGGTCATGTGATCACCTTTTGTGACACAGCAAAGTCAACGAAGAAGCCAGATTCATTTAACAACCATGTTACTAACTTAACAGCTGCAGTGATACACTTAAAACGGTGGCAAGAAAAGTCATAAATTGGGGCAATTTATGTCTCAATTTACAACTAAAATTTTGGGCTCAATTGTGGTCACAAGTCGATGATTACCTGTAACAATAAATTTAAACAATTTTTAAATTGCTTAATATTATTTTATTAACAAAAACAAGTAATCCTGAGTTTGTATCAGTAAACTACATATACTTCCTAATAATTTGATGTGGGAATCATTATGTTGGCTTGCAAAGCCTTTCCAGATTAGACATATTAATTTGATTATAATGAGCTTGGAGTAAAACTGAGCTTTGGTAAGCCTGCTAGTCAACATGTACTAAGCTGACTAATACTGGCCTTACCATTATGTGGAAGTGCTGCATATAGCACAGACAAAGAAGGTGGTCTGTAGTTTCAGTTACTATGAAGCATTTTTTGATAACCTCAATGACCAAAGCCATGAAGTTGAGACCAAAAGCATATGCTGAAATTCACTGCATATGGAAGACTAGATTGTGACAAATTACTAACATATGAGAATTAACAAATGAAATGCAAGAAGAAAAACAAGTATAAATTTTCATACGGTGTATGAGAATAAAATAAAATGTAATAACAATAAATTAAAATAGAGTAATAGAATTGATAAATATATGCAGGGAAATGATGGTGTAAATTTACTGTGAAAAGTTTAAATGTACGTCAGAAAACATAAATGGATATACTGACCATCATAGGTAGGTATGAAAATAGGAAATCATAAATAACAATTGGACAAGTGTTCAACATTTTAAAATTAATGAATTAACATTGCTGAAATAAGTGCAAATATCTATGCATAGGAGTGTTATATGTTATGAGGCAGTGATGGTTGGGTATGTCAGGAGAAACATAAAAGTCAGTTGAATGTAGGGAGAAAACGGCACTTATACAATGTGTGTGATAATACAAGAGATAGTCAAGAACACTTGAGAGCTGAATATTTTGTGGATCAAACATAAAAGCAAGTGGCCAGTAAGAAAAAAAGTACGTTGATCTGCTTTGGACATATACTGAAGATAGAATGAATATATGAATAAATATATGAAAGAAAACTGTCACAAGGAAAGAGAAGTAAGTGAATAACTGAATAAAGAAATTAATCTGTATAAGGACTTATTGGAAGCCAAGATACAGAATATGGTGAATTATATTGGTATAAAACAGTCTTAGCAATTTTATTTTATTTTTGTTCATGCCTTTGATTTCTTTGGCTTATGATTTGTTCCTTTTTTGCACTTGATATGCCTTCTTTTCCAAAAAAGAAATAACATGATGGGGTAGCATATATGTATAAGTAACAACAATAAGCATACAGCATCTCATGTTATTGTTAGTACATATTAAAAGCTGTCATTATATTAGTCAGGTAAATGCTCCTTTCCGTAGTTTAAGATTTTTTTTTTAAATTACATTTATATGCCGCCCTTCTCCGAAGACTCAGGGCGGCTTACAATTTTTGGAGCGCAACCAATGTGCTCAGCAATAGCCTTCATTCCATTGTATATGCCTGCTTATTACTAAGCGGCATTTTTACAAAGTCAGCTTATTACCCCCAACAATCTTGGGTCCTCAGTTTACCTACCCCGAGAGGATGGAAGGCTGAATCAACCATGAGCCTGGTGGGATTCAAGCCTGCAATAATTACAGGCAGCTGGAACTTAAGTGCTAGGCATTTAACAGCCTGCACCACCAAGGCACCTTTAAGCTTACGATTTATTTATTTATTTATTTATTTATTTATTTATTTATTTATTTATTTATTTTTGGGACTTGTATGCCGCCCCATCTCCGAAGACTCGGGGCGGCTCACAGCTAAAACAATAAATACAACAATAGTGAATTAAGAATTTAATTTAATATTAAATTCTTAAGAATTTAAGAATAGTGAATTAAACTAAACAAGCCCAAAAAGGCAATTAAATACTAAAAAAATAAAACCACCCCCCACTCAAAAGGGATTTAAGCTTATCATTCCATTGTTCTGGCTAAGGATCGTGGGGATCAGATGGAGATGATGAAAAACAGGTTATAGCTACCGATGCCTCTCAGAACAGTGCAAGAAACAAAAACAACCCTCAGAAGTTCTGGTTATTATTATTTTTCTTTACCTTGGCAAAGCAAGTTCCACTTCTAAAAACTCTTCAGGTCTAGAGTTAACCGTGACTGACTGCTCATCTGGAATGTATGTGCAACCTTCATCATCACTGTCCCCAAGCGCGCTATCAGAACTTTCATTTCTAGGAATGTTCTCCTCCAATCTGCAATGGAGTTTGCTTTCAACCTCCCTGCAGGGGATGTTCTTAGTAACTGCTTGGCCAGACTTCTGGATATCAGTAGAGCTTCCTGAATCACAGTCAAGAGAATTTCTCTCAACGTTTTCATAGCTTGTACTATAAACTTGATCCAATTTCCCCAAGTTTACTATTTTGACTTCTCTATCAAGAATGACAGACTGTGGAACTGATAGCAGCCAAGGTGCCCCTGATGTTTCTGTTTCACCAACTGTCTGGCTAGTGCAGGTTTTAAGACACAAGTTAGATTTCTCTTCTGGGGCCCTGGCTGTTATATGTAGTGGATTTGATAGAGCACACAGAGATTTAGTTTTACTTCTGCGTTTCTCCAAAGTTTTGTTGGCTTCCATTCTTTGGGTTTCAGAATCAGATTCTGGTGAGGTGGAACTTCCAATCTGGAAGGTAACCTTTTCCAGTTGAGAATACACCTGGGCCATCTTCTTAGCATTTGGAGCAGCTACCAAGTTTTGAAACAACTGCCCTGTTACACTGTGCTGCTTGTCCTCATTCATTTTTGCAGTTAGATCCTCTAATACACCATGCCTTCCACATGCGATCTCTGAATTAACTAAAGTTTTCCCTTTCTTAATTTCCCCTACAATTCTTTTTGGAGAGCTAACTCTGGAGACGCGAGGGGACGCTTCAGAATTGCCCTTGAAGCTGGCAGATTCAAAGCAGCACTCATGTTCTGCAGCACCTCCACCATTCTTTGGAGGCAGGACAGGAGGTACAAGAGCAGGTTCGTTTTGAATTGTGACAACCACATAATCAGATTCTTCAACTTCTCCCTTTTCTAGAGTCATTACAATGTTCCTGCCATTCACAGCTTGCTCTTCTTTGTCAAGCTGCCCATTCCAGACCAGATGATTCTCTTGCAACTCAGAGCAGCGTAAGAAATATGTAAGGACATAGAGAATGCGCTGAACAAAATCCTTGTGTTTTCCAACAATTACTGTCCTTGTCATTCTGACTGGTGAACCCACAGCACCATATAAATCACCTAAATAAGCACAGTGAGCAAAGAAAAAAATAATAATTAATTAATATACCTCAAAGACCAATGCCAAATATCTAATTTATTTGTTCAATCTAACTACAAAAGGAATGAAAGCACTAAGATGTTATTACTTCACCTTAAAGGATAAACCCACACCTCAGTAAAAAGATCCACTTTAGTAACTCAATTTTATATTTATTTCAGTGGAGGAAGATTAACACTCAACAGAATTTAATTTTCTAAAACTATTTTTTGCCAAATTATGCAAAGAACTGCAATTCAAAAAAAAATCTGAAAATTCATATCTCACAGATATGGCAACAAGATGAGACAGCTGAAATCAATTGTCAGCACAGCTATTATGGTAGCAATTCTTAACTACTGCTAAAACATAATCTTTTGATTTAAATACTAATTGTGTAATTGTGAAATTGAGTTCTGGAAGATCTGAACAAGTCTATCTAGAAATGTTGAAGGTGAAATATAATGACTGGATGTGCCACTGTTTAATTTTTGCACAAAAACATCCTACTTTACTCTACTTCTATAAGCATAAGAATTGAATGTCTACTCCAGATTAGGAGAGTGGGAAAGTGATATGACTTCCCATTTAGGGTCCAGAATGATCACAATATATCTCACAATGCTTTTACTGGACTCTGAGATAAGGTATTATTACAAACCATGGCACTTAAGTGATACTGATTATGTGTTTCATGAAGATATGTTTTTGCATTTATGTTTCATTGATAAGGATGTCAAGAGAGAATTAAACCCAATTTTGTAGCATGCAAGCTATGTAATAACCACTAGAGGGCACACATCATGATAGTAACAATCTGACAAGAGAAACCTACTTTAATAATTTTCTAATTGGAAAGAACAAGCCATTATATTTGATACTAGATGTTTGAATCTTGTTTACAAAACAAGCCTGGAAAAAGTGATTTATAATTGCTCAGTGGAATTTTGAATGATCTTCTGGAATATCATTCATAATGATCACCTATTACAGGTACATGCATTATCCACTTTAAAGGGATTTATTTATTTATTATTAAATTTATTGGCCTCCCATCTTACCACAGGGTAATTTTTGATCATCAAGCCAAAAAGACAGCTCTTTCAATCAGAATTTAATTAAAAGCCCTGAAGGTATGTACGCACTTATGGTTGATCTCTTTATTTTCAATGTTGCTTCCTGTCATGAACATTGAGCCATGGTGGCGCAGTGGTTAAGAGTGATGTACTGCAGATGACTTCTGCTGACTGCCAGCTGACTGCAATTTGGCAGTTCAAATCTCACCAGGCTCAAGGTTGACTCAGCCTTCCATCCTTCAGAGGTGGGTAAAATAGGCTGGCTCTGTAAAACCGCTTAGAGAGGACAGTAAAGCACTATGAAGCGGTATATAAGTCTAAGTGCTATTGCTATTTCATGGATTTTTAACTGTTGGAAGTCCCACAGGATTTGGTGGCATAACAAATTAAAATAAATAAAATCATTTGTGCATATGAGCACATTTCTTTCCAGGGAAAAAGAAGTCTCCATGCCTAAAGAGTCATCTTGAATTTAGATGTGAATTTATTGTACTGACCAAGCTGTGCCCAAAGTGGATTGTACGGGTGTGATTTTGCCAGCATATTCACAGATGGTGAGGCCTGTTTTTCAGAGAAAACCCTGATGGAGAGATGATCAACTGGCATCACAGTAGGGACCCAGGCCAAGTGATAGGTTAACACTGCTGTTAATAGAGCAGCAAAAAACCTATAAAAATAAGAAGCAGCAGACACAAAATTATATCTCTGCAATAAACCTCCCATTCACACTAGAGGAGCAACACAAAAGAAGATTACTCACTGGTTTTTGCTGCTCTGTTCTATCAAAACAGCAAATTCCTTGAGAAAGTGTTGGCATAACAGATTCTTTTCTGAAGCACAGGACATCATAGTAAGCCACACAGGTTCTGCAATCCTTGGAACTGTGTATAAATTCCATATTGTAGTTCTACCAAAAGAAAAGGACTTAGCTTAAACAAGAGGAAATGGTTCAAATATAGAAGTATTTTGCCCATAACAGGGAGAACAACTAAAACTGCTGCTTCTTCCTCTCGATTTATTCACTCTTCCTTTGTTTATATATTTTGCAATTCATCCTCATTCGTTCTCTATATATAACCAAAACACCTCAATATACTCAATATGTCAATATTGTCCCATTGCAGAAGAAGCAGCAATGGGTGGAAACTAATCAATGAGAGAAGCAACTTAGAACTAAGGAGAAATTTCCTGACAGTGAGAACAATTAATCAGTGGGACAACTTGCCTCCAGAAGTTGTAAATGCTCCAACACGGGAAGTTTTTTAAAAGATGTTGGATAACCATTTGTCTAAAATGGTATAGGGTTTCCTGCTTAAGGAAGGAGTTGGACTAAAATATTGTATTCACTTTATTCTATTCTTTATTCTATTATTCTATTTTATTTTATTTTGTTTTGTTTTGTTCTGTTCTGTTCTACTCTATTCTTCTTTCACACCACTTGCTAATTTGACTGAAGCTTGACATTCTTGCCAAATAAATGAGATTCTTGCCAAATTCTTGCTTTTCTTTAAATTCTAGTAGCTTTCCACATTGTCTTAGAGGTATATTTTGTGCTCAGCAGGGTACACACACAAATTGACCTGGTGGTTTTGGAGATCCAGCAATGCAAATCTGAAAACAGCCTTTGGGCCAGTTATCCTTTCTCAGGTCTACCTACCACAAAAAGCAGCTGCTGAATGGAAAAATAGGCAGTGCTGTGGATGCTGCCCAGAGCTCCTGAAGAAAAGGTGGGATATAAATTGTTAATGGTAATTAGATGACCTGAAACCCATTGGGTCATAGTTTCAGAGACATTTCCTATGCAAATTCCTCAACAGTGGCAGAGCTTCTAATGTACTACTGCCTTCGCTGCAAAAGTATATAAAAATTCAAGGAGAAATATTTCCCTGGAAAATAACCCACGTTAAACTATATAACATGGTGAAAAATCAGGAATTGACCACAGGAAATGTTTTATGAAAGTTTGTATTGTGTGATGAAATGTTTTATGACAATATTTAGGTTATATAATGTTTTATAAAATTTGCCAAATTTCAGTTCCATAGGACTGCCAGGTTCTAGATTTTGGACACATTCTGTAAGTTACCCATTTGAGGTACTTTGGTTCAAAAACTGTTGTCCTAGAATATACCATTTTGCCCAGTGAAAAGTTACACACACACAAATAGGATAATTTTAGTAATATATAGATTTTATTAAAATTACATTTACAACTAATACAATGGAAATAATAAAAATAAAAATTAGAATGTGGAGAAAAGAAAAAATAGAAAAGAAAAAATATAGTAAAGAAAAAGAAGTGACCTTCATTACAAGTATAAATTGTTTTAATAACTTATTACCTTCCCTTTAAATACAGAAAATCTTTTCTTTCCATATCACATCTATGATCTATAAATAAAACCTTAAAACCTCTTCCTTTAGTCCTGATCAAGGCCATTAAAGATTATCAAGGAGAATAACCTATTGATTTAAACCTTGATTAAATAATTTTATATTCCTTTCTTTTACTTCTAATTATCTTCATCATTATTCTTTTCAAACTATTTATTTAAATCTGTCCTAAAACTTGATTTTTGACTTTTTCTCTGTTCCATCTTACAAATTCTTCAAAACTTCTAACAAGCCTGTAAATCCAATGTACAAAAATTATCCAGGTCATTCTCTTGGTTTGTTATTTATATATCCCTTTTAATTATAAAAACATCAGCTAGGGTTTTTTTGTATGTGCAATGCAACATCACTTTCCATGTTATTCTTATAGCTTGACATTTTCAAATCAGTTTTGATCTTGTCAGGTAAAACTTGCTCCTCTTCCATAATATCTTTTAAACATAGTCTATCTCAGACACTCTTTAAATTAACTTCTGGATCCACTGTTCATAAATATCCTTCAATATTCTTCACTCTGTAATTGTAAATTGAGTTTGAGTGCTCTCCTTTAATTGTAATTTTAATTCATTCTAATTCTCTCTGTTTTCCAATTTTTATCTTTTTTTAAATCAAAATAAATACTTTTTCCTGTGGAAATGATACTTTATAATTAATAAATGATCATCCAGTCAGAGCTGAAGAAGGTTCTTGGATGAGAAGCAAAACATCTTCAAAGAAAAACCAGAAAGTCCAGTTGTCTCTTGAAAAAAAAGCACTTTTGGGATGCTACTGAAAAATTGGAAATCAGATATTTAGTCACAAATGCTATGATTTCTGGGACCAGAATGACCTAACTAAGGGCTTAGAGCAATGGTGGCTAACTTTTTTTGGCTCCTGTGATGAAAATTGTGAGCGCGCTCACGTGCCAGGACCCAGAAGGCAACGTATGCTGGGGCCCCCACGCCCCTCCCATGCGCACCACGCATATCTGCGCATGCATGCGTGTTCCCCATATGCCATGAGTCTCTGCGCATGCCCGCACCCCTCCCACGCATCCTGTGCATGCGTGCCAGATACCCGACAATCAGCTGTTGGGTAGCGGTGTGTGCATGCATGCGCAGTGGGGCTTTTCCAGGCGACCCCTCAAGTGCCGGCAGAAGTGGCTCTACGTGCCACTTCCGGCACGCGTGCCATAGGCTCACCATCACGGGCTTAGAGCATGCGTCTTGGGAAATTCTGGAAGCTGAAGTGCATACATTCTAAAGTTGTCAAATTTGAAAAATAATGGCTTAAAATACACAAAATCAAGAAAAAATGTTGACAGTGATCCCTTGACACTGAAGCCTAGTATAGTATAAATACATAATGAAGATACTTCTTATAATCAACCAGCAAACATATATTTAAAGAATAGCAGCTTTAAGTCTTATTTTAAAAAAATTCTATCCAATTTGTTAGGGTCTGAGGTATGTCTCAGATTAAAGCACATACACCATCAGAGGAAATAGAAGCATCTGATAAACTCCAAAAATACCGGGATGGGAAACCACCACAGAATCCCAGGTATATTGATAAGTAATACTCCAAGGTGGAAATGGCAAACTACTTCTCTATTGCCACAAAGTAAATGGCATGGAAATGTCCATGAAGTTATCAGGGTTGAAATCAACAAGGCAGATTTGCTTTTTTTAAACTATCCTATCCTGACATATTATAAAGTTATGGATGCTCAACTATGGGTAAAGGCCAGGGGTGGCATTCAAAAATTTTAACAACCGGTTCTGTGGGCGTGGCTTAGGTGGTGGGCGTGGCTTGGTGGTCATGTGACTGGGTGGACATGGCTTGGTGGTCATGTTATTGGCTGGGTGTGGCCAATTCAACATCACTCACATCGAGGCACACATCTCCTCGCCTGGCCTCTCATGACTGTGGGGATGCTGCAACAGGTCGTAAGTGTGAAAAATGGTCATAAGTCACTTTTTTCAGTGCCATTGTAACTTTGAATGGTCACTCCACACAAGCAAAGTACCAGCAAAGGAGGGGAAAAAAACTCCAGAGGAGTTCTTGAGACAGGAAGTCTAGTCCTGCCAAGAATGTAATAAGGGTTAATGGAGAGGCAGTTTCTGTAAGCAACACCAGAATGTTTCCTTCCTGCCTTCCTTACAGGATTAGGCCAGTAATTTCTTCTAACAACCGGTTCTCCGAACTGCTTAGAATGTTAACAACCGGTTCTAGAGAATAGGTGCGAACTGGTAGAATCCCACTCCTGGTAAAGGCTCATATTTAATAATCAGTTCTGGCAATTCCATTGCCACTGCACCATTTGTTGCAAAAATAAAAAATATTGGATGCTAGATATTGGGGCTCAGCTTTGCTTTTAATATCTGAAACTTTAATAATCAGCTCTCATGAGCCAATACTCCAGAATACCACTGGATTCCCGGGGTCATGTGACCACCTTTTATGACCTTCTGACAAGCAAAGTCAATGTGGAGTCCTGATTCATTTAACAACCATGTTACTAATTAACAGCTGCAGTGATTCATTTAACAACTGGGGGAAGAAAGGACATAAATGGAGCAAAATTCACTTAACAACTGTCTTGCTTATCAACATAAATTTCAATCTCAATTGTGGTTATAAGTCGAGGACCATCTGTAGGTTAGCGCAAGGACAGAATTTAAAAAAAAAAAGAAGAAGAGGCTCTAAGTTGTGAAATAGATTAATTTTAAGAACAGATGCATATCTTGTCCGTCCCAATAAAATTTGACGTAACAGTAACTCACCTAAATTCATCCAGTGCATCCATAATACGGCTAATGTAAACTTGCACTCTTTGGTTTGTTTCTGCTATTTTTCTACATGTGATCATAGCCTGGGGAAAAAAAAATAAGAAATGGGTTAAAAATAAATGCAAAGCTGATTCTTTTGGGATTTATATTGAACAGCTTAGAACAGCATTCGAACCAAACTTGAGATACTGGTTTTTACACTTTTCTTTTTTTCTGGTATTTGCCTAACAAAGAAAAGGATTCTAGACCAGGTATGTGCAACCTAAACCTTCAGTTAAAATGATTTAAAAATTTTTTTTTCTAGGGCCCTTTTGAATCAGAAAGTATTCAAAAACTCCAGAACTAGGCTACCCCCCAAAATGAGGGGGAAAAACCTAGAAAATTTCAGCCCCATCCAAGAATATGATACAGCCTCGATTAGTTTGCATCATTCCCTTAACCATCTCAGGACAGCCCCTAGGTCCTTCCATTCCAATAAAAGAAAGAAGAAAAGATAAAAAGTCAAATAAAACATTTGCCACCTAAAAGAGGGCAATCAGGTAGATGCATTGAAAACCAGGTTCAGGAAGAGCTACTGCATGCCATGCACTCAAATAAAAAGGCTTTAAATAAAGTAGGTCTTATTTATAAGTGAGGAGAAATGCTGGGTGCAAATTAAACCTCCTTCAGATTTATTACCCACATCAGCAGATCCCGACCTTTTTGATGCTGGGAACCAGTTTCGTGGAAGACAATTTTTCCATGGGTGGGGGAGGAACATGCAACCTAGATCCTGTGCATGCACACTTTGGCTCACCCATAGCTCATCTCCAGCCTGGTTCCTAATAGGACACAGACCGGTACTGGTCCATGACCCAGACCTATCACATTATATCAAAGCACAGGAAAGAGCTATGCCACCAGCCCAGGCCAGGCATGATTCACTGTCCTATTTTTAATGGCCACAAATACAATGCACCCATCTAGATCAAATGTTTTGTAAAGCTATAAATTTCTAATCTAGAAATTTGCTTGCAAGGGGGAACGTATTGAGGGATATATGCATGTACAGCTAATTCTACATGCAAACCCTTCGGTCAGCCATTTGGATTATATTCACAGCCTTCAGGAAGTACAGGAAAATAGACACTGAAATTCTTAGACAGATAACAGTTTTTGGTAATTTACCATGTAAAATTCTGAAGAAGAATTGAGTTACAAAATTCCTAGATATAACCTAATGTATTACCTCTCATTCTTACCCACCTAGTGGTTGTAAGCATAAAAAACTAAATTTGTTCACTGCTTTACCATTTCAACTGCACTTTTCAGCTTGCCCATATGTGATTCAAATAGGGGGAAATGAGAGAAGAAGAAATCCTGGAAATTTTTCTGGGCCTCTTCTTTCTCAGGAAGGGTGAAAATGATGCTGATGGCAATTTTCTTCCTTCGAATCAGTGCAGGATTGAGGCCACAACTTTCATCCGCCATGCTGAATGTTTCTTCAATTGACCTATTGGAGAAAAAAGTTGCACTATATGTTCAGCTACTAGCAAATGCCTGAAGTGTTGTAATGGATGCATAGTGAAGTGATACCCTGAAAAATTCCATTCAGTCAAACAGTCAAGCCATTATTTGTCTTAGACCTGATTCATTCAATGAAGACTAACCAAGAAAAAAACCCATAAAACTAGTTTCCACATATATTAAGCCTAAACGAAACAAATCACAGTATAACTTACAGAAGCATGAACCTAGCTGGAATTATCTCAGCCCTGTGAACATTTCAACATTTCAGTTTATCTCATTTTCTTTTTAATATCCTTCACAAGAAGTATTTTCCTATTCCTATTTTCCTAGTTTTAAAAGCAGTGAAGAAATGGTAATCCGATCCCCACTGTTTGTCATGCATGGTCAATGAGAAAAAAAAGAATGGGATTGAGAAGATACCTCTTGCCATTTGCACTTATTCTTGAAATAACCTTTCTCAAGATAGAAACAAAATTTAGATGTTTAGACCAAGTTCACCAATAGAGGAAGGTATTTTTTCCCTTTCATTTTTTAAGAAGCCTTTAGAATTAGGAGCACAGGTTGTGCTTTCATCTGTACTTCCAACAAAAAGTCAACATCCAATAAGGGAATAAAGAATTTTAGAAACAAACCACTGGTTTAAGGAATGGTGCCACCAAGAGAATTTTGGATTCCTACACTATGGACTGCATTATTTACATGAAGCACTTCTGGCAAGAGATAGACTGCACCTTGTAAGAATAGGGAAGAATGTATTTGGAAAATGAATGGTTCAACTTATCCGAAGAGCTTTAAACTAAAACTGAGGGAGGAGGGTGACTAACCTTTAGAATCTTTAGAACCGAATTCCAAATATAAACCCCAAGACAACCAATAAAACAAGGAAGTAGGGACTGATGGGAAGGAAGAAAAACTGTAGGAAGCAAACCCAGGATCAGCCATAAAGGACTCAGATGCCTATACACAAATGCTCAAATGCACTTTGAGGAATAAATAGGGTGAACTTGAAGTAGTGGTACACGGGGCAAGTATGGTATAGTTGCCATTACTGAAACTTGGTGGGATGACATTCACAACTGGAATGTATTGGAGGAAGGCCATAAACTGTTCAAAAGAAACAGACCTAACAAATGAGGAGGGGGAGTTGCGTTATATGTAAGAGATCACTACACAACTACAGAAATGCATAAAACCAAAGGATGAAAGCCTTCTTGAATGCATATGGGTTAATATAAAAAAATGACATTGCCATAGGTATATAATACAGGCCATCCAAACAAGCAAAAGAAATAGATGAACTTTTGGCTAATCAGTTAACAAATGAATATAAGAAACACATCATAGCAGTAATGGGGACTTTAACTATCCTGACATCAACTGGGAGACAAATTCTGCATCAAATGGGAGATCAAGCAGGCTCCTTATGAGCCTAGCTGACAAGATTGTCATCCAAAAGGTAGAAGAGGGAACTATAGGGTCAACTTAATTCTTACTAAAGAGAAGAAATGATAGGAGGAGTTGAAGTTGCAGGAACTTTGCAGGAGAGTGACGACGTCACACTGGACTTCAATATAATGCAGACACAAAAATAGAACAAAATCAAACTAATGTTTTAGATTTTTAAAAAGCTGATTTCAACAAACTTACAGACAGCTTGGGAAGGATTCAATGGATGAAAATCCTAGGAGAGAACAACTCAATAAGCTTGGGAAACTCTGAAAAATATGATTGTAAAAGCCCAATCCATACAATACTGCTGAAAAAATAAAATGTGGGATAGACAGCAACATCACAAATGGATTTGTAACCAGCTGACAAATCACACTCAATGTGCAGTCCTTAATGGAGTTACATCTATATGGAGGGAAGTAAGCAGTGGGGTACCACAAGGTTCTATCTTCAGCCCAGCACTCTTCAATATCTTCATAAACAATTTAGATGAAGGAATAGAAGGGGAACTCATTAAATTTGCAGATGACATTTAACCGGCAGGAATAGCCAACACCTCAGAAGATAGGCTGAGGTTCCAGAAAGATCTCAACAGACTTGACCACTGGGTCCTGTCTAACAAAATGAAATTCAATGGAGAAAAAAAAAGTAAGGTTTTACACTTAGTTAAGAAAAACCAACTGTACGGTACAGACTAGGTGAAATTTGACTTAATGCCAGTAACTGTGAGAGGGATCTTGGGAGTCCTAGTGGACAGTCATGTAAACATGAGCCAGCAGTGTACTACAGCAGCCAAAGGCTGCATTTACAGAGGGTTAGAATGAAGATCATGTGAAGTGTTAGTACCACTATATAATAATGCCTTGGTAAAACCACACTTGGAATATTACATCCAGTTTTGATCACCACAGTATAAAAAAGATGTTGAGACTCTAGAAAGAGTGCAGAAAAGACATCCAAGATGATCAGCGAGCTGGAGTCTAAAACATATGAAGAAAGGTGTCATGCCCCTGGTGGAGACTGACTCTGAGGAAGAGGAGGAACAGCCGACAGGGAATTGAGGTGTGGCTCCGGAGGTTGTGGAGGAAGCTGGGGAAGGGCAGAGGCCAGTGAGCAGTCAGAGAACGACCCAGGCCCATCCCCTATCCATCCTAGGGCATGCAGGGTGGAGAGGATCAGGGAAAAACATGGACTCCTCGGGAGGAGAGGGCCTTGATCCTCTTCATGGGCTGCAGGTGTGACAACTGAATAAGAGTTTGGACCTATGTACTGGCAAACGCTGGAAACAAAGCATGTAAATATCTCTAGTTTATAGTTCCTCTCCGAGTTTGGCGTCCTTCCCAGTGTGTGTAATCTGTGGACATCCTCCAGCCATTATCTTGCCTGGTTTGTGTTGCTTTTTTCCTTCTTTGTGTAACTGTTTGTGTGGGAGTTTTTTTGTCTTCCGTCAAAGATATTCGGAGCTTGGAAGCAAAGTGAAGAAATAAAAGGGGCTTCACCTGTTTTCTGTGACCGTGTTTGTTTTGTATCCCACCCTGGGTCATCACAAAAGGTTGCAAGAATTGGCTATGTCTAATGTAGTAAAAAAAGGGACTAGCAATGTTCCAATATTTGAGGGGCTGCCACAAAGAATGGGTCAACCTATTTTCCAAAATACCAGAAAGCAAGACAAGAAGCAATGGATGGAAACCAATCAAGGAGAGAAGCAACCTAGAACTAAGGAAACAATTCCTGACAGTGAGAACTATTAACCAGTGGAACAACTTGCCTCCAGAGGTTGTGAATGCTCCAACACTGGAGGCTTTTAAGAAGACAGTGGACAGCCACTTGTCTGGAATGGTATAGGGCAGAGTTCCTCAACCTTTCTTGGTTCGCAGCCTGGCGCATAGGGAGGGGATGATTTTGTGGGAGGGGAAGGCGCATGTGCATGTTCACCCATGATGTTTCCAGTAAAGCTCCCGCATGTAGGACCACAAGTGCCCCCAGTGAGGATTGCATGAGTGGGGCTGCGAGCGCCCACGATGGGGCTCATGTGAGTGGGACCGCAAGTGCCTGAGACAAGGGTTGTGCAAGTGGGGCCGCAATGGCCCACAATGAGGCTTGTTCAAATGGCTCTGCAAGCACCTGCAATGAAGCTCGTGTGAGTGGGGTCAGACTGCCCATGATGATCGCAGCAATGCTTGTGAGAGTGGGGCCCTACGTGCACACAGATGTGCACACATGGCTGACCGCTCACATAGCCTGGTGGCAATTAGGCCATCGCCCGGCAGTGGGCCACAGCCCACAGCCCACAGATTGGGTACCCCTGGTATAGGGTCTCCTATTTCAGCAGGGGGTTGGACTAGAAGACCTTCAAAGTCCTTTCAACTTTGTTATTTTAATCAGGAATTCCTGATGGGATGATGAAAACAGAGATCTTAGACTTTGAACAATGGATTTAAAATAAATTGATCCACAATGAACACAAGTTCTGGCTGAACAAGTGAAACGACTATAGAGAATATTAGCAGTATCACCCCATTTTAATTAAGGTATTTTCTGTTGAGTTCAGTCTTTTTCCACTAACTCACAGAAGATTCCAAGATAGTGTTTGCATCTCAATACATGATTCAACTAATGATAGGCCAAAGCAGGGGTGTCAAACTCAAGGCCCATGGGCTGGAACTTGCCCGCGGGGTGCTTAGATCTGGCCCACGGGGCCATTCTGGAAACAGCGGAGTACCGGCCTGTGGTGCCTCTGCCAGAAAAAATGGGCTTCCAATCTCCATTTTCAGCTGGGACAACTCCTGCAACCCTCTGCCAGCAAAAACGGAGCTGAGAAGGGCTACTCCTGAGCTCCATTTTCGCTGGCAGAAGGTTGCAGGAAACAAAAACAGAGATCAGGAGCCCGTTTTCGCTGGCAGAGCATTCAGGCCACCACAGGCATCCCCAACATAAATGACGTTGAGCTGGCTACCTCCACCCTGGCCACGCCCCCCGCCCTCACCAAGATCAAATACAACCCTGATGCGGCCCTCAGTTAAATCGAGTTTGACACTCCTGGGCTAACTATTTCTACTGAAGGTTGAGTCTACCAGGAGTATAATAGCAGAACCTTCATAGTAATTGGGTGCTAATAATTACATGTTAAGCATATGAAGCAGCATGCAAATATATCTCACTAAAGGAATGTGGAGGTTTTTCTAATATTCAGGAAACAATTAGTGGTATTTCTCTCCCACATTAGATGGTTCATAGAATTATAGGTTGGAAGATAGGTCTTTAGAAGTCTTGTGATCTAATTACCTGCTCAGGACTAGAATTTCATTGCATCCCAGATAAATGACTGTTCAACCTTTTGTTAAAAAACCTTCAGTGAAGGAGCATCCACAGTTCCAGGAAGGAGACCTTAGCTTTTATGATTAGCAACATTTCCTTATTTAAAGTCTGAGTCTTCCTCTACAAAGCTCCACCCAAGTTGATGGTTTGTTAACCCCTTTTGTATTTCATTCCTTATCTATCTTCAAATCTGGCTAATTTCCATTGTGCCAGACAAGTATTACTACATAGTTCACACGTAACAATTTATTATTGAGATTCAAGGTGCTGGTGTTAACCTATAAAGCCCTTCATGGCATTGGACCGGGATACTTGCAGGAAACCCTGCTGCCGATAACAACTTCCCGACGACCCGTGCACGCCCACTGGCTGGGCCTTCTCGGGGTGCCGTCGGCCAGTCAGTGCCAGTTGGTGGCACCCAGGGGTAGGCCCTTTTCTGTGGGGGCACCCACCCTTTGGAATAAGCTTCCCCTGGAGCTCTGGATGGCCCGACCTCTGATCCTTCCGCCGTGACCTAAAAACTTGGCTGTTCCAACTAGCCTATCCGGACTGATGGAAAAGGGGGGAGGGTCTTTAGTGGTTGTCTATATACTTTAATTCGATCTATGAAATTGGCAACTTAATTAACTTTAATATTTATATTGTTTATTTTTTAGTATTGTAAGCTGCCCTGAGTCCTTCAGGAGATAGGGTGGCATATAAATCTCAATAATAATAATAATAATAATAATAATAATAATAATATAATTAGGTCACCTGAAGGTCTATTAATTAAAAGGTTCTATTATCGAGTTTCTTTATAACCAAAGTCTTTCAATCACTGTCAACACATTTATCTGTAGCATCTTGTGCTCAAAAGATTTGGTACCCCTAAATTGGGATAATGAGAAAACTTGCTGAAGGACCAAAAAGCACTGACCCTATCTTGTCTCGAATGAAGCTCTTCCATTAGAAAGACATGAAAAAGGGAACATTAAATATTTGGTAACTATTGTGCTGGTTTAGATTGGTCCATAGCTAATTTATTTTAGACTGCAGATATAAACTACATACATTTGCATTACAAGAAGAACAGGTTTATGTGAACCTACCTTCTAGGTGTAATGCCATTTTCCAAGCTTGTGGTTTGACTTCGAAACCAGCGGCGCTGGTAACTAGAAGAGGAACTGGGAGATGGTAATGGAGTCATCAAAAGACTAGTCAGGGATGCTGTCAACAAATCAAAATGTCAGTAGTTTTGTCAGAATGGAATGTTTTGTCAAAATGTAATTTTTTCTGAATTTGAAGGTGGCTGAGCCATGCTTCTATTATAAATAGCCAATAGAATTTTTAATTTATGGACTGAACATAAGAGATAGAAAGAACTGATTACTTATCTATAAATGCACTAACATCTTTATGTAGATCCTGTGAATTTATGCACATAAATTGGGCAACATGGATTAAACATCCAGGAAATATAGCAAGGTTTCTGAAAAAGGTTTATCAAAGAAAATAGGTAATATTATTCCCTGATTTAAATGAAAACTAGGGATTGACTTGGGAAGGAGAGACAGCTCTTGACATAGCACTGAAGCTATCTTAGAATCTAACAAGCAGATAGGTGTAGGTTAGACCAAAATTCAAGGCAGTAACTTTTGGAAAACAAAAAAAAATCCAGAGGTTATAGAGGACCTTGAAATTAATAGAGAAGGACCTAAACTTTTGGTTTTGGGAGCGTATCAGTGCTGGTTTGACCCTTCAAGTAACTTTAGGTATGGAACGGGCTGCATGACAAACTATCTTCAATTTTTACTTGAAAAGATGTTACTTCTATCTGAAAGATGTGGATTATTTCTCTCTTGTCCTCTGTAAGTCTATCTGCTGATTCAGAGTACTGTTGATGATAAGAACCAGATTGTGATGTTTCAGTTATAATAGTGTTCAAGACGTAGTGCTGAAATAACAAAGGTATTCTTCTTCTTTCACTCTATAGTCTTTCAGTGCAGTAAGAAATTAATAGCACCCAGCCTTTTCTTTGTGGGTATAAAAGATTTTGATCAGTATGTCAAAAAAAGCAGATATTGTAAGTCTCATAGCAGTGCTGGAATATAACCTCAAATTTAGAATTAGAGAGCTGCACTGGGTTTAAAGTCGGCTTTCTTTAAACCTTGTTGCCCGAGTGGTTTGCAAACAAGAATTGCTGGAGCAAGTCTGCTTCACAAAGTGCTAAACGGCACATTCAGAAATTAAAACTTGTTCCTACAAAGTAGGCACTTGCAAATGGGACTCTTTAAGATCCAGAGTGAAGACCCAATTCCTGCAACAGGGAGGAAAAACAAACCTCCTTTTAGATCCAGAAATCCTAATAACAACAGAAATGATTATAAAAGAAAAGGAGTAGTAGTGGCAAGAGATCTAATATTAAAAAGAAAGAAATGGAAATAAGAGGATCATGACCATGTTGTGGTAATTCTGAGAACTAGAGTAAATTAGTAACAATTAAACCTATATGCATTGCACAAAGAAGGGAAGATTAGGAGAAATAAGAACATAAAGACTCATTTTGTCTTATGTTGCCAATATTCTAATATGCTTATAGCACTAAGAACCTGAAGGTGGCATGGTGACAACATTTACATTTATCTTAAAATCAGTAACTTGTGAATATTAGAAAATCAAGACTGGACAGTCTCAACAATGAGTTTGGAACAGCAGACTTCACACACACACACGAAGATCAAGATACTTTTTGATCTATAATATTAACAAAGTGACAAGCAAGTAATTCCTATTTCTAAATATACTATCAGTATTCAAAGAAAGAATGTATGAATTTCATATCAAAATTAAATCTGAATCTACTGGTTGATATTTCATTAAAGTGTTTTGATTACACTTTTGAGAAGAACAAAGAAAAGGATAATACCTGATCGAGCAATGCCACTGTCTCTGTCTTCATTTTGACCTCTGTTGGGCATGTCAACAGGAATGCTGTGTGCTGAATTGTTAAAAATATCGAAGTTAACGCATGCATCCAAGTTATCTTTTCAAAAGGTACTTCCTACTAGCAGTTGGATTCAAGAGTACTATTTTTATTTTTAAAATAAAATAAATAGGACTGATCTATTAAGTAGCAAATAACATACTGAAATTAATTTGCAACACTGTTTAGGGAAATGCTATTTGAAACATCACTTTCATTATATTCACACAGGTTTGAAGTGAGAAACCCTTTGCGTTTGGTTGTTTGCGTCCAGATGTTTCATTACCCAACTAGGTAACATAAACATTGCTACAGGGCATGGGAGTAGCTCCTTGTTTATGTTTATCTACATTGGCAGGACAAGCTATTGTATATATTCTGTAAGTTTGTAAGTCTTGATACTCAGAAAGCATCAAAGGCTCCAGACAATTAATTTCAATGCCTATGCTGCCACAAAATTCTGTGAAGTAATGGAGGCATTAACTACCAGTGAATTTTGAATTACAAAACTGCTTTGACAGTGTAACCCATGAAAACTGCAAAAACCAGGGCCCCTTAGATATATTTTCATGGAATGATCCTTAAGCTTGGGGACCTGACTTCTAGTCATGATGGCAATAGGATTCTCTCACAATAGACCATCAACAAGAAAGTGCAACTGTACTTACGTTATCCACAGGGGCTACACTCTAATATTTGTGGTTAGCTACTGGAGCAGTAGTCTTTGGTCTGATCCAGCACAACTAAAACATGTATCTCCCTCATCATCAACCACATTTTAGAAAAACAAATGCATATCACTTTCAGGATTTATAAAGTTTCTAAAAGTTCATAGTTAGGATCAATTACTCTGTTCAATTTATCTGTATGGAATACTGTTTGGAAGGAACGTGTCACTTTGCACTGTTCTACAAATGCTTTAATGTGGTGTTTTTAATAAATAATTTCTCTAGAAACTCTCCCACTTTACAAGAGTTGCAAGCTTGAAAAATATAATTAAAATTCAAAACAAAGTCTTAGGGAATTATAGTATTTACTGATTTAGGGAATTTATATTCCTGCCTATTCGCACATGGCAACTCAAGGCTGTTTACAGAATATAAAACCCCATATAAAAACCATAAAAACAATAAAAGATAATAAATTAACATACTAAAATCACTCCTGCCCCAGCAACAGCACCTTACACAAGCCATTTAATGGGCTCCATCGTGTTCTGGGTTCCCCAGGCCTGTTGGCAGAACCAGGTCTTCAGCACCTTTCGGAAGAGTACCAGAGTAGGGGCTATTCTAATCTGTGAGGATGATGTTCCAGAGAGAGGCGGCCACCACTGAGAAGGCCCTTCTTCTGGGTCCCACCAGGTGTATCTCCCTAGGGGATGGGACCCGCAACATTCCCTGCCTCCCTGCTCTGATGGGTTGGGTAGATGTGACCAGCAAGAGATGGTCCCTCAGATTAGCTGGTCCCAAGTCATGAAGGCTTTAAAGGTGTCAATCCGCACCTTGAATTGCATTGCACCCATTGAATTGCACCCAGAAGCAAATTGGCAGCCAATGCAGCTCCCGCAGGAGAGGTGATACATGTCCACACTGGGGTCTGCACAAAACCATGTGGGCAGCTGCATTTTGCACCAACTAGAGCTTCCTAATGCTCTTCAAGAGCAGCCCCATGTAGAGCGCGTTGCAATAGTCAAGACTCATGACTAGGGCATGAGTGACTGTGAGGAGGGATAGTACATAACAGAATTAAGATATTTATTGAAGCAAAACTGTCGGACTGGCGCAGCTTACTTCCTAGGAAAGAACAACCCTTGATTCTATAGGAGTTAGAGAAAAGGTACTTTAACGAGAGATGCTGAGAGCAGTGTAGCAAGGCAAGCTCTAGAGAAAAACTACCTGAAAATCATATATTGAAAGCAATCCCCCCAATGTCCAAAACCCTCCCCTCTGTCAGAGTAGTCCAATCAGGTTCTGTTCAGATATTTTGAGAACCCAGTGCTCCGGGCACCACTGTAAATTCTTTCCCCAGGACCGGTGTCCTTGAAGGCAGGAAGAAGGCTTGGCTTTGGCACGCCTGCTTCCTGTTAGTCTTGTCCATACTCCCCAAATTTCCCACAACATTTTTTCACACTCCAGCCAAATGCCCCTCCCCCTCATTTGCTAGTGAGCTTCGAAGAAAGCGAAGATGGTAGCTGACACAATACCTTTCATGTATGGGTTTACATATAACCTTTTATTTATAAGCTACAAAAATGTACATGTCCAGGGAAAATTATTTAAATCAAAGCCAACATTTAGATACTATAACAATGTTAGCACACATGCACTCAACAATTACCTATTTTCAAAAAGCTTCTTGTTCAGTAATCAGTGCTAGCAGAGCAGCAAGTTGCAACCCATGAAAGTAATATTTAAATAAATAGAAATCAATATTAGAGGGATTACTAGATTTAGAGAGCATACGGTACAAGATTTGTGACCCTTCTAAGATTAAATTACACACTTCTTTTATACTTTCTCCCAAAATGTTATTCCTTTATTAAATTCATTTGAGCTCATTGGGTGTTTTTTTTTAGTTGAAGCAAGGCAGTGGGAATCACAGAGAAAGTGTGGCAAATAAATATGCTAGCATTTATTGTATGTGCAAGAATAACTTCAAAAAAATTAATAACCTGGAAAAAACAACTCCTCTCAAAACTGGAAAAACACAATTATTAGCATCATATTTCACTGAAAAAATACTATTGATTAAGGAATTCAATTGATTTAGCCCAATATTTTAAGATGTCTATCATTAGAGGCATCTTTTGCAATTTTATTCAATAAAAATGAGAACCAATTGTGTCATTCTACTTATAGAGAGTAGTTACTGATCCCATGGCAACAGATATTAATGCATCTCACAAGTATAGATAGGTGCCTCATGCTGTATTGAACATTGCACACAAACCTGCAAAGAAAGAAGCACTCTGGATGAGTCCTCCTTCAGATATACTATGCAACAACATATAGCTACCTGGTTGTAACACACCTAAAGAGAGCAATATGGGAAATATACAGATCAAGGATCAGAGAAGCCTAAAATCTGAAGAACCAACCAAAGGACATGTTCTATGCAGTACTGCTCCACATCTGCTAATTTATATATTTACCTAAAATACTTCCATTCTGATACTGGCCCAAGCCATTTGGATGTAAATTCAGCCTTGACTGATCTTGATTGATGTATTCAAAACTACCTTGCAAGCTTGAAAAAGAAAAGGCCATTCAAGAAAGATATTAGAATTTCATCAAAACTTAAATTACTGATAATTTTTCACTACTAATCTTAATTAGAAAAAACGACGATTTTGCAAGATTTCTAATTTATAGATTATCACCTTCAGGTAATCTATAAATTTTCCTTACGTGAAAAAAGGAAATAAAAATTAAGCAATTGCATCAATTATATGTAAAGGTCTCTGACTGTATCCAAATTTAGAATTCTCACCTGGAGTTCTGCATGGTGTGGCATTGTTGCTTGATGGAAATTTTAAAAAGCACCGGCCTAATTAAAGAATGCAGTGATTGATTTTGGCTATATCACAGCCATATAAATATGCCAAAGTTACATCTGTTTTCCCCCTATCTGTTTCTTTTGGATTCAGCTGCCTAATTTTATTCCTTTTTGTTTCTCTTATCTGAGGCAACTATAATGGAAAATAAATTCTCACACTGTTCATGTTGTATTACAATAGCCTACTTCTCACAGAATATTAGAAAATATTGTGATAAGCAGTATTCCCTAAGGCATGAGACAAGAAGCTAAAGGGCACAAGAAGAATCTAAGTAGCTTTGTTGACATATAGTCCACAACTTTAACCTTTAAAGCAACAAAACACAAAACTATTTCCACTGTTGATTGTTGCAGACATGGCAAAAAAACCTTCTAGTGGACAATGCTAGTGTGCATCTCAAATCTTATGCCTGGAACCAATTATATTATACCTAGAAACATTTTTGTCAGGTAAAAGGACAGGTTTCTTCATAGTGTACTTCCCAGGAGGCAGATAGAAAAAAGTAGCAGCCCCTGTGTGCTTCTTCCTAAAGCCCTCTTTCTCCTGAAGTTCAATTTCTTGCAGACACGAGTCAAGAGAAGATTGTGTCTTCTTTCAGACTCTTTCATGCCTTTCCGTACACAAAAGAAGGGCCTGCTTCTTTCTCTCTGTAAAAACACAATCTGTCTGACCTGAGAAGTCAGAGGAAAGCCTCAGCAGAATGGCCATATCTGGCCAACATACTGGAGGATTTTAAAGGAAAAGAGAAAGTACAAGAAGCAAAAAAGAAGAAACAAGATTTTGCTTTTCTACTCATATAATAATTATAAATCTGAGTCGCAACCTGATTTTATACTGAACAGTTCAAAGGTGTACGAAAACCATCAATTAAAATTAGGAAGAGTTTGCACTATTAGAGAGAAGGAGAACATGTCTGCCCAGTCTCTCCCTCTCTTCATATCCTTGTCATCCATTGACTTCTACTACTTTGCAGGGCGAGTTCTGTGATGAGAGGGAGATTTAGAATTCTGATTACAGGATTGTAGGCTGCATGGGGATTTGCAGTGCACATTAGTGCCATGGAGAAAAATTCTACAGCATTTACTGTTATCCACTCTCCAATAATTTGATGGGTGATATTCTGTATTTTTAAAGGATGAAAATATTAGAGAAGTTTTCATGTGTTGAATACAGGTACAGCAGTTGTTGTTGTTTTTTTATTCATATTTATATGCCACCCTTCTCCAGAGACTCAGGGTGGCTTACAATTTTTGGAGCACAACCCAATGTGCTCAGCAATAGCCTTCATTACATTGTATATGCCTGCTTATTACTAAGCGGCATTTTTACAAAGTCAGCTTATTGCCCCCAACAATCTTGGGTCCTCAGTTTACCTACCACGAGAGGATGGAAGGCTGAGTCAACCTTGAACCTGGTGGGATTCAAGCCTGCACTAATTGCAGGCAGCTGGAACTAAGTGCTAGGCGTTTAACAGCCTTCACCACCAAGGCTCTCTGTTCATTTATTATATATATCAAGTTTTTTTTATTTTTTTGTTATTTTTAATTACATTTATATGCCGCCCTTCTCCGGAGACTCAGGGCGGCTTACAATTTTTGGGATACAACCCAATGTGCTCAGCAATAGCCTTCATTCCATTGTATATGCCTGCTTATTACTAAGCGGCATTTTTACAAGGTCAGCTAATTGCCCCCAACAATCTTGGGTCCTCAATTTACCTACCCTGAGAGGATGGAAGGCTGAGTCAACCTTGAGCCTGGTGGGATTCGAGCCTACAGCAGTTGTAGACAGCTGGAACTTAAGTGCAGGCAATTAACAGCCTGAGCCACCAAGGCCCAAGTTCATTTATTGGCCATTCAAAGTTACAACAGCACTGAAGAAAGTGACTTATGAGCATCTTTCATGCTTATCACCATCCTGGTCATGTGATCAAAATTCAGATTCTTGGCAATTGATTGATATTTATGACCTTGCAGTGTCCCAGGATTTAGTGACCTTTTTACAAGCAAAGGCAATGGGGAAGCCAAATTCACTTAACAACCATGATACTAACTTAACAACTGCAGTGATTCACTTAAGTGTGGCAAGGAAGGTAGTAAAATGGTGCTGGTAATTGCCTATAAAGCTCTACATGGCTTAGGGCTGCGGTATTTACAGGACCATCTTCTGCCGGCAGCGATTTCCCAGCGCCTGGTGTGCTCCCACAGACAGGGCCTCTTTAGGGTGCCGTCAGCCAGACAGTGTCGGCTGGTGGCCCCCAGGGGGAGAGCCTTCTCTGTGGAAGCACCCACCCTGCGGAACCAGCTGCCCTTGGAGTTGCGGTTGGCCCCTGACCTTCGATTCTTCCATCGTGACGTGAAGACATGGCTCTTCCAGCAGGCCGACCTGGACTGAGGGGGGGGGGTGTTTATTGGCTTTTATTGGTTTTATTGTTTATTGTGGGTTTTAAATTTTGTTGGGATTTAATACTTTTTAATAATTTTACTTTTTGTATTCTATGTTTTTTATAGTTGTGAGCTGCCCTGAGTCCGTCGGGAGAGAGGGCGGCATATAAATCCCATCAAATAAAGGAAGGAAGGAAGGAAGGAAGGAAGGAAGGAAGGAAGGAAGGAAGGAAGGAAGGAAGGAAGGAAGGAATTGGGGCAAAATTCATTTAACAAATGTTTCACCTAGCAACAGAAATTTTGGGCTCAACTGTGGTCGTAAGAATTTTTGCTTTTTCTGGAATTTTAAAGTTTAAATTATTACATTGTAAAATTTATACTAGTTCAGTTGTTTAATTTTAACCCCTCTTCTCTTTTGTCCCATATTTATAAATTAAATCTTGGCATTCTGTTTTAATGTTGTTTTTAGCCAAAGCTTTTTGTATGTACTTGGTTTAACTATTCTAATATTGTAAAATTCAGCTTCAGTAAAGTCTTGCAATTTCACTCTTTCATGGGGCAACGACATAGTGAATGGTTTATGTATTTATTTTAATTTATTTGATTCTGTGGCCAGCTATAATAATTAGAAAAAAAGAGAAATAAGTAGAAAATAAATATAGAAACATATAAAAACTATCAATAAAACTACACTAAAGCAAAACTTGTCAGACTTCATCACTAGATCAGATTCTACACAACCACTATAGAAGTTCTCCACCATTTCCAGACCCCAGGTAGAATGGCAAAGCCTTCCTAAAGGCTTGGTGGAACAGGGCTAAATGCAAGATCTACACAATTTTTAGATAGGAATTTCTTCAGTTCTTTTTTGGTAGACGAGTTAGAGTATGGAGGAAGGATTTCAGGCACTAGGAAATTCCTTTCGCAGAAGAAAATTAGAAAAATCATCAACTTAATTTCTCAATCCACAAATTTGGTGAAGAATTTGAAAGGGCATTTCTCCTGACCCCTATTGTCTACATATTAAGTTAAGTTTATTGGACTTATATGCTGCCCTCTCTCCCTAGGGACTCAGGGTGGCTCACAATATAAAATTATACAATACAAAATTAGAATTCATTAAAACTCAATTAAACTCCAGCCCAATAAAATCTAAAACCGATAAAACTTAATCTAAAATACAATTTAACCCCCTTCACTTCAGTCCAGGCCAGCCTGCTGAAACAGCCACGTCTTCCGGTCGCGGTGGAAGGAACGGAGGTCCGGGGCTAACGGGAGCCCCAAGGGGAGCTGATTCCATAGGGTGGGTGCTCCCACCAAGAAGGCCCTACCCCTGGCCGTCAACAGATGACACTCTGGCCGACGGCACCCCAAGGAGGCCCTGCCTGTGGGAGCGTACAGGGCGATGGGAAGTCGATGCCGGCAGGAGTCATATTAGGGAAAATATGACAAGGAAGGAGTATTAGATATGTTCACCACCTTGAGTAATGTATAAAAATAATAAAGGTGGAATTTAAATAAAATAAAACATTTTGTTCCCTACTATAGATCTGTATATTCCAATTCCAATCAAGTCAGTTAATGTCATTTTAATCCTAGCCTAAATTTAGGGTTTTACATTATTACAAGTGTTGTGGCTCTGGATAGAAGTTTTGTCCTTCCTGTATGGTGTTGACCTTTATTCTTACACAAACAAAATTACAGTCCACTTTATTATGGACTGGATTTGAATATTATTTTTAAAAATAAAATAAATTGAACTTCTAAAGAATTTTTCTCATGGTTAAGAATCTGAAATGAAACAGAAAATAAAAGATCGCCTTACCTATTTGTACTTCCAAAGAAGCTGCCTACTTTCGCAGAAAACACTTTACTCATCATAAGTTGTGGAGGAGAACTGAAAGGATAAACAATGCCATGAGTCAACAATTCCAAATACAATTCCAATTCTGATATAACAACTTGGCACCAAAGACACCAGCTCACCGTATATAGTGAATTTTCAGTGTTGAGCCTTTGTAACTCATTGCTACTGAACCAAACATCATCTCACCCAGCATGTTGACATCAGAAGCAGGCCTGGCATACTATAGATAAAGAAGGCAAAGAGCATACATGTGTCTAATACTGTCATAAACTGTCATATTCTAATTCCACATTAACTCAGTTTTATTCTACAAGCATATATTAGTGCATCCCAGAAGAAGCAAATGCAATGCAGAAGGGTTTTCTGAAGACTTCCCGAGTTCTGCTGGATAACTTCAAGGTGTTAGTGATAACATACAAAGTCCTACATGGCTTGGGTCCGGGGTATTTGCGGGAGTGTCTCCTGCCAGCATCAACTTCCAATCGCCCCGTGCACTCCCACAGGCAGGGTCTCCTTGGGGTGCCGTCGGCCAGACAATGTTGGCTGGTGGTGCCCAGGGGTAGAGCTTCTCTGTGGGATCACCCACCCTGTGGAATCGACTCCCCTTGGAGCTCCGGTTGACTCCCGACCTCCGTTCCTTCCACCGTGACCTAAAGACCTGGTTGTTTCAACAGTCCAGCCTGGACTGAAGGGTAAGGGGTGGGATTTTTTATTTTATTTTAAATTTTATTGGGTTTTAATCTTTATTGGGCTTAGTTCGCTTGTTTAATATACTTTTAATTAATTGTATTGCTATTTTTATTGTAAGCCGCCCTGAGTCCCTAGGGAGTGAGGGCGGCATATAAGTCCAATAAAACTAAACTAAACTAATCACCATTGGCAGATAAAGTAAAAAAATATGACACCCCATAACTACAGGCTTCACTAATTTAAGACTTTTTTTCTTTCTGAGGGAAGATATATAATTGCCATATAGAAAATTAAGATATATATTTATGTGAAAATACATTTAATCTTTTATACTGGCATCCCAAATGTAACAATTCATATATTTTTGTCCCTGCTCACATGAACATTATAAAGCTCTTTTTTGCTATTATAATCTTGTGGCAATAGGTAGAAACCCAATGTAAAGATTAATTTCCAGATCATGCAAATTGGATTTGTATAGATTTCAACTGTCACATTCAGGTTACCTGATATTTAGGAATATCTTCCTTGCCAGGTTCTCTGCTGTTCACTGAAGAGCCATGGGAGTAAGCTGTGTTAATACCACTGTTTCTTTGGCAGCACCCACTACCTGTTTTTCCAGAAGCATCCTAAAAGTTCCCCCAACACAAGGAATAAATATTAAAGATAAATCAGCCCCCCCCCAAAAAAATTTTTAAAAGAATTTTATTTTTTAAGACAAACATATAGAAACAAAACATTAAAAACATAAAAACCATCTTTCATTTTATATACATACAGTGTGTCAGTTGGTTACAAATCTTTTGTGTTATCCTTTCGTAGTCATCACTCACAGTTTATATAAGTTCTCACATTATCAATCCAGCATATTTATTTATTTATTTATTGGATTTCTATGCCGCCCCATCTCCCGAAGGACTCGGGGCGATGTACAATCATAAAAACAATATAAATATAAATACTATACAATTTAAAAAGAGATTAAACATGAAACCCAATAATCTGAATTAAAATAGCACTATTCACTTAAAACCCTGCTGCCCTGTTTCGGGTGACCCGCTCCCTCCTTCAATTGAGGGGGGGGGATGACCCGTTGCAGGGCAGAGCAGAGGAATTTAGCTTACATCTGGCAGATAAGGTCGCCAATTGCTGGCTTGGACTCTGACTGGCAGTGGTCTGATGATGGGGTGGCGGTGAGTCTGGTGGAATCTATCTGGGTTGAGTTTGACCTGGTCTCCCTCGATGAGGTGGACAGGATCATGCGGAGGCTGTCTTCCACCACGTGTTTATTGGACCCGTGCCCTTCCTGGTTGGTATATGCCTCCAGGGAGGTTACGCGCGGCTGGCTCCAGGCAGTTGTTAATGCTTCTTTGAGTGAGGGAGTCTTTCCTGCCGCCTTGAAAGAGGCGGTGGTGAGGCCCCTCCTCAAGAAGCCTGCCTTGGACCCGGCCGTTTGAACAACTATCGTCCTGTCTCCAACCTTCGCTTTTAGCGAAGGTTGTTGAGAGCGTGGTGGTTCAGCAGCTTCCCTTGTTCCTGGAGGAAACTGAGTATTTAGATCCGTATCAGTCGGGCTTCAGGGCGGACACAGCATGGAGACAGCATTGGTCGCACTGATGGATGATCTCTGGAGGGCTCGGACAGGGGCTTTTCCTCTGTCCTAGTCCTTTAGATCTCTCAGCTGCTTTGATACCATCGACCATGGTATCCTTCTGCATCGGCTTAGAGGATTGGGGTGGGGGAACCGTTTTGCTGGTTCTCCTCCTTCCTCTCGGGCCGCAGTCGGTGTTGGCAGGGGGCAGAGGTCAGCCCCGAGACCCCTCACTTGTGGGGTGCCGCAGGGGTCTGTCCTTTCGCCTCTCCTGTTCAATATCTACATGAAACCGCTGGGTGAGATCATCCGAGGTTTTGGGGTGAGGTATCATCAGTATGCTGATGATACCCAGCTTTATATCTCCACCCCAGGCCAGATCAGTGACGCTCTCCGTGATGTCCCAGTGCCTGGAGGGTACGGGTCTGGATGGGAGTAACAGGCTTCAGCTCAACCCCACCAAGACGGAGTGGCTGTTCTTATCGGCATCTCGGTCTTTATTGGATGTACCATCTTTGGTCATGGGGAGAGGTGTTGCCCCCGTGGGCGAGAAACCTGGGTGTCCTCCTGGACTCACAGCTCGGTTTGGAGGAGCATGTGGGAGCTGTGGCCAGGGGGCTTTTGCCCAGGTTCGGCTGGTTCGCCAGCTTCGCCCTTATTTGGACCGAGATGCCCTTCAACGGTTACTCATGCTTGTCACCTCTAGGATTGACTACTGCAATGCTCTCTACATGGGGCTTCCCTTGCGGACGGTCCGGAGGCTTCAGCTGGTGCAGAATGCAGCCGCTGGTTGTGATGGGGTATCCCGATACTCCCATGTTACACCCCTCCTGCGGCTTGCATTGGTTGCCGTTGCCTCCGGTCGCCTTCAAGGTATTAGTTACAACTTATAAAGCCCTTAATGGCTTGGGTCCAGGGTACTTGCGGGAACGCCTCCTGCCAGCATCACTCTCCGATCGCCCTGTTCGCTCTCATAGGAGGGGCCTCCTTGGGGTGCCGTCAGTCAGACATTGTAGGCTGGCGGTCCCCAGGGCTAGGGCCTTCTCTGTGGGAGCACCTGCCCTTGGAATCAGCTCCCGTGGATCTCCGTTTGGCCCCTGACCTCCGCTCCTTCCGCCGGACCTGAAGACTTGGTTGTTCCAACGGGCCGGCCTCAATGACCGGGGGTTGGGTTTTATTTTAACTTTATTTGGCTTGTTTACTTGTTTAATTCTGTTTTATTGTAAATTTTTCTCTGTTTTAATGTTCGCCGCCCTGAGTCCTTAGGGAATAGGGCGGCATACAAGTCGAATAAATAAATAAATAAAATAAATAAAAAACCCCATCCCTCTCCTCAGTCCAGGTCGGCGAGTTGGAACAACCATGTTTTCAGGCCCCGCCGGAAGGATCGGAGGTCGGGAGCCACCCGAAGCTCCAGGGGCAGCCGGTTCCATAGGATGGGTGCTCCCACAGAGAAGGCCTACCCTGGGGTCGCCAGCCGACATTGTCTGGCTGATGGCACCCCAAGGAGGCCCTGTATGCTTATATATTTATCAGTTATCAATCATTCATGACTAAACTGTTTATTCCATCATTTATACGAGATATTCTAGATTTTATTATAAAATTTATATTACACCTTCAACCAATGGTTACATATATTTGTATTATATTTTATATCGATCTATTGAGCTTCTATTACAAGATTTAGGCCCAAAATTTTGTTGTGGGGGGGGGGAAGACAATTAGAACATTTGAAATTTGAAAGAGAGTTGTGCTTACTTGTAATGGTATGACAGAATGACCTTGGGGAATGAGGAAAGGGATGGTGTTTAGGGAACAATCAGACAAGATAGAGGGAAGTCCCCAGTGGCTTAAAGAAACTTAGGAAAAATCTGCCCTAATTGATCAGGTGGTTAAAAGTGGTAGCGGGAGAATTGACTTGCAAGATTCTGTTAATGTAGCCTTAAAATAAAATACTATTAGATTACCTAGTTGTGTTTTCTGTCTTATTTACCTGGAAGATTGAAATTACTCTTATAAATTACGGTCATATAAACCCTTGTCTATTCATCAGTCATGGCAGATATGACTATAATAAAATACCCATCTACAGAACAAGTGAAGTTACCCTCTGCTACCCACTTCAGTCCCCCAGGAATCTTTTCAATATCCAGCTTGCCTTTCTATTTTCATGAGCAGGTTGGCAAACAAGGCACTGCAGTCATATTTATTCTCCAAGAATGCACTTGGGACCATGTATGACTGAGAAGAACTTCTATAAATAAAGATGCTACACATTGTTTTTTTGCAACATGCCACCTCCAAATGTGTCTTTTAATAAAATGAACTTAAAAAAAATTAGAGTGAGGGGAATAGGAATCTTGGTGGATACCAAGGAGATGTTCATTGACATACTAATATTGATAGGGATTTCAGAACATCAACTCCAATTCCTACAAGTACCAGTGACTTCAGCAGTATTTGCTGAATGTACCAACACTGAAAAATAATAAAAATGAGTTGCTTGCACTTTTTCTTACCTGAAGTATATAAACTGGGCTTTGCTGAATTTAATATTGTTCAAAGCAAATAAGCATTATCTACAAACAGCTGACAAAACTTTCCTATTTCTGTTAATAGTCCAATCTTAAATTCTCAAAATGATTTTGTCTGTTTGCAAGTAGAATCTTCAAACAAGATCTTGAATCTTTGAATTGTTTACCAATTACTCTTTTTAATCATGTATATATTGTTAGCTTGGAATTATATGCCTATATATCTGTGTTTTTCCACTTCCTTAGTAATGCAATCAAACAAAAAGTAAATGAAAAGCTATCTTTTTATGAGTTAGTAATGTGGGAAACTAAGCCTTAGGAGAAGATACATGAACCATCTTTCCCCACGCCCCTTACATATGCCAAAGCTCATAAAACATTAAATTTAATTCTGATTCTCTATTAGAAACCCCCCCACAAACTTAAAAAACAAATATATCTTAAAACAGCATTCCTTACAAGATGCCCTCATGATGTGCTAGGATAAGGCTACAACTCCTTTATGAACAGCTGCTTGATGAACCTTGGACTTAGAATTAAAAGAGCAAGGAGAACAAAAATATAAAATCATATTAGTCTTATTTATTTTTTACTACTGAGACTTAGATCAATTGCAGAAATAAGCAGTTTTTAACTTAGCCCAGAGGTGTCAAACTCGATTTCATTGAGTGCCGCATCAGGGTTGTGTTTGACCTTGTGCTTGTGTGCATGGCCAGTGTGGGAGTGGCCAGGGTGGGCATGACATGGGACTGCACATCCACACACACGGTTTTATACACTTATAAAAATAGAGAGGTGTACATTTCTGTGATTTTAGTTTTTTAAAATACATTCTTGATCTACTTGATCACCCTATGAGAGAAAGACCAGATCAAGAAACTGACCCCATAGGAAGACTAGAACTATAAATTATTGACATAGGCTATAGAAGTAGAATCCTGCAAGCCTGAATGGTAAAATATTTTACCTTTCCTCCCTTTTATAACTTTCTGAGTCAAGGACGGCCTCCTGTAGCACTCTGGCAGTCAAAACGGGGCCCAGGGGGGTCTGTTTGGGCCTGGATGGCCTCCTGCACCACTCTGATAGCCAAAATGGGGCCTGGGAGGCATGTGCGGCCCCCATTGCCCCATTTTCAGTAGCAGAAGCATCACAGGCAGATCCTTTGCTATTTCCAGGCCAGCCCCATGGGCCAGATCCAGCCCACAGCCCTTGACACCCCTGACTTAGCCTAACTTAATACACAGTGATAATGGAATCAAGGAGAAACTTCTAGTATTTTCAGGGGCTACCACAAAGAAGAGGGGGTCAACTTCTTTTCCAAAGCACCAGAGGCAAGACAAGAAACAATGGATGGAAACTAATCAAGGAGAGAAGTAACCTGGAATTAAGGAGAAACTTCCCAACAGTGAGGACAATAGTAGGACAGCTTGCCTTCCGAAGTTGCAAATGCTCCATCACTAGAGGTTTTTAAGAGTGGACAGCCACTTGTCTGAAATGGTATAGGGTCTCCTGCTTCAGCAGGGGGTTGGACTAGAAGACCTCCAAGGTCCCTTCTAGCTCTATTCTGATTGATTGATTGATTGATTGATATGAATGTCCCTCTGACTCTGCTTTGGAGAGTACTTGCAGTGGGGAGAAAAGGATTAACCAACTGCCTGCCTGTTTTAGTAGAAAGAAATGAGCAAGAGTCTTTCTTCCTTCACTCTCATGCCAAGATTATGCCATGAAGCACAATGTCCTTGTCACTTTTTACTACACAACATTTTTCTCATTATTTTATAATACACTAATTTTGTAGGAGCTGGTTTTGTAATCTCCAAAATGGCTATCAGTGGAAAGATTAAAATGATTGACAAGGAAAATCAGAAGAATGAGCTTCAGTAAAAAAAACTTTTCTACTTCAGAATTATCTAGAATTTCAATAGGAGTTACAGAAGTTTCTACCCATTAGCTAATCATTTAAAGCAATAAAATAATAGTTGACATATATAAATACTGAGGAATAGCATTTAAAACTATTGGTACTTTGACATTTCAGTACTAGTATGCCAATGCTCAGAAATTAGTTATTCTCAATGGTAGAAATTAGTTTTCATTTAGATAATAGGCTTTTTATATGTTAAATTATATAAATTAAAATGTCAAAGAATTTTTTAGATCTGTTCGTATATGGTAAAGCTATTTGGAGAACAGCAAATATATTTTCTTCAGAAGTTTATAGCAGTTTCTATAGTATGTATATTTTTTCCATTTTGGAATGGAGTCTAAAGGAGTCCCATTGCCAATGGAGCATCTCTATGACTGAAACTCAGGTTCAGATTTAAATTTAAAAATTTTAAATGCAGGTTTTAAATACCAATTATTCTGATCATGATCTCTTGCCTAATGATGACTTATTTATCAGCCATCAGCACAAAGACATCTTGAAGCATTTTCTACAAATTCTTCTCTTCACATAGTAATGAATATCATTGCTAAAAAAAATAGGACACAGAAATATATTTACAGATGGAAAAGAATTCAGTAAAAGCAAAGGATTCTTAAAAGATGCATAGAAAAATAGGAATGTTGATGAAAATAAAAATTGTTTTGTAGGAAGGTAAAAAGGACTAAAGAAGGAACTTCTGTCAGAGCGAACTGAAAAGTGTTGAAACCAAAGTAAAAGAAGATAGAAGGCATTTTAAAGATTTGTATGGGAATAATATGATATTGAAGAACACAACTGAAATCCAGACTATAAATGTTATCATTCAAGAAAAAAAAATGAAGAGAGAATCCTAAAACAATTAAGAGATTTGAAGACGGTAAAGTTTGAATGTACATGTGATATAACTGGAGAATAAATACGTTGTTTGCTTTTGGAGTAGCTATGAAACTTGTTTAGCATAGTTATATTTTCCTGACAATTGGAAGAATACTGTTATTGTTCCCTAATGCGAAGTTAATAATAACAAGACTGGATGCAAAATATGGTAGGGGCATTTAATTTGTTAAGTGTCCCAAGAAAATTGGTACAATTTGAGAAGAATAAATAACATTTGGGAATTCTGGCTTAATGTCAAGCATACTGTGCGTTACGCATGGTCACTCATGCGCTCGTTACGTCCCGGATCGACTACTGCAATGCTCTCTATATGGGGCTGCCCTTGCGGACCACGCAGGGGCTTCAACTGGTGCAGAATGTGGCTGCGCGGGTTGTGATGGGGGTATCCCGATACTCCCATGTTATACCTCTCCTGCACGAGCCGCATTGGTTACCAGTTGCCCTCCGCATGAGATTCAAGGTGCTGGTTCTTACCTATAAAGCCCTACATGGCTTGGGGCCGGGGTACTTGCAAGAACGTCTCCTGCCAGCATCGAATACCCATCGCCCGGTGCGCGCCCACAGACAGGGCTTCCTTGGGGTACTGTCAGCCAAACAATGTCGGCTGGCAGTCCCTAGGGGTAGGGCCTTCTCTGTGGGGGTGCCCACTTTATGGAACCAGCTTTCCCTGGAGCTACGATTGGCCCCTGACCTCCACTCCTTCTGCCGCGGTCTAAAGACTTGGTTATTTGAACAATCCAGCCTGGACTGGGGGGGGGGAGCTTAGTTTTAAATGTCTTGTGATGGGGTTTTAATACTATTTGGTCGAATTGTCTTTAATAAACTTTTAACTTCTTTTAACTTTTGTATTGGGTGTTTTTATGTGAGCCACCCTGAGTCCCTAGGGAGATAGGGCGGCATATAAGACCAATAAATAAATAAATAAATAAAATAATACTAGGCAGTCAAAATTTTTGATAGTCACTGCGATACATACAAATTTGCATAAAAACAACAACCCTCCATTTGTGGATTTAGAGTGTCCAATAATATAAAAATGCTTGAACCATGAAATACTTTGCTTAAATTTGAAGTTGGTTCTTTGCTGAATGTGATAAGACAATATATGAGGGAAGTAAAACATGCACGAGACTAAATAGGGCCTTGGTGGCTCAGGCTGTTAAATGCCTAGCACTTAAGTTCCAGCTGCCTGCAATTACTGCAGGCTCGAATCCCACCAGGCTCAAGGTTGACTCAGCCTTCCATCCTCTCGGGGTAGGTAAATTGAGGACCCAAGATTGTTGGGGGCAATAAGCTGACCTTGTAAAAATGCCGCTTAGTAATAAGCAGGCATATACAATGGAATGAAGGCTATTGCTGAGCACATTGGGTTGTATCCCAAAAATTGTAAGCCACCCTGAGTCTTCGGAGAAGGGCGGCATATAAATGTAATTAAAAATAAATAAATCAGTAAACAATTAATTGTTGAAATGGGAAAAAACACAGACGTGTGATGTCTCCTTTGGTGTTGGATGTGTTAATAGGGTTGTGAATATTTTTGCCTTTTGCTTTGTAGGTGATGCCAAGTTTGTGACCAAGAACCTCAATACTTTATAGAGAATATTAGATAGATTATATTTTACTACACTTGAATGATATTAATATATTTATATCCTTAATAAAGCAAAGCCTCTACCAATAGCAATAGCACTTGTATACACCGCTTCACAGTGCCTTGCAGCCCTCTCTAAGTGGTTTACAGAGTCAGCATATTGCCCCCATCTGGGTCCCCATTTTACTGATCTCGGAAAGATGGAAGGATGGGTCAACCTTGAGCCAGTGAGATTCAAACTGCCAAACTGCTGCCAGAATACTGCATTTTAACTGCCTGAAATACTGCATTTTAACCACTGCACCACCATGGCTCATACAAGTTCGCTAACAAGAACTATATACCACATACACCACATTAAAGATGTTATTTAATTTTAAGTTTGCTGTCAGCTTTTTAAAACATATATATAATATCTTAGTTTTTTATTTTGTCACATTTTTTTCTAATTCTACATTATTTGTTCTAATTTCACTAAGGAAGATTTAATTCATCTGATAAATGTTAATAGTTGAAATACAATAAAAGATTACTTAAAACTGAAAAATATTTTTATCACATGAAAAAAATAATAAAAACTCACCTGAAACTGTTTCTCATCGGTCTTTCGAACAGCTGTAGAATCAAACAAGACTTGTCTCCCCCGTCTTTCACAGTCTTGATATACTATCAAGCGGATTTCATTTAGATCAAACCCAGAACAGGACCAGCTATGAGTTTTAAGTAGAAGAAAGAATGAAGAGAATTATGCAGGATTTTTTTTCCTCTAGCAAATACAACAGTCTGTAGTGGAAACAGTTAATCTAAGGGATGGGAATTCAGAGCTCTAGTTAACAGTAGAAAAGAAGATGAAACACAACAATTCCATCAAATATTCTGCTTTCAAATATATATCTATAGCAGCTTTGGGTGGCAAAATTATTTCTTTCCCCATATTTTCTAGAGGCCTAGGTATTCTCCTCTATTCACTGTTCTGATAAGTGACAGCCTTAATAGTGTAAAAAGTAACTCTCACACTGGAAAAGAATGGGAAGCAATCAAAATTATCATTAAAAAACCCCATGGGGAAAAATATCCAAGGAAAATTGAAAATTGAACACTATTTTAGTTTAAGAAAAAAGGGTGTACATGAGAGGGAATGAGTTTGTAAGTATAGTGTGGAAAAGATCTAAGAAGAGAGTTCTCCTTTTCATGCATTATCAGAAGTTAGAGCAGGGCAGGGGTAGGATGCTACCGGTTCTGCCCGGCTCTATAGAACCGGTAGCTCTGAAAAGCAGCAGACACAGAACTGGTTCTGTGTCTGCTGCTGTTTGGCCAACCCGCCTACCCGGGCTGTTAACTGACCTTTATTTCCTGCTTTTTCAACCTCAGCTGCTTTGCGCGGCGCAGCTGAGGTTGAAAAAGCAGGAAAACAGCACTTTTTCCAACGCTGCGCACCCGAGCGCAGCGCTTATCAACTGTCCAGGTGGCAGTTGATTGTGTACTACATGTGCGCACAGCGCAAAATGTAATTACCAAACCAATACCATGTTTCTCCAACAATACGGGCCCCCCAATAGGAAGTCCCAGCATGTTTTCTAGGCATGAAATGAAATTAAGCCCCTCCCCCCAAATTTAGGCCTATTTTAAAACATGTGAAATGGGGGGAAGGGCGGGGGGACTTGCCGTTAGAAGCGCCCCACGGGCAGCCATGCCTCGCCATCAGCCGATCCTAACAGCCAATCATGGCAGAGCGTGGACCATCGCCAAGCACCTTTGCTGCAGACCCAGGTATGGTGCTGGTTGCAGGCCGGGTCAGCAGGCGGGTGGCGGTGGTGTGGATGTCCACCGGCAGCGTTTCAGCTGCTTCTCAGGCCTCCGTAGCTTCCACGGTTCCCGTCGGCGCTGCCGCCTCTCTCCAGCACCGTCTCCAACAACAGCATCTGAGTTGCTCCCGCTTTTCCCCCCGTTCCTGTAAGCCGCTTCTTGGGTGGGAGAGCCACCTCCATAACTTCCACGGTTCCTGCCACTGCTGCCGCTGTTGTTGGAGATGGTGCTGGTGAGAGAGGGACAGCTGCAGCTCGGCCTGGGCACGCTTGGAATGCAGGGACGGGCTGTGCACCGGGACTTTTAAAAACTTGCAGAGCCCAACGCTGGAGCACCAAGGATAGCAGCAGCAGAGATGCTCACTGGGCTCTTCTCATGCCCAACCAGCTGCTCAGGATTAAACAAAAACGCACTGCGTGGCACTCCCAGGTACCTCAAAATGTTTTTTTTCCCTGCGATGCCGCCCGCCCGCTGACCCAGGTCTGCAGCAAAGGCGCTTGGCAGGGGTAGGGAGCCCTCTGCGCTCCACCATAATTGGCCGTTAGGAGTGGCTGGTGATGCAGCATGGCTGCCCACGGGGCGCTCTAGGTGAGGGTGCGCGGGGGGGGAGAAATTAATTTACCCCCGAAAAGAGCTGTTTTTTCAGGGCTCAAAAAAAAAAAAAGACCCGGCCTTATTATATGAGAAACAGGGTAGTAACACCAGTTGAATCCCACCCCTGCAGCAGGGGTATCAAATTCAAGGCCAGGGGGCCAGATCTGGCCTGCAGGGTATTTAGATCTGGCCCGCGGAGCTGCCATGGAAACTGTGAAGGACAGGCTCATGGTGCTTCTGCCAGTGAAAATGGGCTCCCAAGCTCAGTTTTCGGCTGCCACAACCGTCTGCAACCCTCTGCCAATGAAAATGGAGCTTGGGAGGGCTGCATGCTCCGTCTTCACTGGCAGATGGTTGCAGGATCCCGTGGCAGCTGAAAACAGAGCTTGGGAGCCTGTTTTTGCTGGCAGAGAGTTCAGGTCACCACAGGAGCCTCCAACACAAGTAACATTGAACTGGCCATGCCCACCCTGGCCATGCACCCACGTCCCCCCGCCCAGGTGAAACATTAACCCTGATGCGGCCCTCTATGAAATCGAGTTTGACACCCGAGTTAGAGGAATATCCAGTGTACTTGGGAAACTTGAGGAAGATGATACTGGTAGTAGCTTATATAATGCATAGGTCAGTTACACATTTCAATACCAGATGTGGAAACGTTACCATCTTTTTAAAAAGAATAGTTATCTTTAAAGGGAAATTCAAAGAGGGACAGATATTCCTGAGTTATTGGAAAAAATAGCTACATACAGTAAGAACCTATCTTTTTTTTTCCATCTTCTTACAGACTTCTGGTTGGTCATAGAGTGAAATAGGACTTTTTTAAAATCAGAAACATCATGGCTTCTCTTATGCACTTGTTACCTATTTAGCTTGATTATTTTATGCTTAATATAAAATAATATGCCTGTTCCATAGTTAAGAACATGTAATGCATATTTTCATTATAACATGGGATAGCCACATGCTCAGTACACATAAGAGTGTAGCCTTAGAAAAAGAAAGAAAAAATGGAACAAGTTTTAACAAACTATATTCATCAACCTAAAAACACTTGTGGACTCTTACAACAAGCACATAAAATGGACGGACTCCTAATCAGACCAATAGCACAATTTGGATGCCAAATCTTGGACGACTAGTAATGTGTTTAGATCATGACTGTACAATCCTGCACCCTTTCCAATCATAAGGCTTTTTGTGTGACTCACAATATCCTCCCCAGTTGTTACTACTGATTTTCAAGAAATGTCAAATGAAACCTAGCAGTTTCATGAACAGATAATGTAGGTAAGAGGAAATGCTGAGCAAAAGTAATGCATGCATGGTAAAATAGATGACATGTAAGCATTTACATTTACTTTAAACACATCCAATTTCTATTTCTGAAGATAAAATTATGTACACATAGTTTATTATTAATAGCCCAACTCAATTTGCTGGAGGTTGAAGGTCTCTTTGTGGAAAGTTATAGACCGTAAATTTTGTCCAAGTTAAAACTCTAATGATTAAAGTTGATTTTTAAAACTTCCTAGTCTAGCGCTGAAAATGACTGGCCTAAACTCATGCAGATCGCTTCCATGCTTAACGGAAGACTAAAATTTGGGTCTCTAATATGCTTACCCATTATATCATACTGGTATTCTCAGGTATAGTCATGTGAATTAGATAGATTGTATTTTATTACATTTGAATGCTATTAATATATTTATACTCTTAATAAAGCAAAGCCTCTATCAATAGCAATAGCACTTAACTTATATACCGCTTCACAGTGCTTTACAGCCTTCTCTAAGCGATTTACAGAGTCAGCATATTGTCCCCAACAATTTGGGTCCTCATTTTAACCCACCACAAAAGGATAGAAGGCCAAGTCAACCTTGTAAACACAAGGTTGTAAATACAAACTAATGTAGAAACGGATTGGAATAAATTACAATAAAAATGCAATTGAATGTAATATATTTAACAGAATTTGCACAATAATTTGATAATACTAAAAAAAAACCCTTTTAGTACTGAAAAAATACTCAATAGATGATTGCCTGGAAAAGAACATGTGTGATAATATAAATGCAAAAAAGTGATACTCCCAGCCCATTCAAAGCCAGTTTTACATTAAACTTTCATACCTTTTGGATAATTCTCCAGTAAGTCTCTTTGAATATTTGGAACTCTTTTCTGCCACAACTGATTTCTTTGCCTTATCCAGTCTTGGTTTTGAAAAGCTATTCACTAGTGAAGTAGGGGAACAATGACTTGAGTTCAGCGCCTGGTTACCTGTGCTGTTAGATGATTTTAATGTACCTCCACACATTTTCAGTTCACAGACATGCTGTCACAAGCATGATTTCTTCAAAATAATCATTTTATAGTTAAATATCCACAGAGATTACTGTGTAATAAGCTACTGGTGAGAGGAATGTCACACAAAAATTGGCTATCACCGACTTGGCCTTTTTAAGAGAAAAAAAAATCACAACTGAATATCCTCTGCAATCAGAATTACTTCTTTAGATAAAATTTAACCATTTACTATTAAAAGGTATAATCAATAGCTTCTTTAAAACATAAAATAACTTGCTTGTTCTTATAAATGCTGCCAGCTTTGTTGCTAGCCAAGAACTCTGATAGTCATGCTTCCTTTCCTGGTATGTTTCTGTAACTAGCAATTATTTAATCACAAGATCTAACCAGATGGCCTTCAACAGAGAGGTAGCTGCTTTCTCACTGACTCTTCAGTTACGAACTTGTTTTAAAACAGGAGGCAACACCCTCTTAATGGTCTCATGTGAGCAAGTGTCATCTGACAGCTCTTAGCAACCTTGTGTCTCAGCACCATCTCTTCAAGGTAAACAGTAACCTGCCACCAATGCTACAGACTATCTGTAAGAAATGATTAACACAAAAAAGAGACCTTCTCCCTTCTGCTGCATTCAGACTTTTAGCTCTAATGTGATTAACATTAGCAACTTGTTTACTACCAGTAATAAAGAACAACCTGAATACAATAAGAACTCAAAAATTGTTATTTGCTTCATTTTATTAGTTCTGAGGAGGTATGAGGACTGAAAGACTATAACCATTTACACTTAAATAATCTTAAAAACAAACTATCAAGTAAACACCAGTTACGAAATTTAGCATAATACTTGGCCTTCTTTCTGGGTCACACATACACACATGGATAGAATGCAAATTGAAACAAGAGTATTTTCAATGGGGCAGGGGCCATTGGCGGGGAGTGAGTACAAATGACAAGCAGTATTGCACTAACATGAGGCATGCTCTGCCCCCTTTGTACATGTGGCATGTCCTTTGTATGTACAAAAAGAGACAGCCTACATTGCAACAAGTCAATGCTGCTTTCACATTTTGATAAGTGTTTGATCCTCCAAGTATCTATGTCAGCAATACATCAAAAATGTGAACAGACTTGTTCAGTAATTGCCTCTGCACACCACACTTAACTATAACACTATTAATTGGTGAATAAGGACAGTCATGTTTGCAAATCACGCTTTTGAAAAATAATTAAGCATTTAATCTCAACAAAGAATATGATTTTCTGCCCGATGTGATTCACAGTATATACCAATGTTATACTAGAATTAGCACAGGCTAGGAGGGGTAGTCCTCATTCAGCAACTGTCTCATTTAGTGACCATTTGCAGTTGCGATGATGAAAAATAACTATAATTAGTCCTCACATAAACAACTTCTGGAGGTCTGTAAGACAAGAGAAAGCTGAAGATCATAGGCATAGACACAGTTTCACTTAGCAACTGCTTTGCTTAACAAGTTGATTGGTCCCAATTATTGTTACAAAATGAGAACTTATCTGTATTTAGATGACATGCATAACCATCCTACAAGACAGCAACTTTAAAACAAAAATTACTCCAAATACTTATAGGAAGAACCAACAATTGTCCAGGGAAGCTACTGAAGAATGTGCTAGTCCCAAATTATATTATGATTAAGGCTATATATGTGATATTCAAATGAAGCTAACCAGTTTCTTCAAATACTTGTAAAAATTAATTGTGGCTTTGTGTTCTGTTCTAAGGACAAAAATTGAGAATCCAGGGAGGATTCACCAATTGAAAGCTAAGCCTAAAGCTGAAAAACCAGCTAAAGTATACTAGTTCAGCACACCATGATACTGAGGGGAATAGATTAACAATATGAGATCACAACAAGCAGGTCTAGGCAATCAAGAAACAGCTACAGCTACAGATTAACAGAGTTGGAAGGGACCTTGTAGGTCATCTAGTCCAACCCCCCCCCCAAGCAGACCCTACACCATTTTTGACAGATGGCACTATGTGTCGGGAGCGCGCGCCCGCCAACTCCATGCGGTCGCTCGCTCCGACCCTGTGACCTCCTCCCTAGGGAGTTCGGGAATTGGGACCCCTGGGCTCAGACTGGTGTATTTTAATGCCAGGTCCGTGGCCAATAAATCCGTCCTCCTCCGTGAAATCATTGAGGAGGAGGCTGCGGACCTGGCTTGCATCACGAGACCTGGTTGGGCCCGGAGGAGGTGTCCCTCTGGTTGAATTATGCCCCCAGGTTTTGAGTTTTGCATCGGCCGGGCCCAGGGTAGGGGTGGTGGGGTGGCTGTGGTTATTAGGGAGACCTTATTTCCAAGGGAGGTCACTATCCCAGAGACAGGCGGAGTGAGACCCTCCTCCTGAAGTGGGGGCCAAATGGTCAGGTGGGTTTGCTGCTTACATACCTCTCCCCAGCTGTGTGACAGCAGCCCTGCCTGGGCTCCTGGGCGTCCTCTCGGGGTGGCGGTGGAGATCCCAGGCCTTATAGTCCTGGGGACTTTAACCTGCCTTCCCTGGGGGTGCGGGATTGGCCCAGGAATTCATGGCTTCCATGGAAGCCATGGGCCTGACCCAATTAATTCATGGCCCCACACATGAGGGGGAACACTCTCGACCTTGTTTTTGTCTCTGAGTGGTGGCATAGTGACAGAGGGCAGACCACTTTACGTCTTTGCCCGTTCCATGGTCTGATCACTATCTCCTACGGCTGGTCTTCCAACAAGCCGCCCCCACTGCTGGGATGAGGAGCCACGTGGGTGGTTCCGCCCCAGGCGCTTATGGACCGGAGCGGTTCCAGGCGGAGCTGGGGCCTCTTCCCTCTTCCTGACTCACGGCTCTGCCGAGGATCTGGCGACCGCCTGGCACGGGCTGCGTCGGAAGCCCTCGACAGGGTTGTCCCCATCGACCCCTTACACGCGTGGATCCCGAATGGCTCCCTGGTATTCAGAGGAGCCGGGAGATGAAACGCGTCGAAGGGGCTTAGAGAGCAGGTGGAGGCCACCCGCTCCCAGGTCGTCGAGCCCAGTTAAGAGCCCACATTAGGACTTACCTGGGAGCGATGAGAGCGGCGAGAATGTCTTATCCCTCCGCCCTCATAGCGTCCGCAGATAACGCCCAGCCGCCCTGTTCGGGTCACACGTTCCCTTCTTCGTCCAGAGGAGGGCGGACCCGCTCGGGAAGGGCTGAGGAATTTGGGCAATATCTGCCGGATAAGATCGGATTCGGAGCGGGTTGTCCTCTGATTTGCAGGGGTTAGAGGAGCGGGATCGGGAGTCTGGCCATTACGTTTTGGGATGAGTTCGATCCTGTTTCCGAGGATGAAGTGGACGGGATTATGCGGCGCCTGAGTTCCACCACATGTTTGTTGGACCCGTGCCCCTCCTGGTTGGCTTATGCCGCCAGGGAGGTCACCTGCAGTTGGATCCGGGCAGTTGTCAATGCTTCTTTGAGGGAGGGTGTCTTTCCCTCCGCCTTGAAGGAGGCGGTGGTGAGGCCCCTCCTGAAGAAGCCTGCCCTGGATCCGACCGTGTTAGACAACTTTCGTCCAGTCTCCAACCTTCGCTTCTTGGCGAAGGTTGTTGAGAGTGTGGTGGCCCGGCAATTTCGCTTTTCCTGGAGGAAACGGACTACCTCGATCCGTCAATCGGGCTTCCGGCCTGGTTTCAGCACGGAGACAGCATTGGTCGCACTGTTGGATGATCTCTGGAGGGCCGGGACAGGGGTTGTTCCTCTGTCCTGGTCCTATTAGACCTCTCAGCGGCTTTCGATACCATCGACCATGGTATCCTTTTGCGCCTTGTGGGGTTGGGGTGGGGGCACTGTTCTTCGGTGGCTCTCCTCCTACCTCACGGGCGGTGCAATCGGTGTTGGCAGGGGAGCAGAGGTCGTCCCCAAGGGTGCTCACTTGTGGGGTCCCTCAGGGGTCGGTCCTCTCCCCCCTCTTATTTAACATTTACATGAAACCGCTGGGTGAGATCATCCGTGGTTTTGGGGTGAGGTATCATCAATATGCGGATGATACTCAACTGTATATCTCCACCCCAAACCAGATCAGTGATGCCCTCTCCGTGATGACTCGCTGTCTGGATGCGGTACGAATCTGGATGGACGGCAACATGCTTCGACTCAACCCGGCCAAGACTGAGTGGTTGTACATACCGCATCCCGTTCCAGTTTAGAATGTCCATCGTTGACCATAGGGGAGTGGTGTTGCCCCTGTGGATAGGGCGAGAAACCTGGGGGTCCTCCTGGATGCGGCTCGGTTGGAGGAGCAGGTGGGAGCCGTCGCCAGGGGGCCTTTGCCCAGGTTCGGCTGGTTCGCCAGCTTCGCCCGTTCCTGGACCGGGATGCCCTGCGACGGTCACTCATGCCCTTGTTACCTCGCGACTTCGACTATTGCAACGCTCTCTATTTAGGACTGCCCTTGCATACCATCCGGAGACTGCAGCTGGTGCAAAATGCGCGGCTGGCGGTGATGGGAGTTTCCGGTTCTCCCATGTTAGCCCCTCCTCGCTGCCTGCATTGGTTGCGGTTGCTCTCGGGTGAGATTCAAGGTTTTAACTTTAACATACAAAGTCCTACATGACATGGGTCCTTATTATTTAAGGGAGAGGCTGCTGCCGACATCGAATACTAACCGCCCTGTACGAAGTCACAGACAGGGACTCCTTGTCCCATCAGCCGGGGCCGGCTGGCGGTCCCCGACGCGTGCCTACTCTGTCGGTCCCTGAACTCTGGAACCAACTTCCCCTGGGGCTCGCTTGGCCCCTGACCTCCGCACCTTCCGCCATGATTTGAAGACCTGGTTATTTGACCAAGCGGCTGTGACTCAGGGGTGGGGTGTCTTAGATTTTGTGGTTTTTAAGTTTGTATTAATTGGGACCATTAATTTAATTCTTTTTTAAATATTTATTGTGTTTGTTTTATTGTAAGCCGCCTTGAGTCTTCGGAGATGGGGCATATAAGTCCCATTAATAAATAATAATAAATAACTCTGCTGGGGACAAGTTATTTGATGGGCTAGGAGTGATGTGTTGAACACTAAGAAGTTTTCAAGCTTCTCAGTGATGTCCCCAGGACCCAGCTGCTGAAGCTTCTCTTTGGTGAAGCGTACCATGCGTTCAGCCCGGCCATTGGTGAAGGGTGCCCAGGGGCAGTGAGGGCATGTCTGATGCCCTGTTGAGCTAGAAAGGATTCAAAAATGTTAGATGTGAATTGAGGGCCATTGTCAGAAACAAGGACATCTGGTAACCCATGGTGACAAATAATTTTCTGAGCTGCTTGATGACAGCTTCAGTTGTAGTGGATGTCATGGGAATTACCTTAGCCATTTGAATATGCATCTACTATAATTAGGAAAGTGTGCCCTCTTGTAGGGCCTTCAAAATCAATGTGATTCTAGACCATGGGCCCCTAGGACATTCCCATTCCTGTGTGGGGCTTGAGGTGGGCAGGCCTGACTACCTGGCAATTGGGACAAGATGCTACCCAGTTTTCAACCATTTTGTCAATACCTGGCCACCACATAACTCCTGGCCAAACCTCATCCTTACAATCCCAGGATGACCCTCATGTAACATTTCCAAAACCTCCCTTTGCAGTTTTGCAGAATAACCACCCTGTTACCCCACAAAATACATCCCTTAATACAGATAATTCAGTTTGCCTGGACTTAAAAGGTTGGGCAAGGTGAGGTAGATCTTGAAGAGGCCAACCTTTCTTAATCCAGCCCATAACAGGTGCTAATACAGCATCTTTGGTAGTTTCTCTGGCAATCTCAGCAGCATGGACTGGAAGCTTAGCCACGGTCTCCAGGAAAAAGGTGTGAGTTTCAAGTTCAAAGTCCTCCTTGTGGCAAGGTAGTGGGCAACGACTCAGTGCATCAGCATGTCCAATGTCCTTGCCAGGCCTGTGAATCAGTTTGTATGAATAGGCTGCAAGAAATTCAGTCCACCTCAGCATTCTTGGTGACAGGATATTAGGTGTAGGTTTGTCTCCTGCCACAATGCCAATAAAGGTTTGTGATCTGTAACAATGGTGAATGACCTGCCATACAGATATTCATGAAATTTCTTAACAGCTGCAACAACTGCTAAAGCCTCCTTGTCCATTGGCTATTCCTCTCTGCTTTGGACAAAGTAGAGTAAATGCAATTGGGGCTTCCTTCCATTGGGAAGCCTGTGACTCAAACCCCCCACTCCAAAAGGGGATGCATCACAAGTCAGAACAACAGGCAATTCTCAGAGAATTGTATCAACACAGCATCAGACGTGATTAGTCTCTTAATACTGTTAAATGCTGACTGTTCCTTCCGCCCAGATCCAAACAGCTTCTTATCGCAGGCGATGTAAGGGCTCAGCAATAGATGCTTTGTGAGGTAGAAACATGTGGTAAAAGTTAATAAGTCCAAGGAAGGCTTGTAAATCTGCCTTGCATCGAGGTTTAGGGGCTTCCTTGATTGCTTTAACCTTGGCATCAGTAGGGTGGATGCCATGCTTGTCAATCATATACCCCAGGAACTCAACTCTGTCTGTTTTGAGTGTACATTTGTCTTCCTTGACTTTTAAACCCGCTTTTCTGAATCTGGTAAGGACTTCTCTGATTTCTTGAAGCTGAGTGTCATTTTCAGCAGAGCTGGCAGTCCTTGCAACATTCTTTCCATAAGGCTTTGAAAAATGCCAGGTGCCACGCCACTCCAAATTGTAGTCTTTTACATTTGAAGGCACCTCTATGAGTCACAATTGTTTGTGTTTCTGCAGTGGCATCATCAACTGTTAATTGTTGATATGCCTGAGCTAAGTCCAGTTTAGCAAATACTGTACCCCTGCCAAGGGAATGGAGCAGATGATGCACAACTGGTACAGGATATGCGCCTCTGCAGCAGCATGGTTAAGTGTCCCTTTGTAGTCACCACAGATTCTCACTGACCCATCAGCCTTAACTGGTGTGACTATGGGTGTTTCCATCTGGAGTGGTCAGTAGGCTCTAAACCCCTTGAGCAATGAGCTTTATCTAATTGTGCATCGATTTTTCCTTAAAGCAAATGGGACCCTCCTGGGCTTTAAACCATTGGGGGCACCTTGGGGTCTAGGCTGAAAGCAATAGGGTCCCCATATACTTGCCCAGTCCTTCACTGAAGACCTCTGAAACTCAGACAGCAATACGTAACTGAACGAAG
>CM019151.1:79956781-80086681 GCA_009733165.1 Naja naja | reverse complement strand
ATCCGACCGTGTTAGACAACTTCGTCCAGTCTCAACCTTCGCTTCTTGGCGAGAGGTTGTTGAAATGGTGGCCCGGCAATTTCCGCTTTTCCTGGAGGAAGCGGACTACCTCGATCCCGTACCAATCGGGCTTCGGCCTGGTTTCAGCCGCGAGAGGAACATTGACAGCACTGTTGGATGATCTCTGGAGGGCCGGGACGGGGTTGTTCCTCTGTCCTGGTCCTGTCGAACCTCTCAGCGGCTTCGATACCATCGACCATGGTATCCTTTGCGGCGCCTTGTGGGGTTGGGGGTGGGGGCACTGTTCGGTGGCTCTCCTCCTACCTCTCGAGGCGGTCTGTCGGTGTTGCAGGGGGAGCAGAGGTGGTCCCAAAGGGTGCTCTTGTTTAAGGGGTCCCTCAGGGGTGGATCCTCTCCCCCTCTTACCTTGTTACATGAAACTTAGCTGGGTGAGATCATCCGTGGTTTTGGGGTGAGGTATCATCAATATCGGATGACTCAACTGTATATCTCCACCCCAAACCAGATCAGTGATGCCCTCTCGTGATGACTTCGCTGTCTGGATCTTGTGCGAATCTGGATGGGCGGCAACATGCTTGACTCAACCCGGCCAAGACTGAGTGGTTGTACATACCGGCATCCGTTCCAGTTTAGAATGTCCATCGTTGACCATAGGGGGAGTGGTGTTGCCCCTGTGGATAGGGGCGAGAAACAGGGGTCCTCCTGGATGCGCGGCTCGGTTGGAGGAAGGTGGGAGCCGTCGCCAGGGGCCCTTTGCCCAGGTTCGGCTGGTTAGCCAGCTTCCAGTTCTGGACCGGGATGCCCTGCGTCGGTCACTCATGCCCTTGTTACCTCGCGACTGCGACTATTGCCAGCTCTCTATAGGACTGCCCTTGCATACCATCCGGAGACTTGCAGCTGGTGCAAAATCTTGTGGCCTGTGCGGTGATGGGGAGTTTCGGTTCTCCCATGTTAGCCCCGCTGCCTGCATTGGTTGCCGGTTGCTCTCCGGGTGAGTTCAAGGTTTAACTTTAACATACAAAGTCCATGACATGGGTCCTTATTATTTAAGGGAGGCTGCTGCGACATCCAGTCTAACCGCCTGTGCAGTCACAGACAGGGACTCCTTGGGGTCCCATCAGCCCAATGCCATTTGGCGGTCCCCGGCAAGCGTGCCTACTCTGTCATGGTCCCTGAACTCTGGAACCAACTTCCCCTGGGGAATCCGCTTGCCTGACCTCCGCTTCTTCGCCATGATTTGAAGACCTGGTTATTTGACCAAGCGGGCTGTGACTCAGGGTGGGGTGTCTTAGATTTTGTGGTTTTAAGTTTGTATTAGTGGGACCATTAATTTAATTCTTTTTTAAATATTTATTGTGTTTGTTTTTATTGTAGCCTTGAGTCTTGGAGATGGAGGCATATAATCCCATTAATAAATAATAATAAATAACTCTGCTGGGGACAAGTTATTTGATGGGCTAGGGTGATGTGTTGAACACTAAAAGTTTTCAAGCTTCTCAGTGATGTCCCCAGGACCCAGCTGCTGAAGCTTCTCTTTGGTGAAGCGTACCATGCGTTCAGCCCGGCCATTGGCGAAGGGTGCCAGGGGCAGTGAGGGCATGTCTGATGCCCTGTTGAGCTAGAAAGGATTCAAAATGTTAGATGTGAATTGAGGGCCATTGTCAGAAACAAGGACATCTGGTAACCCATGGGTGACAAATAATTTTCTGAGCTGCTTGATGACAGCTTCAGTTGTAGTGGATGTCATGGGAATTACCTCTAGCCATTTGGAATATGCATCTACTATAATTAGGAAAGTGTGCCCTCTTGTAGGGCCTTCAAAATCAATGTGGATTCTAGACCATGGGCCCCTAGGACATTCCCATTCCTGTGTGGGGGCGTGAGGTGGGGCAGGCCTGACTACCTGGCAATTGGGACAAGATGCTACCCAGTTTTCAACCATTTTGTCAATACCTGGCCACCATACATAACTCCTGGCCAAACCTTTCATCCTTACAATCCCAGGATGACCCTCATGTAACATTTCCAAAACCTCCTTTGCAGTTTTGCAGGAATAACCACCCTGTTACCCCACAAAATACATCCTCTTAATACAGATAATTCAGTTTGCCTGGACTTAAAAGGTTGGGCAAGGTGAGGTAGATCTTGAAGAGGCCAACCTTTCTTAATCCAGCCCATAACAGGTGCTAATACAGCATCTTTGGTAGTTTCTCTGGCAATCTCAGCAGCATGGACTGGAAGCTTAGCCACGGTCTCCAGGAAAAAGGTGTGAGTTTCAAGTTCAAAGTCCTCCTTGTGGCAAGGTAGCGGGCAACGACTCAGTGCATCAGCATGTCCAATGTCCTTGCCAGGCCTGTGAATCAGTTTGTATGAATAGGCTGCAAGAAATTCAGTCCACCTCAGCATTCTTGGTGACAGGATATTAGGTGTAGGTTTGTCTCCTGCCACAATGCCTAATAAAGGTTTGTGATCTGTAACAATGGTGAATGACCTGCCATACAGATATTCATGAAATTTCTTAACAGCTGCAACAACTGCTAAAGCCTCCTTGTCCAATTGGCTATAATTCCTCTCTGCTTTGGACAAAGTGCGAGAGTAAAATGCAATTGGGGCTTCCCTTCCATTGGGAAGCCTGTGACTCAAACCCCCCCACTCCAAAAGGGGATGCATCACAAGTCAGAACAACAGGCAAATTCTCAGAGAATTGTATCAACACAGCATCAGACGTGATTAGTCTCTTAATACTGTTAAATGCTGACTGTTCCTTCCGCCCCCAGATCCAAACAGCTTTCTTATCAAGCAGGCGATGTAAGGGCTCAGCAATAGATGCTTTGTTAGGTAGAAACATGTGGTAAAAGTTAATAAGTCCAAGGAAGGCTTGTAAATCTGCCTTGCATCGAGGTTTAGGGGCTTCCTTGATTGCTTTAACCTTGGCATCAGTAGGGTGGATGCCATGCTTGTCAATCATATACCCCAGGAACTCAACTCTGTCTGTTTTGAGTGTATATTTGTCTTCCTTGACTTTTAAACCCGCTTTTCTGAATCTGGTAAGGACTTCTCTGAGTCTTTCTTGAAACTGAGTGTCATTTTCAGCAGAGCTGGCAGTCCTTGCAACATTCTTTCCATAAGGCTTTGAAAAATGCCAGGTGCCACGCTTACTCCAAATTGTAGTCTTTTACATTTGAAGGCACCTCTATGAGTCACAATTGTTTGTGCCTCTGCAGTGGCATCATCAACTGTTAATTGTTGATATGCCTGAGCTAAGTCCAGTTTAGCAAATACTGTACCCCTGCCAAGGGAATGGAGCAGATGATGCACAACTGGTACAGGATATGCGCTGCTGCAGCGCATGGTTAAGCGTCCCTTTGTAGTCACCACAGATTCTCACTGACCCATCAGCCTTAACTGGTGTGACTATGGGTGTTTCCCATCTGGAGTGGTCAGTAGGCTCTAAAACCCCTTGAGCAATGAGCTTATCTAATTGTGCATCGATTTTTTCCTTTAAAGCAAATGGGACCCTCCTGGGCTTTAAACGAATTGGGGGCACCTTGGGGTCTAGGCTGAAAGCAATAGGGGTCCCATATACTTGCCCAGTCCTTCACTGAAGACCTCTGGAAACTCAGACTTCAAGGACTCTTCCCAGTCAGAACTGCTCACGTGATGGATGCCAGTCACCTCGATGCCAAGTGGCTTGAACCACTCAAGTCCCAGCAAACTTGGGCGATCCTTGTCCACGATGGTCAGGGGCAAACGTTTGGTGTGGCCTTTAAACTGCACGTTGAAATCTCTCGCTCCAACTACTGGAATCTTGTTCCCTTGGTAGTCTTTGAGAGTCAGTGCTTGCTTCTGGAAATGCTTTTTCTGAATTTTGGGAAAGAGTCTGTGGATAGTGTCTCATGACACCATAGATAAATAAGAGCCTGAGTCCACTTCCATTTGGCAAGGCCTTCCTTCAATAAACAGCTTCACGTGTATTTTTCTGCTATTTAAGGGTGAAGAATGACCAATAGTGATTGTTTGGTGAGTTTCATTCTTGCATTTGCTTCTAAATTTCGCCCCATTTTTCAAGGAAATTGTTGGGCTTAAAGTCTCTATCAGGAATTTTCTTCCTAACTGGTGGAGTTCTGGATGATTTGCAGACTCTGGCTATGTGACCCGTTTCTCAACGTAGGCAAATGGAGTCAAAGAACTTGCATTCAGTGCGGGGTGGCCCCCCACAGCCTCTGCAATAGAATCCTTGCCTGTTTTTCCCAGAGTCTTTTCTTTTCTTCTCCATTCTGAGTTTAAAAATCCCCTCCTCTGTCTCACTGCCATCAGAATCAGAGTCTATTTGTTCGAATGAGCTGTTGTGGATTTTTCCCCATCAGAATGGCTTGAGGCCTGGCTTGAGGCCTTGTTAATCTTTTTCATGGCCGCAGCTGAGGACTTGGTGGCTTCCGCTGAAACAGCTTCTTCAATGGCCTCTTTAAACGTGATCTTAGGTCTCATTAAAAGTTTGCTTTGTAAGACCTTATCTTTTAGGCCTAAAACAAACCGATCACGCATGGCCTCTTCTAAGTTGGTAAAGTCACAAGCACCCCAATGTCCCTTAAACTTGCCACGAAGTCATTAATATTCTCGCTATCCCCTTGATCCCGACGGTAAAATTCGTGTCTCTTAATGAGGCACGATACTTGTGGGGCGTAATGGGCTCTTAAAAGTTTCTCTAAATCGGGCCATTCCATTACCTTCAGCTCTGCTGCTCCCGCCAACGCCTTTGCCATTTTGAAGACTGCCGGACCGCAGTGCATGAGAAAGACCGCCCTCTTCCGTCTCTCGGGATGCCGGCAGATCGTTCCCCTCCAGGAACATGTGGAAACGATCCGCATACGATTCCCAGTCTTCCGTCGCCTGATCGAACGGTGCTGGGGGGGTGTTCAGCGCAGCCATCTCGCTCAGTTGCTTGTTCGTCGCGTCGTCTTCTCTTCAGGGAAATCCCACCTTCGTCGCCAGTGTTATGTTTGCATGAAGAGTCAGACGCGAGGAGTTCCAGCAAAGAGTTTATTAAGTGACTACAGCTCGAATAGGCCCATCCTGGCTTGGCTACGGCTGCTTCTTATAGCCTGCAGCCGTAGCTGCCAGCCAATGGGAGTGCAGGGTTTCTTCCCGCACTATTTAAACCAATACCATTTGACATTTTACAAGAACAGTTCAAATAAACCAATAACATTCAAACCTACATACATAACACATAGAGATACTGGTTAATGAATTTAAAAAAGGGGATTCCGCAAGGGTATGAGAAGTAGTAATAAGGTATTTTGTGATTACAAATTATAGAATATAGGTTATAGAGGAAGGAGGGCCACTGATATTTTCTTAGAAGATGAATGTTTTTTTTTCTTTCTCTTTTTTTATTGTTAGAAGAAAGGTTAATGATTAATATATATTAAAATGATTGAAATGAATTGTGAGGAAGTTTAAAATGGGAATAATATCAGTGACCAGGATTAACTAAATGGATTGTTTCTTTTTTTCTATCTTTTTTTTAATATTATAATTAAACCTTATGGAAGTAAAGGGAGAAAATATATTGCGGAATCTGATTTAAAAGTACAATATAGAATAGTTCATTTTTTCTAGGAAATGATTATTATTACAATTAAGTAAAATGAACGTTTAATTAGGGATTATAGATGAGGGAATGAAGATATATATAAACCACTGAGGGGACACCCCCAAAATTAGAAAGAGCTGGGGGCAATCTATGTTTTGCTTTATGATTATAAACTTGTATTGATTTGGACCTTATGGAAAGAATATGCGATGGAATTGCCAATTTGACAGACAAAAGAATTAAAAGGGAATAAGTATGAAGATATGGGAAATATTAGTGATTTAAATGAGAAAAGAGTATTCTGGAAAAGGAATTGAAATAAATTGAAATGAATTGAGAAGATGTTTAGAATAAAAGTAATATTAATGATTAGGATTAATTTGTTAGTTCTTTTTTAAAAAAAAGTGGAGGTAAAATGAGAAAAGAACATTTTGGAAAAGGATGTGTTTAAAAGAAATGTTAATGTTTAAGAAATATACTTGAAATAAATTGAAAGGAATTGAAAAGATGCTTAGATGGAAAGTAACAGTAGTTAAAATCTGGAAAACGTTATATTCAAAAGAAATATTAATACTTAAGAAATATATTTAAAATAAATTGAAATGAATTGAGAAGATGTATAGAATGAAAATAATATTAATGATTAGAATTAACTTGTTAGTTCTTTCTTATGTAAAAGTGGTGAGGTAAAATGAGAAAAGAATATTTTGGAAAAGGAGGTGTTAAAAAGTAATGTCAAGGTTTAAGAAATATATTTGAAATAAATTGAAATGAATTGGGAAGGTATTTAGATGGAAAATAACATTACTTAATGTATAAGATAGGATGTTGAATGTTAAAAGTGAATATATAATTACTGTCATATTTGCAAGTAAAAAGAGTGACTCAGAATTATGTCGTACACTGAAAAGAGCTTGTTTTATGTTGTTTTGAAAAAATTGAATAAAACTTATTATTAAAAAAAAAGAAATACCCAAGAAGCACCATCAATCAAAAAGATTCCAAATATTCTGAGTTAAAGCAAATTCATTGAATGAAAATATTTATCTAGAATTTGATGGCCTCATGTAAATCTAGTCTAAATTAGAATTACTGTTCCATTAACACGTATCAATTATTGGGTACATATTAGTACCTAATCAATGAAATTTCCCTATAAATTGGATACTTCGCAGATCAAGTTTAGAAAGGACTGTAATTGAAAATGGAAAGGTAACTGGAAGAATCTTCAGTGGATAAACATAATAAAATAGAATATATATGAAGTAATCAACAAGGCTAGGACATTTCCCCAATTTCATAATTCAATTGGTCATAATTTCTTGGAAAGAGAGAAGTGTTGTGATATTAATCATTTAGCCTTATGATTGCTTGCTATAAAAAAAATCTAATCATCTGTGAATGTGCAACTGAGACTATCCAATTTGGTAAAAAAAATAAAAAAAACAATAGCAATAATAGATTTATAATCACTGCATCACTTCCTAAACTTATCATGAACTAAGGACATAGTATTATATTGATTTATCATATGCATGTTTAGATATATTTATAGAAATCACATATTAGGGACGGCATATTGAAAAAGTGTATCAGGAGAAGTGTGTATAATAATACTTACATAAATTGCATAGGACATGTGAAAAATACATCATCTGTATAAATGTGGTTTGAATTAAAAAAGATGACTTACTGAGAAATTAGATGAAATATTGTATTTTTACATGCAATACTGACATAGATATGATTTCCACAAATCTATTCACTGCTGTTTTCCCATACAAAATAGTCATGTATAGATTTGAGGATTAGCAAGAACTTTCAAAAATATGTATGTGTTAACAAACAGTGTTTTAAGTCTGCTGCATCAAAATTAATGATTATACTTAACCTATTTATTTCTATATAAGAAATAAATTATTCATTAATCTCAGTCCATAATATGTATCTGATAAAGTGAACTCTAAGGCACAAATGTTTTGGCAATACACCAGTCACTTTTCAAACCTTAGAAACAGACTATGAATTCTACAATTAATGAAAACAAATTTATATTTCATTATATATAAAAATTTTGGAACTGTTTTGCTAATATTTAAAAGATTAAAATAACATTGTTAGTAATCAGCAGAATAAGTATCCTGATGCTGTGCAAATCATAGCGGGGGACTTCAATCAAGCTGATTAAACTACTGCAATGCTCTTTACATGGGGCTGCCCTTGCGGACAACCTGGAGGTTACAACTCGTGCAGAATGCGGCCGCACGGGCTGTGATGGGAGTGTCCCGATACTCCCATGTTACACCCCTCCTGCGCGACTTGCATTGGTTGCTGGTTGCCTCCTGGGTGACCTTCAAGGTGCTAGTTACAACTTATAAAGACCTAAGTGGCTTGGGTCCAGGGTACTTGCGGGAACGCCTCCTGCCAGCATCATATTCCGATCGCTCTGTTCGCTCCCATCGGAGGGGCCTCCTTGGGATACCGTCGGTCAGGCATTGTCGGCTGGCAGTCCCCAGGGCTAGGGCCTTCTCCGTGGGAGCACCCGCCCTCTGGAATCAGCTCCCCGTGGATCTCCGTTTGGCTCCTGATCTCTGCTCCTTCCGCCAGGACCTGAAAACCTGGTTGTTTCAACAGGCCGGCCTGGAATGACCCGGGTGGGGTTTTAGGGTTATTTATTTGTTTTTAATGTATTTTAATGTATTTGACTTGTTCTATTTAATGGATTTTTATTGTAAATTTGGTTCTGTTTTAATGTTCGCCGCCCTGAGTCCTTAGGGAGAAGGGCGGCATACAAGTCAAATAAATTATTATTATTTAAAAGCAGTGTTCCCTAAATTCTGTCAGCATTTTAAGCGTGCTACTAGAGGAGCAAACATATTGGACAAAGTATATACCAACATCAAACATGGCTATAAGGTTATACAATTACCACATTTGGGACAATCAGACCCTATGTCACTGCTGTTAGCACCAGCGTACATCCCTCTTAGGAGACGGGCTCTGCCTATAATAAAGACAGTGAAATCTTGGCCAGAAGATGCTTCCCAACAACTTCAGGATTATTTTGAGAACACAAATTGGGACATCTTTTACCATCCTGACCTAGAGGAGCACACTGCAACTGTTCTGTGCTATATCAAACACTGCACAGATACTATCACTGTGGATAAACGTATTAGAATCTATCCCAATAAGAAACCCTGGGTGATCAAGGAAGTCCAGCGCCTCTTGCATGACAGGACCAAGGCCTGTAGGTCCGGTGATGGGACAAGATACAGTGTTGCCAGAGCTAATCTGAAGAAAGGTATTTGGAAGGCCAAGACTGATTATAAGAGGAAGACTGAGGATAATTTTTATAGCAATAACATGAGGCAGGTGTGGCGAGGGATTCAACAAATTACAAACCATCAACCGACCAATGTCATCCCTACTGAGGGGGATGCTTCATTGGCCGAAGAACTGAATCATTTGCTTGCTGTGAAGTGGAGACATCAGAGACAGCTAAAATACAACCACCAGCCAAATGTAGCCCCCACCTCATTGTGGAGGAACAGAAGGTGAGGAGCATTCTGAGGGCTGTGGACCCTAGAAAGGTTGCCGGTCCAGACAGTATCTCTGGCCGAGTGCTTAAAGACTGTGCTGATCAGTTGGCTGGAGTCTTTACAAGGATCTTCAATCAGTCTTTATCGCAGTCCACTATTCCATCTTGTTTGAAGGCTTCCACCATTGTTCCGCTGCCAAAGAAGTTCCCTATCAATAATTACAGACCAGTGGCACTCACTCCTATCATCATGAAGTGCTTTGAGAAATTGGTCTAACGGCACATCATTTCTGGTCTTCCGCATGCATTTGATAAACACCAGTTTGCATACAGAAGAAATAGATCTACAGAGGACATTATAGCCATCACTCTTCACACTGCTCTGACACATCTAGAACAGGGGGGGGGGTATGTGAGGATGCTTTTTGTAGATTTTAGTTCTGCATTTAACACAATTCTTCCACATAGACTAGTGTCTAAACTTCTGGACCTTGACCTTTCTCATTCAATCTGCTTTTGGATTATGGATTTCCTGTCTGGCCACTCACAGAGAGTCAGATTAGGTAATCATACCTCTTCAGACCTTATTCTTGACACTGGTACACCACAGGGTTGCATGTTGAGTCTCTTACTCTATACTCTTTATGTGCATGACTGCATTCCCACTAATACTATTGCAAAATTTGCAGATGATACAACAGTGGTGCGACTCATCTCCGGGGGGGGGGATGAGTCTGCTTATTGAGATGAGGTGGACCGGTTGCTTTCATGGTGTGGAGACAATAATTTGGTCCTCAACACCATAAGACCAAGGAGCTTATAGTGGACTATAGAAGGAACAGATCAGACATCCAGCCCTTGCTTATCAATGGAGACCAAGTGGAGCAAGTGGGCAGTTTTAAGTTTTTGGGTGTTACCATAAAAGAGGACCTGACTTGGGGTGCTCACATTGCAGCACTGGTCAAAAGGGCCCAGCAGAGATTATTATTATTATTATTATTTATTTAGACTTGTATGCCGCCCTACTCCCGAAGGACTCAGGGCGGCGAACATACAAAAAGATATACAATAAAATAATAACTAAAAACAAGTCCAAATTACCAAGAGCTAAAACAATAAAATTACAAATAAACAAACTGATTAAAACTACCCACCCCAGGGTCAATCCAGGCCGGCCTGCTGAAACAGCCAGGTCTTCAAGTCTCGACGAAAGGAGCGGAGATCAGGGGCCAAATGCAGATCCGCAGGAAGCTGGTTCCACAGGGCGGGCGCTCCCACAGAAAAGGCCCTAGCTCTGGGAGCCGCCAGCCGACAATGCCTGACCGACGGTATTATACTACCTGAGTCTTCTCAGAAAACAACAACTGAATTAAAAACTGCTGGTGATTTTCTATCGCTGCACCATAGAACGTATTTTAACTTACTGCACTTCTGTATAGTTTACCAATTGCACAATGGCAGATAGGACAGCACTCTAGAGGGTTAATGTCATTGCCCAGAAGATCATTGGTTGCCCTCTCCCCTCTTTGGAAGAGCTTTTTAGCTCCCGCTGCCTTAAGAAAGTTCAAAACATTCTCAAAGTTTCATCTCATCCTGGGCATCCTTTTTTTGAACTATCTGGCAGACGGTAACAGAATAATAAAAACAAGGACAAATAGGCTGAAAAACAGCTTCTATCCCAGGGCAGTAGCCTTTTTGAATTCTAATGTATAGTACAGTGTTGGTGCAGTGTCGGGGGTTTTCGGTTGAATGTGTGGAGTGTGAAGGATGTGTGTTTGTGTTTATTTTCATGGTCATGGTCATGATGTGCACTGAAGATGGTGTCTGATTTCGTTGTACGAGGTGCAATGACAATAAAGTAAACTAATAACTAATTACACAGCTTCAATAATAAATGTTTCAACTTTTTCTTATAAACATATGAAGATCTGGAGACAGATAAAAAGTGGTCATCCTTGCCATAACAGAATAAGAGTAGTCACAGTGTCGTTTACTTTCTGCATATTCTTCACATCACTATAGACACAAAGTTGTTTCAATAAAGCAGATACCAGTATGAGACAAATGAAGGAGCCTGTTTCTTTCAGATGATTCCTCATTTCACATAGATTTGGCCAGCTTCCAAGCACAAAGTGCTCAGCAGAATGGATGTCAGGATATATCCAACTGAATTTTTTTTTTTTTTGCCATCATTGAAACTTGGTGAGGTTTTGGTGTTTCTGCTCTGACCCTCCTCTTTTTCACTCCTGAGTCTCTGATCTTGGCTGTGTATTTCAAACAACAATAATAATGCCACACTCTATGTTGGTCAGATTTCAAAAGTCCCTCCTGGGACAGTACGATGAGTGAAAATATCCTGTATCTCTAACTGTACATTATGCAAATTCCATTTCTGTTTTTCATTACAGGCTGATGTCAGCACCTAATCTCTGTGCTACATCTGGAATACCACAAGTCAATCTTCCAAAAAACACCAATAACTAGCATGCTAAAACATGCCAATTTTTGGGCTTGTAGTTAATGGTTTGTATACCTTTCTTCAGGGAGAGGCACTAGTAATTCAATCCATCATTATGTCAGACATTAGAATCACAATAATTTCTATTACAGTTGTCTTCAATAAAAAATTGTGTACAATGGCCAGTTCAACTGAAACTTGTTTCATCATCCTTCAAGTGACATAGGTAAAATATTTAATTAATTAAAAATAGTCTTAAGCACACCCTGGTACAAAACTTAAAAGGAAGTATACTACAATTCAGACAATATCTCATAAACTTTTCTTTTATTGCACTGAATGTTTAAACTAACATAATCTACTAAGCAAAAGAATCCAAACAGTGATATATAATCCAAACAGATAATAATTGCTGGCTATATTAAATACTTATGAGTGAAAACAGATACCACTATTGTATTGCAATTAAAAGAGGAGCAGCTGTGGAAATTTAGCCATGAATTAGGACATGTATTTTCTTTTAATCTTTATGGGTTTGAATTTGAAGATGAAGTAAAAAGGGAACATCAAGGAATAAAGATTTATTTTCCATAGTCTTTTTGGGTTCAGAATTGAGTATCTTCAGGTCAACTTCCCTCCACATTGCTTACACAACACTTTTTGATTCTAAGATAAAAATGCCAAGCCTTATTTTACACACAGGTTTGTAACATTAAAAACACTCTAGAATTATGTTTACAGTGGCAATGAATGAATGCTTGGAAATCCTGTCTCAGATGAGAAAATTACTTCATCCTGCAATTGGGTTCAAATTGTTTTCTAGAATTCATGGTCAAGGCAAATAGTTTTGTTATTAGATGACAGCTTTAGTTTTGTAGGCAGAAAATATTTTTGAAAATATATTGAGAATTAGTAATATTTTATTTATACAAGGAAAAAAAGTTCAATTTAGCTTGCTGAGTAAATTGGTTATAATAAGCAAATAGTTATAACTATATTGCAATATTAGCTGGCCAGCCTCCAATTATCCAATACTTTTTATAAATCATAAAATTAAATTTGACAGCAAAATGAAACTCTAAATTTGACAGCCAGCCCTAGAACACTTTCAGGATATTTACCTGCAACATTTCTAATGCCTGAATGCTATTCTGTTCATCTTTCAAACAGGGCTTATAAAATTTTACAGAATTTTAAAAACTACTATAAATAGGAAAATTGCCTCTGGAACTGTCCTACAAACACTTGCATAAGAATCCAAACAACGTTATAACAAGTAGTATGACTACTTTCATATTTCTATCTGAACATAAAAGTGCAGTGACCTCTTATTAAAGATGAGGTTGTAATTTCACTTTTCTTGCATAATGTTCTAGTGCAAAATGTATGCAATTATTCAATACAATATTCTTCCTATATGCAGAAAATGCAACCAACCTATAAGAATAAAAGATAAACTGTAGATTTCTGCACAAAATACTCTATTCTTATCACAGTTTTAATGTTTTTTTAAAGTATATACAATCCAGTGCAAAAGTGCATGCAGTTAACAGTGATTAAAAATTCTTCCATCCTAGAATAAGACAATCTCAGTTCTTGGTTTTTTTAAAAGTAAAATCACTAGTTAACCCACATCAGGAAGTATAACACAGTGTTACAGAAATGTGTATATATTTTTTAAAAAGTGATTTCCATGACTTTGTAAGCCACATTGTAACACACTCATAAAGCCTTCCTTCTTTACCGAACAGAATACTCTAAGGATTGATTTTGATATAAATTCGGACAATCGCTATGCTATGTTTAAAAAAAATGGAGAAAATACTCTTCACGGTGATAGGAAGACCTGTAAGACCACTGACATAGTTTACAGCAATATGAATTATAATATGGACATGGAAGGAGCAAGATGTGCAGTGGGAGGAAGGTCATAGTCCAATAGCCACCTTAAACACTAAAATATTTAAAATTATATATTTTAATTACAGTTCCGTAGTTCAGCATGGTAAATGAGTAAGGGGTGACAGGAGTACTAATAAATATTTGAAAAGAACTACACACAGGATCAATGACTATATATTCTACAGTTCAACCATTAAACAAACTATGGTGACCACAGAATTATGGCCAATACTTTTCTTCGCAGCAATATAGAAATAATTGGCTTTTGATTTCTTCCTTTAAAAAAAAGGTCTAATCTACTATTCTGGATGTCTCTGATGGTCTTTGATGCATATACCATGTTTCTCCTAAAATAAAACCTAGCCCAAAAATAAGCCCTAGCCTGATTTTTACAAGTGCACCTAATATAAGGCCTACCCCTAAAATAAGCCTTACTTAAGAGCCTGTGCAGCCACCTGACTGCCCATTCCTTCTGGTTGCTTATGGTGGGGAGGTGGAGCTATCACATGCCCCCTGCACTGGCTTACCTCAGGGCCCCCTCAGCCAGGGCATCTACACCCCAACAACTGCCTGACGGCGGTAGCACTGGCATCCCTGTCCAGCAGGTACCCAGGGGGTTGTTGGCCCCCTTCTACTTGCTCACAGCTGCAACGGAAGAAACTGAGCGCTGTGCAGTGCCGTGGCCACAAGGTTGCAGGGGTCCAGAAGTAAGCCAATGCAGGGCAGATCCATCCCTTCATGAATGACATGTATTTGAATATATACATTTTGCTATGGCCATTTGTCCACACACATGTCTTTCTCAAACTATCATTTGTCACATTGTACTTATTTTCCTATTTTCTAAAGGAAAGAAGAAAGTTTTACAATTTTAATATATTTAGAAGTGTTTTATACACAAAACATGTTAGGGTTAAAAATAAGCTGGTTTATCTTAAGCCATGATTTGTTTAATCATGATTTGCACTGTAAGTCACATTGGCTGTATTGGTTTAATCTGCATACTATAATAAGCAAAAAAAACCCACTAAGGTTTAACGTGATGTGCAAAACCAGAATCAGCATTGCCTAAGTTGCAATAAAATTCATTTACAGTTTTCTTTTCTTTTACTGGCAATGAAGAATTGCCAAATACTTAACCAAGTGTCCTCTCACATATGGCTTTATTTTACATGGATAGAATCTCTAAGCATGGCAACATGGCCTGAGGAGTAATTTGCAATCAACTGCCAAATGAATGAGCTCATTTACTGAAGCCAGTGTTACTGTTAACAGCTAGAGAAATTGCACAGCAACAATAAAACATCCATTTAAGTGAAAATGCTACAAAGAACCCAAATGAAGTATTCAAGCTGAAGTTATTTAGTGATTGGGCCTCTCTTGAGCTGTTGTTTTTTGTTTTGGTTGTTTTTGCAGAAAAGCTTTATTTCAAGCAAACGTATTGCAGTAGCTTTCAAAAGTATTTTGAGGTTTTGTTTCCCTTATTTTTCAGCTTTATGAGCTACTTTAATTGCACTCTACCCATATCAAATATTAAAATAGTAAATTACACAAATACATAAAATTAATCCTATTGAACTGAATACAGTAATCACAAATTGCAAGGAACATCTACTTCATTCCCTGAAGGCTTCTTGGAATAACCAGCTCTTAACAGTCTTCCAAAATCCTAATTAAGATTCAACCTGCTCTATTTTGATAAGAATTCTGTAATGTAGGCTGAGCCAGCAATGAAGATTGCCAGGTGGTTATCAGACCAATCAAACAGAAAAGAGCTGGAAGGGACCTACATATAAGAAAATAAAAGAAACAATAGGACAGGGATGGTAGGCACCTTGGTGCACTTATGCATGCCCCCGACAGACCTCGTAGGAAGAGGTCAATAGTAGACAGTTTAGGTTAAAGTTTTTGAGGTTTGGGGAAGAAACCACAGTCAGGTAGATTATCTATTCTATACCATATCAGAGAGTTGGCTGTCCAGTCTTTTTTAGAAACCTCCAGTGATGAAGCACCTACAATTTCTGAAGGCAAGCTATTCTGCTAGTTAATTGTTCTCATTGTTAGGAAGTTTCTCCTTAATTCAGGTTGCTTCTCTCCTTTGATTAGTTTCCATCCATTGTTTTATAAGGTCGACCAGATCAGGAAACTGATTCCACAGGAAAAGTAGAATTATACTTCTTTGAAATAGTCTATAATAACAGAATCTTGAAAGTCCGATTATCCTCTCTTTTATACAGGTAGTGCTCAACTTAGGACTGGTTAATGACCATCTGAAATTATGTCAGACTCATCAAAAGCTACTTACAATCCATTCTTAAAGTTACAACAGCTGCACACACTCACACATCCTTGTCCACATTTTGGTTGCTAGGCAACTAGTTCACTTTACAGCTATATGCAGCATCCCACAATCACATGACCACAATTTGCAATGTTTTTTATCAGTTTCTGATGTTTACTTCAAATTTCTGGAGAAGAAAAACCCAACCAATTGGGGAACACTGATTTGCTTATCAATTGCTGCAGAAATGTTTAAAAATTGGATCTGATTGCACAATGCCTCAACTTATGACTGAAGTCAGTTACAACATAATTCTGGGTTCAATTGTGGTTGTAAATCGAAGACTACCTATAAAGCAGTGAGTCAGGGAGGAATCAGTCTGAGTCCATAATACTTAATACATTCCTTAATGACAGTAATTGGGACCAGAATTTCCACTGCTAAGCAACATGGTCATACAATCTGCCAAATGGTTGCATTGCTTAGTTATGGTAATGACTTCTGACTATGACTTCTGGTTGGCTTCCCATAGCAAACTGTTTCCCATCGTCCTGTGCGCTCTCACAGACAGGGCCTCCTTGGGGTTCCGTCAGTCAGACAATGTTGGCTGGCGACCCCTAGGGGTAGGGCCTTCTCTGTGGGAGCACCCACCCTTTGGAACCAGCTGCCCCTGGAGTTCCGGGTAGCCCCTGACCTCCACTTTTTCCGTTGGGGCCTAAAAACATGGTTGTTCCAACTCGCTGACCTGGACTGGGAGCGGGGAGTTTTAATGATTGTTTTTAGTATTTTGATTGTAAATTGGGTTTCTTATTCAATTTCTTTTAATTGTACATTTTGTACTGTTTTTATGGTTGTACGCCGCCCTGAGTCCTCAGGGGGATGGGGCGGCTTAGAAATCCAATTAATAAAATAAATAAATAAAGACAATGAGGAAGCCAAAAGGAAGTCACATGTCTCAGGCAGCTCACAAGCAGGCCAAAGGATAGGTGATTGCTGCAGTGTGTGGACAGGCGGTGTGTATATGGCTGTTACATGGCAAATGCAGCCAGGAGATGCTGTGGAATGCAGAAGGGTATGCAGGTTTTTGCCACGGTGCTAGCATGGCTAGATGGGAGGTGGGTGCTGTGGGCTGCAAGGGGGTGCAAAAGTAACTGTTATGACATGACACAAGTATCAGCACATGATTGTCACTAGAGTCTGTAGGTGTTGTTCTGTGCCTGACTTATGTTTTTCTCTCTCTTTCTTTCTTTCTTTCTTTCTTTCTTTCTTTCTTTCTTTCTCTTTTTCTTTCCCTTCCTGCAGACCAGAGGGATTGAAAAGAGGGATTACAAGAAAGTAAGCTATTTGCTCTTGTGCACATTGAAAGCAATGTGATCATGCTGGCAGCCTGGGAGTGGGAGTCACAGACACACTACTCAGGCAAGTACATTGTTGACATCTCTTTTTTTCCAATCTGTCTGACCTGCAATGGAGAGGGAACAGAGAGAACAGAGAGAAAGAGATTTCAAAGGAATAAGCAGTTGTTTGGCTTGTTCATTTGCACACCAAGACCAATGTGATTATGCTGGCAGCAGAAAAGTGTCAGGCAAAGAAGTTATATACTTTGCAGTTACATAATTCAGAGTTAAATAGTCTGCAGCTATAACAACAGTGATAAAAAAATTAACTTCATGACTAATTCTCATATTTATGAGCTCTGCAGGTCTATAAAGCAAAGGACAGCTGAAGTAAAATCAGAAGCACAATTGTGGTTTTCACTTAGCAACTGCTTCATTTAATGACTGAATTTCCATTTCTAATTATGGTTGCTAAAGATGGACTCTTTGTACCAATCTGGTTATTCCATGATTCATTGATGGCAAGACTGCTCTGACTATTCATGGCCTTTATTACAGGTAGCCTCATTGAAAGACCATTCATTTAGCGACCAGTTTTGATCATGGTGAATGTGGGGGGGAACTTACGACTGGTCTTTGTAGCTGCAGCATCTTTCTGGTCACGTGATGATTCAAATACTTAGTAACTCACTTGTAAGTATGAAGCTGCAGTGTGCCACAGTCTTGGAATCACCATTTCTGACATTCACTGCCAGCTTCCAATGCGCAAATTCAACTGGGCATCATAAAACCACCATTTATAGACTACCTAAAACAAGGTCACAATGGAGATTACGTAGCCACAGAGTGTTGCAATGATGCAGGATTCACTTATCAGTTAGCTTTGCTGCAACTGCCATCTTAAGTCAGCACAGTGACGTGACATCACATTTTAGACTATGTTGCTTAGCAACAGAGTTGCCAGACAATTACCATAGTTAAGTGGTGACTACCTGTAATGGGTTCTACTTAGTTTAATATTTAGATTCCTAGTCTATAAATAATTGTATTGTGATACTTGATTTTTATTTCTGATTTATTCTAATTTACAATGTTATGTTACAATTTATTTTATCTGCTTTAATCCAAGTCACAGAGCTGGTGAGTTATAAGCTGGTAAGGGTTGGCTGATTAGCATAGTGTATATGCCCTGGAAATAGAAAAACAGGGAAGCCTTGATATTACTAGCACATAAACTGACATTAGTATGTATTAAAAGCAAAAGTTTTTCAAATGCTCCAAACTGGAATTTTAGATGTTCAAAAATACATGTTGATTATGACTGACAAACCTTGTTTATTACTTTCCATACTTTTTGTTGGTATAGTCATCAGAGATCTACTCATGAGCTGCTGTGACACAGTGGTTAGAAAAACAGTGGTTGGATTCCGTATTTTTTTACTACTGGTTCTATGGCATGGCTTAGTGGGTGTGGCAGGGGAAAGATATTGTAAAATCTCCAGTCAGAGGTGGTATTTGCCAGTTCTCCAAACTACTCAAAGTTTCCGCTACTGGTTTTCCAGAACTGGTTAGAATCTGCTGAATATCACCTCTGGTTAGAAGGCAGTACTGCAGGCTATTTCTGCTGACTGCCGGCTGCCTACTTTTTGGCAGTTCAAATCCCACCAGGCTCAAGGTTAACTCAGCCTTCCATCCTTCCAAGGTGAGTAAAATGAGGATTCAGATTGTTGGAGGCAATATGCTAACTCTGTAAACTGCTTAGAGAGTTTAAACTTTAAGTAAAACACTGTGAAGCAGTATATAAGTCTAAATGCTATTGCTATTGTTAACATAGTGTATGTGGTCTTTGAAATTAAATACCTTAAGACAGGGGTGGGATTCAAATTTAACAGGTTCTGTGGGCATGGCCTAATTTGTGGGTGTGGCTTGGTGATGTGACTGGGTGGGCGTGGCCAGGTGGTCGTGTGACTGGGTGGGTGTGGCCATGTGGCCATGTGACTGGCAAACCAAATGTAAGTGGTCCTCGCTTAATGCCCAGTTGCTTAGCAAGTCCTTTAATTTACACTTTACTAATTTACATTTGACCTCCACAGCTACTTGACCTGTTTTGGGTGTTTTGACAGTGATGCACGCACAGACATGCACACACACACACACACACACACACACACACTTATGACCAGTTACAACATCCCACACAGTCTTGCGACTGATGTTTTCTGTTTTTTTTTGCCAGTTTCCAAGGCCTGGGGAGCCCTGCAGAGGGCAGGGCAAGGCCCGGGCAGCTACAAGGAGCTACAAGAAGGGCAAGATGAGGCACGGGCAGCTACGAGGAACAAGTATCAATATATAACAGCAGTGTAACATTTTGTTTCAATGTAACAAATATTACATTGCTGTTATATATTGATACTTGGTTCTGCTGTGCTTTTTTCTAAAAGGAAAAAGCAAAGGAGAAACAAACATCAAGATGAATAGTAAAATAATTTTTATTTATGTATTTATTTATTTATTTAGTATCTGTTTTGTTTTTATGATTAATAAAAACCAAAACAGATACTAATAAATAAATAAATACATAAATAAAAAAGCAACTTACCAAAAATTAGTCAGGCAACATGGCTGGCCAGCTATGGAGGGGTCCTCCTGAGTCTTCTTCAAGCTTGCTGTGGTGAAGACAGCTGGGCAGCCGGCCCAGGAGTTGGCACTCAACCAGGTTGGCGGCAGCAATGGCAGAAGGTAGGCGATTGGCGGGGCTTGCTGCTTTGCCTCCTCAGTCACCAATCAGTGGTGGGAAGGCAAGGCAGCAACAGAGGGCCGCGGCAGGCGAGGGAAGATGGTGGCCAGCCTAGCCAAGATGGCGGATGGCCTAGCCAAGATGGCAGCAGGCCAAAGATGGTGGCTGCCAAGTGGGCGAGGAGAGCGGCTGGGGTGGCCTGGGAGTCGGTACTCAACCAAGGCTGGCAGCGGCGGCGGCAGGAGGAGGTAGTGGACCGGCGGGGCTTGCTGCCTTTGCCTCCTCACTCACCAATCGGCGGTGGAAAGGCAAGGCAGCAACAATGGAGGGCTGTGGGTGAGGGAAGATGGCGGTGAGTGAGGCAGGGAGTGTCAGCGAGGGTGGTGGGTGGCCCGGGAGTCGGTACTCGACTGGGGCTGGTGGAGGTAGGTAGGCGACTGGGTCGTACTTACTGATCATTTTCAGAGGCTGGGGGAGGCAGTCTGGGCGAAGCAGGCGGTCCAGGCAAGGCAGGCAGGCAGTGCAGGCAGGCCTGGGAAGCAGGCCGGGCAAGGCAGGCCTGGGAGGCAGGCCAGGCAAGGCAGGCCTGGGAGGCAGGCCAGGCAAGGCAGGGCCTAGGAAGCAGGCTGGGTGGGCGAGGGCGGCTAGCAGCAGCGGCCAGGGCTTGCATCTTCTTTAATGGCAGCCACCACCGGAGGCAGTCCAGGCAAGGCAGGCAGGCCTGGGAGGCAGGCTGGGCAAGGCAGGGCCTGGGAGGGAGGCCAGGCGGGCAAGGGCAGCTAGTGGCGGCTGGGGCTTGCGTCTTCTTTAATGGCAGCCACTGTGGGAGGCAGTCCAGGCAAGGCAGACAGACAGGCCTGGGAGCAGGCCGGGCAAAGCAGGGCCTGGGAGGCAGGCCACGCAAGCGAGGGCGACTAGCGGTGGTGGAGACCGGGGCTTGTGGCTTGCCCTCACTCACCCAGTCGCACATGCGCAATAATGAATAACTGGGCCGTGAAGGGAGGGGGTGGGGGAGAATGAGGCAAGGATTGTTGTGCATGTGCACAAAATGTCAAGCATGCGCAGTAAAAAAACCGGTTCTGGGAGCGGAGGAGCGGGCAGAGAGAGGCAGGGCCAGCCAGGGGTCCATTTTACTGGTTCTCTGAACTACCGGTTTGGGAGCCCTAACAACCTGTTCTATAGAACTGGACCGAACTGGTAGAATCCCACCCCCGCCTAAAGATGTATGAATTACAATAAGGTCATGAAGTGTAAATTATGCAAAGCAGAGTTTATTTATTATTTATTATTTATTTATTGGACTTGTATGCCGCCCCATCTCCGAAGACTCAGGCTCACAACAAAACATACAACAACAATAAATAGCTCAAAAAGAATTAAACAAACACAAGCCCAATGATACCAAATTTAAAAATGAATTAAAACCATCCCATCCCCCCCGGGAGGGAGTCACAGCCCGGATTGGTCAAATAACCAGGTCTTCAGGTCATGGCGGAAGGTGCGAAGGTCAGGGGCCAAATGGAGCCCCAGGGGTAGCTGGTTCCACAGGACGGGGACCACCACAGAATAGGCTCGTTGCCGGGGGATCGCCAGCTGACATTGGCTTGCCGACGGGACCCCGAGAAGCCCTTGCCTGTGTGCTTGCACAGGGCGTTTGGCACTCGATATCGGCAGGAGTCGCTCCCTTAAATATTGCGGACCCATGTTGTGTAGGACTTTGAATGTTAAAACCAAAACCTTGAATCTCACCCGGAGTGCAATCGGCAACCAATGCAGGTCGTGCAGGAGGGGGTAATATGGGAGAATCGGGAAACTCCCATCACCACCCACGCGGTCGCATTCTGCACCAGCTGCAATCTCCGGATGGTATGCAAGGGCAGTCCTAGGTAGAGAGCGTTGAAGTAGTCGAGTCTGGAGGTGACAAGGGCATGAGTGACTGTGCGCAGGGCATCTCGGTCCAGAAACAGCGAAGCTGGCGAACCAGCGGACCTGGGCAAAGGCCCCCTGGCGGCGACCCCCACCTGCTCCTCCAACCGGGCGTGCATCCAGGAGGCCCCCAGATTCCGCGCCCTATCCACAGGGGGCAACACCTCTCCCCCTATGGTCAACGATGGGCATTCCTGACTGGACCGAGATGCGGTATGCACAGCCACTCAGTCTTGGCGGGTTGAGCGAAGCATGTTTCCGTCCATCCAGATCCGTACCGCATCCAGACAGCAGGTCATCACGGAGAGGGCATCACTGATCTGGTTTGGGGTGGACATGTATAACTGGGTATCATCAGCATACTGGTGATACCTCACCCCAAAACCACGAATGATCTCGCCCAGCGGTTTCATGTAAATATTAAACAAGAGAGGGGAGAGGACCGACCCCTGAGGGACCCCACAAGTGAGCGCCCTTGGGGCCGACCTCTGTCCCCCTGCCAACACCGATTGCGACCACCCCAAGAGGTAGGAGAACCACTGAAAAACAGTGCCCCCCACTCCCAACCCCTCGAGGCGTCGCAAAAGGATACCATGGTCAATGGTATCGAACCGCTGAGAGGTCTAATAGGACCAGGACAGAAGAAAAACCCCTGTCCCGAGTCCTCCAGAGATCATCCATCAGTGCGACCAATGCTGTCTCCATGCTGAAACCGGGCCGGAAGCCCGATTGGTACGGATCCAGGGTGGGCGAGGGCGTTGAATACTTTATATGCCTGTAATGGTAAAGATATTTTCCTTTTGTCAATCTCTTCGTTTGATGTTAAGGGTCATTTTATTTTTATTGAAGATATGTAAAACGTTTATTAAAAATCTGAATAAAATCTGAAATGGCAAATTGAAGAATTAAATATTTTATATTGCCTTGCCAGGAACTTGAAATGCAGAATATATTGGGATCAAGTCATTCTGTTTCCAATATTGTTTTGGAATACTAGTAAACAATTACAGTGAAAAAATCTAGTTATGTGCTTTACAATACCAGGCATAAAACAAAAGTCAGTGTCTGTCAATGTTTCATTTAGAGTACAGATAATCCATGTTGTCCACGTTTTATATCTGGCAATCTATACCACAACTAGCTGGACTGGTTTGATTACCACGTTATAAGGAACTAAAGGAATGTACATCGCCATGCCCTTCCCTTCTTTCACCATAAGCAAAAATATATATTAGCTACAATACAAAAAGACAATACAAAAAGATGTTATTAGGTACGTGACAATATTGGAAGCCTAAACAAAATGTTAAATCAACATGTCTCAAGTTACCATATAGCTCTTTCAGAGAAGATATAGAATAAGACGCAGTCTTGGCTAACTGCCTGCATAGAACTGAAGAAGACAGAAAATGTATAAAAAAATGTATATAGCATTTTTGAAATTAGCTTAAATCCATTTTGTCCCTTTAAAAGGTTTCCTTTCCTAGGTATGGAATGTATAATTAACTCTCTTTAATATACAGTAAATATGAAGGTTATATAGAGTAGTTAATAGTTATAATCCAAACTAAACAAATAGTAGAATGTGTTAATCAATATGTCATTTATAATTAATTTTTGACTAAAATCTCATATCCAATTTGATATCCAAAACAAAATGAAGAAGGTGCTTTACACACTATTTATGTACTTTTATCTTGTGTATTTAAACGTTTGTATGTTTTTAACGTCTTGTAAATAAAGTTGGTTTTTAAAAATCTAAAAAAAAAAGCTTTCCTTTCCTTTCATTCATTGGTTGAGGACCTGATTATATTTCCCCTATGAGCAGACTACCTACAGATGTAGACTTTGTATGGATAATGAAATATTGGACTCGTTATACAAAATATAGTAAGATTTTTTTAAAAAATGATAGTTGGGCATACGTATTAGAAATATATATTTATTTGAATAATAATTGCATTATATAAAGAATTGTATTAGGTACCGCTAAAATGATATGCCTTTTTCCTTTGTATTTTTTTCTCTTTTAAAGCATTTTCTATATATCTTTTTTTTCTTTGACAAAGTATTGTCATCTTTGTGTTTTTCCAGTTTTTTCATTATTTTAAAATGCAATACAAAATAAACTTTTAAAAGGATATTGTAAAGCTATAATAGATGCAGAAAAGGACAAACAAAAGTGGCTCTTTAGAGTAATTCTTTACAAAAAAAATCATGTAGCAAAGCAAGCTATTAACAGGACGAAGAATTCTCTAGACAGAAAGTTGAATAACAATAATAACAAAAGTATTAAAGTCAACGAAGATGTAGATGTTTATACTGAGATGTTTTATCACTCCAATATATTAGAAATTTGAATCATTTATTAAAGTTAACTATGTGAACATTTAAGACCCATACATTATGCATACAGTAGTTAAGTTTGGGACCAACAATCTCCATATGTGGTCATGCCACTACTATAATTTCAATAGTTTAAAAAGGAATTAAGAAAATCTGTAGATGGGCATTTATTACCTTTAGAACAAAAGGCAGCATGAAGTGCTGCAGGCTAACAAGAAAAAGTAAAAAACATTTCCTGTCTACTTATGAGCTTCCCAGATGCATCCTATCTTTCATTCAGTATAGAATACAGAGCCAGACAGATCAAAAGGACAGAATCTGGCAAATGGATCACAAGATAAACAGTCACAAAGAATGGAATAGGATGTCATGTGAAAGTGTTCTGTCTACACATGTGATGTCATCACTCTGGTCTTGACTACTTTTTTCCCAAAGGAAATGAATAAACAAATTCTGAACCATTTATTCAGCAAATACAAGGGAAAGAGAAATGGAGAAAGCTATCTGAAAAGTATAGGTTAACAAAAATGATAAGTTTGATTTGCCTGTACAACTAGCTCCTTATGAACAAGCAAGCATGTCAATTATGCCTACTGACTGCTCCTGCCAATGAAAGCAACTGAATAAACTATGAATTCCTTGTCTATGGCTTATCATTCTCTCTGAATCAAGAGACCTGGCTTGTATTCTTTTTAACAAACGAAGATCAAACAATAGAATTTGTTCTTAGCTTATTCCACTTAAGCTAAAACTCAAGTTTAATACTGACTTGCACATTATGTCAAACAAACTATGAATGCCAGCTTCCTGAATTGTTCATCTATTGCAAGACGACTCAAGTAGAACAAGGCTGCTGTATTTGCTCATTCAAAATGGTAGTTTATCGTGACATGTAATCTGAGCTACAATATGAGAACAATAGTTAAGATAACTGTTTAAAGTTGCTATGCATTTTAGAAACTGCTTATGTTCTAAAAACAGAAATATCTCTATAATAGAAGTTACAGTGAAGATTGAGGATTTCATTCTCCTATTTGTAAAATGCACAAAGTTAAATCACACAAAACTTCAGCATCCAAAAGCTATTGTGTGAAAAGTGACGGCCATTAATTCCTGTATAGATTCCATTTGTTGTTCAATGAATATACAGTACATGGATCGCATTATGTTAGATTATTTGATTCATTTGGCTATATAATTTCTAATAGGCTAACTTCCACTATCTAAAATGCATTTTTATTAGACTGCATCCAGTACATTTCTAATTAAGCAGGACTTGCTTTGGAACTTGACTGTAAAAAATATGATTTCTGTAATAGAATTGTCAAAGTCTGGAATGCCCTATCTGATTCAGTTGTCTCAGCTACAAATTTTCACAGTTTCAGTCACAAATTGACTTCCGTGGACCTTACTTTATACTTAAGTGCTCAGTAGAGGGGACGTGCATAAGTGCACTAACATGCCTATCGTCCCTGTCGTATTTTTATTCTCTTATTCTTGTTCTCATTTCTGTTTGACAAATTCCAATAAATAAATAAATACACTTGTGTGTTCAATAAAAGAACCAAATCCTTTTAAACAGAAATCTGTTTATTCATCTTATCGTCCATGCTTTTTTCCCCAGCAGTCAAGTTTAAGTGGGGGGAAATGTTCCTTTGTCCTGCTATTGGGAGCTATTATGCAGCCCTTGTTTATTACTTTGTCCCTAAATCTGATACTATATGGCTTTTGTGTGAGTGCCTGTGAGGAGGATGTAGGCTTATGCCATATACATTTATTATAGGATAGAAGACAAAAATTGAATTATGCTGTTTCTTTTTTTTATATTTGGAATTACATTTGTATCATGCATGCATGTATTCATACTTATACGGAAGGAAAAAAATCATCTATAAGCCCAGGGGTGGGATTCTACCGGTTCTCACTGGTTCTATAGAACCGCTCCGCAGTTCCTGGCCCAATCAGCCATTATTGTGCATGCGTGACATCGCGCACATGCACGATAATAACTGACTGCCTTCTCCCCGCCCCACCCCTACTTATAGCGCATGTGCGCTATCTACAAACATTTTCCTGCCCAGCGCCATCACTCCCACCAGCAGCAGCAGCAGCAGCAGTAGCAGTAGCAGCAGCCGAGGCAGCCAGCCAGCCGTCACTGCCTGCCTTCTGCTGCCCTGCTGGGTGAGTGAGGGCAAGATGCAAGCCCCGGTTGCCACCACTGCTAGCCGCCCTCACCTGGCCGGCCTGCCTCCCAGGCCTGCCTGCCTGGACTGCCTCCCACGGCAGCTGCCGTTAAAGAAGATGCAAGCCCTGGCCGCTGCCAGCCACCCTCGCCCGCCCGGACTGCCTCCCCCCGAAGACGCGGATTGGTGAGTACGACCTCCAACCCAGTCGCTTACCTGCCGCCACCAGCCCTGGTCAAGTGCTGACTCCCAGGCCACCCACCGCCCTCACAATTCTCCGCCTCGCCTGCTGCCAGATTCCCTCACCCACGGCCCTCTATTGTTGCTGCCTTGCCTTTCCACCACTGATTGGTGAGTGAGGAGGTGAAGCAGCAAGCCCCACTGGTCCCCTACCTCCTCCTGCCACTGTCGCCACCAGCCCCGGTCGGGTGCCGACTCCTGGGCCAGTCGTTGCTCTCGCCAATGCTGCCTCACCCACCCGGTGGCCGCCATGTTTGGCCAGCTGCCATCTTGGCTAGGCTGGCACCACCTTCCCTCGCCCGCTGCGGCCCTCTGTTGCTGCCTTGCCTTCCCACCACCAATTGATGAGTGAGGAGGCAAAGCAGCAAGCCCCACCGATCGCCTACCTTCTCCTGCTGCCGCCGCCAGCCCGGTTGAGTGCTGACTCCCGGGCCAGCCATCCTCACCGCAGCAAGCTTGAAGAAGACTGAAGAGGACCCTGGTGTAGCTGGCTAGCCAAGTTGCTTGCCTCATTTTTGGTAAGTTGCTTTTTTATTTACGTATTTATTTATTTTTTAGTATCTGTTTTGGTTTTTATTAATCATAAAGACAAAACAGATACTAAAGAAATAAATACATAAATAAAAATTATTTTACTATTCATCTTGATGTTTGTTTCTCCTTTGCTTTTTCCTATTAGGAAAAAAGCAGCACTTGCTTCCATCAATATATAACAGCAATGTAACATTTTGTTTCCATTTGTTACATTGCTGTTATATATTGATAATTGTTTCTGCAAAAAAAAGAAAACCTCAGTCACAAGACTTTGTTGGACGTTGTAACTGGTCATAAGTGTATGTGTGTATGTATGGCTGTCAAAACACGAAACACAGGCCAAGTAACTCTGTGGAGGTCAGTCGTAAATTAGAACACTTGCTAAGCAACTGGCCATTAAGAGAGGACCTAGTCATTAAATGAGAACCACTTACATTTGGTTTGCCAGTCACATGGCTGTCTGCCCGCGCCTCACCCAGCCCTCCCTGTAGCTCCTTGTAGCTGCCCGGGCCTCGCCCTGCCCTCTCCAGGGCTCCCCAGGCCTTGGAAACTGGCAAAAAACAGAAAACCTCAGTCACAAGAATGTGTGGGATGTTGTAACTGGTCATAAGTGTGTGTGTGTGTGTGTGTGTATGGCTGTCAAAACAGCAAAAACAGGCCAAGTAGCTCTTTGGAGGTCAGTCGTAAATTAGAACACTTGCTAAGCAACTGGCCATTAAGCGAGGACCTGGTCATTAAGTGAGGACCACTTACATTTGGTTTGCCAGTCACATGGCCACCCAGCCATGACCACCCATCACATGACCACCTAGCCACGCCCAGTCAGCAAGCCACGCCCACCTGTCACATGACCACCAAGCCCACCTGTCACATGACCACCTAGCCACGCCCAGTCAGCAAGCACCCAACCCAGTAACATGACCTAGCCACGCTCAGTCAGCAAGCCATGCCCATCAGTCACATGACTACCATGCCCACAAATTAGGCCATGCCCACAGAACCGGTTGTTAAGAAATTTGAATCCCACCCCTGTATAAGTCTCTTTAGCATGTTAGGTACACTAAGTGTAGCATTCTACAAGTGTGATATAAAAATACAGATTTCATTACTATTATCTAGTGTTACCCAACACTCTTACAGGCCATTGTTATCCCACACACTTCCCCATTTTTATTTATTGGACATAAGACATATAAAGGCTTTCACAGTACAACTGCATTTTGATATCCATGTCTGTAAGAGAATAAAAATAGGATTCTATGCTATTATGGCCGTAATATAATTATGTATTAAAATACAACAGTACGGTAATTGCCAGCGTGACTAATTCAGATATTCTTGAATGGTTCTAGATTGTTCAAATATACCAATAGTCAACAGAAATCAGACTCAATGCATTCAAAAGCATCTCACTTTTACATTCAAGGAACATATAGTAGAAGATTAAAACAGATGACAGAACCAGACCATTTAATTTTTTGAAAATAATATCACAATAGAAAACATGCACATATTTACAAGAAATGAATCAGGAAGACATTTCATCATTTTTTTTCAAAAATAAGAACTTTATACAAGCCTGCTCACTATTCACTGAAGCTAAACTTTAAGCATAATTGCATAGGAGATCAGTCTAGTAACCACAGTGGGACATATATTTATAAAGGTATAAAGGAATGATTGTAAAACACTGTAATCATGTAGCAGTACTACAAGAAAATTATAATCTTATCCCATACTTCTTCAAAGGTCCAGAGAGAATGTCACATGTTCTTTCCCTGCTGTCCCTCTTTTGCTTTTACACTTCAAGGATGAGGAGCTGGAAACTAGGATAAAATCTGGTGTTTGTACATCACATCACACTGCTTTGAATCAGGCCAGCCATCCCCATCCTGTTGCTTTCCAGATATAGTTTCCATCATCCCCAGCCAGCATAACTATTGTTGAGGTTCAGTGGGAATGATGAAGTGATAATACATATTTTGAGGGGAATGCTCCAGATTGGAAAAAATATATATACTAGATACGTTTTTGGAAGATCAACATAGACCAAATCCAATAAAAGGCACAATATAGGTAGATAGGTAGGTACCGTGTTTCCCCGAAAATAGAGACTGTTTTATATATTTTTTTGCTCCCAAAAACACACTAGGTCTTATTTTCGGGGTAGGTCTTATATTTTTATGGTGCCAAATAGTGGGTGTGAGTGTGTAGGGGGGGGGTATTTCGCGGGTGCACAGTGCTCCCTGAAAAGTCTTCCTGGAACTGGAGATTTACACTAGGTCTTATTTTCGGGGTAGGTCTTATATTAGGGCAGGTTTAGAAAATAGTGCTAGGTCTTACTTTTGGGGTAGGTCTTATTTTCGGGGAAACACGGTAGGTAGGTAGGTAGGTAGATAGATAGATAGAGATAGATAAAGCAATCTTATTGGATTAATTAAGACTTCTCTGATGTACTTATACGACTTAGTTTAAGTACTTCAAAAGACCGGAGATGTCCTAATAGTGGTCATTTTAAAGACAGAATTCTAACTCCCCAAATTATCCATGAGGACCAGCTATTACAGTTACTGAACATGTGCAACATGTTTTAACCATTTAGGAGCCATTACAAAGAATAAACCCCTAAACTACGACCAGATTTGTCTTGGTGTAGTACTCTACTCCCTTAACCCGAAACGACCAGCAGGAAATTATAGCATGCAAGGTCGTTCTTGTTTTTGGGTTAGGATTTGGGCTAATTTATCAAAGCACATATTGCACTTTTAATAATCAAAGTAAGACTCTGAAGAACATGGGGAGCCTACAAGAGGATAAAAAGACCTGGATGTAGATGAGGAAAAAAGTGCTCCCTGCGCGCTCCCGCGTCTCATGTTTTGGGCAGCGGCTGTTCCGTCAGAATGACCGACGCGCCAAGGAAGCCTCAGGATAACGCCTACATTTCCTCACCTGAAGGTTGAGCATTCCTTGGACAGCCTAAAAGGGGACGAGGTCGAGTCGCCACTACTAAGCCGGCCACCGCCCCTTTTGTTAAACAGCTTCTGGAGCAGCGTCGGAGCCATGCTACTTGCGCTTCCTCCGGAGCGGAGCGGAGCCTGGGAGTGGAATCAGGGCTCACCAAGCGACGGGTCACTCAGCCAGCCGCGCTCAAGGCTTCCTCTCTCCGCAGCGTCCGTAGCAGGAGCCCCCATGCCAGCTCCAAGCGGTACCTCCAAACTTGAGCTGATCCGAGCTTACTTAATTCATTCTCTCTCGGCGCAGGGCAGGCGCCTCCCTCTTTTTTCCTAGACTGGCGTTAATGGAGCCGATCAGTCATATGACTGGGAGAAAAAGCTGCAAGTGTTTGCTCAGTCTCACGCGTACCGCACATTACAGCGCCCCCTACCTTCCGCCATCGGCTGCGATTTCAGAGCTCGGCAGCTCCAACTTGCAATTTTTCCGAACAAGCAAAGCACCCCCGACCCCCTTCTCTGTTTGTGGCTGGGACTCTAAACTTTGCTCAAGGTGGCCGCAAAGCTTTGAAAGCCAGTCTTAAAGGTATGCGAGCGCTTCCCTTTACTTCGTTTTTCTTGATTTAGAAAAGTTTTGCCATTCCTCCTGTTGGAAGTTATGATTCACTACTCTCCTAGGGAAAGAAAAGAGATTTTAAAATGTTAAAGGGGAAGGAAAATCCCCCTAAAAGAAAGGAGAAGTGGAAACTCACCTAGGGATTCAGCTCCCAGCCCCCTCCTTTGTCAATAGGGCCATTAAGCTAAGCTACTTTCACAACAAAGGAAGGATAAAATTACACGCGTGGGATGCAGAGAAAAAGCCTACAAATTAGCTAAGATCCTTTCCCATAGAAATGAAATAGACGGTGTTGGAAGTTACGATTCACCCGTCTCCTAGGAAAAGAAAAGAAAATTTAAAATATCAAAAGGGGAAGGAAAATTCCCCTAAAAAGATAGGAGAGGTGAAAACACAAGCAGGATCAGCTCCTTTGCATGGGATACGCATTAGCTAAGATCCTTTCCATTGGAAATCAAATAGATAGGAAGCTATAAAAAAAAATTGTGAAAAGCAAACCAAAAGGCATAACAGGAAACTCAGGATATTGCAACCTAATGCAACAAGCAGCTACGAAGTGAACAAGCAGCTACTATAAAACAATTACTCCTACCAAGATCCCAGGAAGAGATCCCAATCTCAAGAGACAGGAACTCATCACACACACACACACACACAAATCAAAGACTTCACGGGTTCACATTTACAAAATCAAAGGATCTGAAAGGGATAAGAAAGGAGTTTTATTTATTTTTTATTTATTTTGATTTGTCAATCGCTTACAAGATAATAGGTATAAGGATAAACATAGTTGTGAATACAAGAAATGAATACATATAAGAGAAATAAAAGAAACAATAGGACAGGGATAGTAGGCATGTTGTTGCACTTATGCACACCCACTACAGACCTCTTAGGAAAGGGGTGAGGTCAATAGTAGACAGTCTAGGGTTAGAGTTTTGGGGGTTTGGGGAAGAAACCACAGGTAGAGTATTCCAGACATTGACCACTCTGTTGCTGAAGTTGTATTTCCTGCAATCAAGTTTGGTGCGGTTAACCTTGAGTTTGTATCTATTGTGTGCCCTTGTATTGTTATGGTTGAAGCTGAAGTAGTCATTCACAGGTAGGACATTGCAATGTATGATTTTATATACTATACTTAGATCAGACCGAAGACGGCATAGTTCTAGGTTTTCTAGGTCTAGAATTTCGAGTCTGGTGGCGTAAGGTATTCTGGACCGAGTAGAGGAGTGGAGAACTCTTCTTGTGAAATATTTCTGGACTTTCCCAACTGTGTTAATATCAGATACGTGATATGGGTTCCAGACTGATGAGCTGTATTCAAGTATAGGTCTAGCAAATGTTTTGTATGCCTTAGTTAGTAGTGTGATATTACCAGAGAAAAAGCTACGTAGGATTAGGTTAATGATTCTTAATGCCTTTTTGGCTATGTAGTTACAGTGGGCTCTAGCACTTAGATCGTTAGAGATGTGTACTCCAAGGTCCTTGACAGAGTTTGGATCATCAACAAGGTCTTCACTATTCAGCTTGTATTTTATTTTCTGATTTTTTTTGCCAACATGTAAGACATGTTGAGATTTGAAGTTGCCATTTGTTTGACCATTCTGATACATAGTCGAGGTCTTTTTGAAGGGTAGCAGTATTGTCTGTGGTGTTGAATAGCTTTACATCATCAGCGAAGAGAACGCAGTTGCTCTTAATATGATCACAGAGGTCATTTATGTAGAGTATGAAGAGAGTTGGTCCTAGAATGCTGCCTTGGGGGACACCACTGTTGACAGGTACAGAATTTGATAGGACGCTCCCAATTTTGACCATTTGTTGTCTGTTTGACAGGAATGCTCCTATCCAGTTATGCAGGTGTCCAGAGATTTCTTTACCCACAAGATTAGATTAATCTCAGGAATGCTGTAGGACTTCTTCTTACTTGCCTTCCTATTAATAAACTGATTCTGACTTCCAATGCAGCTGACCAATCATTTTGCAGTGAAATCTCCCAGCCGGGAAATTTGAATCCAGAAAGGAAAGAACTTTGCCTTTTCCTTAAAAGGCAAGGCTTCTTTTTCCTTTCCACAATGGCAAGCTATAAAACTTGTGAAAAATAGCAAAAGAAAACTCTCAAAGGAAAAGGAAAGAAAAAAACCTTAGACACATGAGAAAAACAGTCATAAAAAGCATGGCAGGAAGAAAAAGATTTATTTTATTTTTTATTTTATTTTATATTGGGATTTCTATGCCGCCCTATCTCCCGAAGGACTCAGGGCGGCTCACAACGATAATAAAAACATACAATACAAATATTAAAAAGCTAATTAAACAACATCCCAATATAATAATTAACATTAACAAACCAGCACTAAAAACCCCACCCACTCCATCAGTCCAGGTCAGCAAGCTGGAAGAGCCATGTATTCAGGCCACAACAGAAGGATTGACGATCAGGAGCCACCCGAAGCTCCAGGGGCAACTGATTCCGCAGGTTGGGCGCTCCCACAGAAAAGGCCCTACCCCTAGGGGTTGCCAGCCGACACTGTCTGGCCGACGGCACCCCAAGGAGGCCCTGTCTGTGTGAGTGCACGGGACGTTGGGCACTCGATGCTGGCAAGAGACGTTCCCGCAAATACCCCGGTCCTAAGCCATGTAGGTCTTTATAGGTGAGTACCAGCACCTTGACTCTCACCCGGAGGGCAACCGGCAACCAATGCAGCTCACACAGGAGGGATGTAACCTGAGAGTATTGGGATACTCCCATCATAACCCGCGCAGCCGCATTCTGTACCAGTTGAAGCCTCCGAGTGGTCCTTAAGGGCAGCCCCATGTAGAGAGCATTGCAGTAGTCTAACCGGGAGGTAACGAGCGCATGAGTAACCGTACGTAAGGCATCTCGGTCCAGATAGGGGTGCAATTGGTGCACCAGGCGAACCTGGGCAAATGCCCCCCTGGCCACAGCTCCCACCTGATCCTCCAAACTGAGCCATGCATCCAGGAGGATGCCCAAATTGTGCACCCTATCTATGGGGGGCAACACCTCTCCCCCCACAACTAATGATGGAACATCCTGGATAACCCGAGATGCTGATACGTACAGCCACTCGGTCTTGGCTGGGTTGAGCTGAAGCCTGTTCCTCCTCATCCAGATCTGTACCGCTTCCAGACACCGGGACATCTCGTCGAGGGCATCACTGGGTTGGTTTGGGGTGGAGATGTAAAGCTGGGTATCATCAGCATACTGATGGTACCTCACCCCAAGACCACAGATGATCTCGCCCAGCGGTTTCATATAGATGTTGAACAAGAGGGGAGAAAGAACCGACCCCTGGGGCACCCCACAAAGGAGGAGTCTCGGGGTCGATCTCCACCCCCCGCCAACACCACCTATGTACAACCTGAGAGGTAGGAGGAGAACCACCGTAAAACAGTGCCTCCCACTGGTTCCATAGGGTGGGTGCTCCCACCGAGAAGGCCCTACTCCTGGGGACCGCCAGCTGACATTGCCTGGTCAATGGTACCCGAAGAAGGCCCTGTCAGTGAGAGTGCACGGGACATCGGGAAACTGTTAGTGGCAGCAGGGTCTCCCGCACATACCCTGGTCTAATGCCATGAAGGGCTTTATAGGTCACCAAGGCGAGCAGAAATATAACCAACATCGCGAGATACCCACAGCCCCTTTTCCCCATAACAACGAGCACAAAGATAATGATAGATCTCAATGGGGCCTGGGAAGGGGAAGTGATGAAAATTTTTCCTGACTAGAAAATGAACTCAGTGAATACACTGCTACCTTCACTGGGCTAGCAGTTCCCTTAAGGAATGGCCCTGAGGGGAGCCCATGATTTCCCTGATCATAGAGGGAAAGAAATCTGACTGCTTACTTGACACCAGAGCAACTTCATCGCTAATTACAGAACCCCCATATAAAGACCCAGGGATTCCAGGGGTTCAGGACAATATAATGGGAGTTGGAGGAAAAATTATTCCTGTGGAATCCACCCGTGAAATAAAAGTAGAATTGGGACTGTTCTCTTTAAACCACTCTTTTACAGTCTGTCCCCAATCCCCACTCTCCCTCTTGGGAAGGGACATCTTATGTAAAATGGGAGCCACCGTAATGTGTGGAAAGGCCTTCTCTGTGGGAGCACCCACCCTATGGAACCAGCTGCCCCTGGAGCTTCAGGTGGCTCCCGACCTCTGGTCCTTCCGGCGGGGCCTGAAAACATGGTTGTTCCAACTTGCCAACCTGGACTGAGGAGGGGGATGCGGGTTTTAACTGAATAGTGTTATTTTAATTCAGATTATTGGGTTTCATGTTTAATCTCTTTTTAAAATTGTATAGTATTTATATTTATATTGTTTTTATGATTGTATGCCGCCCCAAGTCCTTCGGGAGATGGGGCGGCATAGAAATCCAATAAATAATAATAATAAGGGGGGGCTCACATTAAACATTCCAGGAAAAGGTGCCCATATGGTAATTGTTATGTATTAGCATACTTACTTGTAATTGGATGCGTCCCTGGCGGCAGGAAATTCAATGAGCTGTCATTGGACACCAGCCGCGAGCAGCTGGCTATAAAGGCTGCCGCGGTTTCTTCCGCACGTGTTCTTTTTGCCTGTGATCCTACGGGACAATAAAAAGCTGTTTCAGAACTTGATGTCCTGAGTACTTCCACGCGATCTAACACTAATCACAAACAACACAGAGCTTCACATGGATCTAAAGATCTTGCCATCTTCTCTGTGGGGCTGGGGTACAACAGAGGTGGGACCATTGAAAAGTTCAACCCCAGTCACAGTTAAAGTAAAGAATGGACCACCTCCGTGTGTTCCCCAATACAAAATTCCAGCTCAGGCTATCCAACCTATAAGGAAACTGATGAAGGCTTATCTGGAACAGGGAGTCCTTAAGAAATGTACATCTCCCTGTAACACCCCAATTTTTCCAGTTAAGAAGGAAAAGGTAGATAATGAAGGAAACCCCATCTTCAGATTTACTCACGATCTGCATCTCATTAACGATCATGTGATACCATGTGCTCCTATAGTACCTAACCCTGCAACGATAATAACTGAAATTCCAGCTTTGGCTATGTTTTTCACAGTTATAGACCTGTCCTCAGCCTTCTTTAGCATCCCGGTAGACCAGGCATCCCAATATCTCTCTGCTTTTACCTGGGAAGACCAACAATACACTTGGACTCGCTTGCCACAAGGCTATACCGAGTCCCCTACCCTATTCTCCCAAATCCTAAAGGCAGATCTCTCCTCTATCTCCTTGCCATACCAATCAACTTGGATTCAATATGTTGATGGTTTATTGCTTGCTTTTCACACTGAGTTGACGTGTAAATCTGACATCTTACACCTCCTAAGAGTTCTGGCTAACGGGACATAAAGCCTCTCCTTCAAAACTACAATATTTAAAACAGGAAGTAACATATTTTAGGCTACATCATTGGGCCAGGAATTAGGAAATTGGCACCCAGCACAAACGATCTTGAGCATGAAGCCTCCAAAAACAAAACGACAAGTAAGAGCCCTATTCGGAGAATTAGGTTTTTGCTGTCCATGCATTCCCTCATTTGGAGAATTAGCTAGACCACTAATACAACTGACAGGAAAAGACATGCCTGACCGCATTGAATGGTCCAAAGCGTTAGATCAAACAATTCAAACAATAAAACAAACCCTAGGTTCGGTCCCGGCACTTGGTCTCCCTGACTGTAAAAAGCCTTTTACCTTGTTCATTCATGAAAAAGCAGGCATTGCTTCAGGCGTTCTAACGCAACCATTTGGACATACACACCGAGCAGTAGCATACTATTCAGTAACACTAGACCCAGTGGCAAAGGAGGCAGTTCCATGCTTAAGAGCTGTGGCAGCCACTGTAGAAATAGTAAAAAGATCTAAAGATTTGGTGCTTGGACAACCTCTAACCTTAAAGGTCAGGGGTGGGATTCAAGTTTCTTAACAACCAGTTCTGTGGGTGTGGCCTAATTTGTGGTTGTGGCTTGGTCATGTGACTAGCTGGGCATGGCTTGATGGCTGGGCATGGCTTAGTGGTCATGTGGCTGGGGTAGGCGTGGCTTGCTGGCTGGGTGTGGCTAGGTGGTCATGTGACTGGTGGGTGTGGCTTGCTGAGTGGGCATGGCCATGTGGCCATGTGACTGGGGTGGGCATGGCTAGGTGGTCATGTGACTGAGGTGGGTGTGGCCAGGTGGCCACGTGACTGGCAAACCAAATATAAGTGGTCCTCACTTAATGGCCAGTTGCTTAGCAAGTGTTCTAATTTATGACTGACCACCAGAGCTACTTGACTTGTTTTTGGTGTTTTGACAGCAATGCATGCACCGACACGCACATGCACACACACTTATGACAACATCCCACACAGTCTTGTGACTGAGGTTGTCTGTTTTTTGCCAGTGTCCAAGGCCTGGGGAGCCCTGGAGAGGGCAGCACGAGGCCCGGGCAGCTACGGGAAAGATAAGGCGAGGCCTGGGCAGCTACAAGGAGGGCAAGGCAAGGCTCGGGCAGCTACAAGGAGCTACGGGGAGGACAAGTTGAGGCCCAGACAGCTACGAGGAGGGCTGGGTGAGGCCTGGGGAGTGACGGGGAGCTACAAAGTGGGCAAGGTGAGGCCTGGGCAGCTACGGGAAGCTACGGGAAGGGCAAGGCGAGGCCCAGGCAGTAAATGAGGAGCTACGGGAAGGGCAAGGCATGGCCTAGGCCACTACGAGGAGGGCAAGGTGAGGCTCGGGCAGCTACGAGGAGCTACAGGGAGGGCAAAGCGAAGCCTGGGCAGGGAGGGATGGGTGAGGCCTGGGGAGCAACAAGGAGCTATGGGGAGGGTAAGGCGAGGCCCAAGCAGTAAACGAAGAGCTACAGGGAGGGCAAGGCGAGGCCCAGGCAGCTACGAGGAGCTACAGGGAGGGCAAGGCGAGGCCCAGGCAGCTACGAGGAGGGTTGGGTGAGGCCTGGGGAGCTACGGGGAGCTACGAGGAAGGCAAGACAAGCCAACTCAACATCACTTCTTTGCCCTAATGACTAAGTATTAAAAAAAGATATACGAAAACAAAAGATACTTTATTATGTCATGTCTTTAATGCTTAAAATAATAAAAAGGCACACAAAACTATATTGTTACATTTTAAAATATTAATCAAAAACTATTACAAAACAAAACTTTACAAAAAACAATAAAACTTATTTAAAGTACTGCCAAATTGCTTTTCTATTATCGTCCTGAGTTAAGTTTTCTTGTGTTTAACATGAGCACCATCAGCTGTGTGATGTGCGTGTAACCACTTCTTTACTATAGGAACAGGGTCCCATTCTTGCAGAGGTAAGCCAATTAGACTGATGGTCAGGAGGTTTGTAATATTGAAAACTGTAAGGCGACTTCTGCCCTCTGAACATATTATGTTCATCTGCAAGAAGCCCCTTTCCGCCTCTGCTGAACTGACTGCAATAGTTTTAATATCTCTAGCCTTTTTAATGCTGCAAGGAATTGTATAACTTTTAGAACCTTTTAGTACATTTCTATGAAATCACGTCATAATTAAAAATTTCACCAAATGCAACCAATTGTTCTTCAGCTGCTCTCCATGGAACCACCACTTCTTCAATGTTCCAATAATCTGGCTCCAAATAATTTAGAAATTGTAATTGATCAGTGTCTTTAGATTAGTTAATTTCAAGATCAATTAATTTTAATTGATCAGTGTCCTCATATTAGTTACAATGCTTTCTATAAGTTTTTCCCGAGGAAGTCCCACAAATCAATGATTTTGTATAAAATTTATATTTTTAAAGGTTTCTGAAGTAATTCATCAACCTTTTTTTTCATATGTACCCTTTTCCTCTATAAGCATTTCAAATGATCTAATTGATCCTATCACAAGTTTTTCAGCCTTTATAATGTCTATGTTTCTTGCTTGCAGTGCATTAGAAATAATATATTTCAATTAGGACATCTATCATCAAGGCCAAATCAGTGAGAAAATATGTGTTTTCAAGAAAAAGCTGAAAGTGTTTGTTCAGTCTCATGCGTACCACACATACTATGTCCCCCACCTTCCGCCACTGGCTGTGATTTCAGAGGTCGGCATCTCAATCGTGCAATTTTTCTGAATGCGCAACATCCCCCCGCTGTCTTTGTCGCTGGGACTCGAGCTTTGCTCAAGGTGGCCGCAAAGCTTTGAAAGCTAGTCTTAAAGGTATGCGAGCACTTCTCTTTATTTTTCTTAATTTAGAGAAGTTTTGCAATTCCTTCAAAGGAAAAGAAAATTATACCAAAGATACTTATTTTTTACACTTCTAATATTTTGCATTAATGAGTCCTTTTCACAGCACAACTGGGAGTGGCTCATTCCAGTTTTTCGAGGTGAATACTTTAAAAAAGGACACACTTAATAACCCTTTTCATATTATTGAAAATCAGTGCCCATTCATCCTAGAAGAATAAAAATTTTTGGGAAATATTGAAAAAAGGCAGAATATTATATTTCTCCAAAGGGAGAAATGGAGAAACATTTTTTTAGAGGCAGAAAGCAACCCCCACTTTCCTTAATAGCCCACAGCAGATGTCAGTACTTAAGAGATAAAGAGTTTATTGAAAGAGGAAGACCAAGTATCTAGATAGCTGTATTCATAGGCAAAGCAAACTCTGCAGGCAGAAATCTATTCAAGACAGGCTATTTTGAAACTCTGTGGCGGCACCGTCCCTTTGGAATATGCTCCCTGCGGAGATTAGAACCATCCCCAATCTACCTGCTTTCCGCAAGGCCATTAAGACCTGGCTTTGTCGGAAGGCATGGAATTGAGACTTCTGTTCTTCCTTCTTGTATGTTTGGACAATATGAATGAGTTTTTTTATTTTTTATACTGTATAGGAAATGTTTTTAGTTTGTTGTACGCCACCTCGAGTTCCCCGATGGGGGAAGAGAGGCGGGATATAAATCTAATAAATCTATAAATCTAATCTCTGCAGCGAAGTGTGAACAAAGACAAAATGGTAGGATTAGCCCTCCCTCAAGATCCAACACAGGAAAAAGCTATTAAGCCACAATAGGTATTACCTAACACCCTTTCAGAACACAAGCCCCCTCACTGCACCATCCCAGAGCAGTCCAAACTTCACTTGGGAGCTCAGATAAACAATAAGCCAGAGGTTGACTAGATTAGTTCAGACTAGGACCTAGGATTTGCATTTCCTCTTTGGCCTGTAGAGTCAGCTATGACCCCTATATAACCCCATAGGAATCTGAGTACCGTCAATAGAACATTAGAGGACATGTTCTTGCACAGGAACAGGAAGCTCAAGTGCAAAGTCTAAAGAAGGTATAAACACCCCCCACACTCTCCACTCCATTTGCCAACTGCCCAGAACACAAACCCATGTAGTTCTGCTTCATCAATAAACCACCTTTCCAATCAGCCTCCATGTTTCCAGTGTCTTTCTCCCAGCTTGGAATTGAACCAGATGGATATTTCTTCCCACAATATTGATGCCAATTCCCTTCCTAAATCCCATATTGGTTACGGGGTACTAGAACAAGAACTAGAATATCTATGTGAATTGATGAAAACTAAGAAAGTTTGTTGATTGTCAGTAGAATTTTCAAATAGTTGCAAGGATGGAACTATCAAATTTGGACTACAAACTATTTGTTAGTTAACAACAGAAAAATCTAATTCTTTGCTGACGTCCAGTGATGTTCAGGATTTTAGAGCTCAAGTGGCCAAATCCTAATTTTAAAATAAATTGGCTTGAAATATGATGAGTCACTACTGCCAGCAAGTGTCCCCTTTTCAAAATACTTTTGCTGGCTACAAGCAGGAGTGGGATTCTACCGGTTCTGTCCGGCTTTACAGAACCGGTAGTTCTGAAGAGCAGCAAACATAGAACCGGTTCTGTGTCTGCTGCGGTTTTGGCCTGCCCGTCCGCCCGGGCTCTTACCTGACCTTTATTTCCTGCTTTTTCAACCACAGCTGCTTTGCGCGGCACAGCTGAGGTTGAAAAAGCAGGAAAAAAGTGCTTTTTCAAACACTGCGCACCTGTGCGCAGTGCTGCTCAACTGTCCGGGCAGCTCAGCATGGTATAAATTGCACACACACATGACATGAAGCGACAGAACCAGTAACACTGTTCGGATCTCATCCCTGGCTACAAGGTTACAGAGAATTGCCAAGGTGATCAATGTATGGTGGTAAAGTGCTGAAAAATAGTAGAAAAAATAACAATAAATCACAACCCAAAACCCATTGGTCCTAGGACATGTTATCAGAGCTGATAAAGAATCAAGCCATGATTCTTAAATCATTTTCACAATATTGTAATAGGAACTTCAGTATATCATTTGCTCTCTATCCCATCTACACACTCAGAAATTACTGAGTTAGTATGCTTAACAGCTTCAGCAATCAATTGTTTAGGACTTAACTAACTTAAACTGTATATGTATTTATAAACCATCATATGGATATACAAATAAAATGCAATTCTATGTATGCTTATCAAAGTTATACCTACTGAATCATTAAAGCACCAGGGACCTCAACCTTTTGGGCACCAGGGACCAGTTTCATGGGGAAAGGTTTTTCCGCCAAACGGAGGGGGTGTGGTTTTACGTGCTGCCTGCATCCTGTGGATGGGGCTTCATCTGTTTGCACGGCCTGGCTGCTGGCATGCCACAGACCAGTGCCAGTCCATGGACTGGGGGTTGGAGACCTCTGTGTTAAAAGTTAATTTTGAAAATTTATAGCATAAATTACACTTACCGACCCTTTTACCTGGGAATTTTAATTTCAAACTATCTGAAGAAAAGACAAAGCCCCTTTAATCCAGCATCTTATGTATCATAGTAGACAACCAGATACCTCAGGTTTGCTTGCAAGCAGAAAACAGGTGAAGAAAGTAGCACCCACCCTTCTCCTAGAAAAATGAAATATTCTAGGAAATATTAAAAAGGCAGAATATTATACCTCCCTGGATGAGAAAAGGAGAAACATGCTGTTGGAAAGCAGCCCCCACCTTTGTTAATAGCCCCAGAAAGACCAAAGACATCTAGAACACAAAAGGCCTTCAGCTCCAGGGTGATGGGATTAGCCCTCACTCAGATCCAAACAAGGACAAAGCCATTAAGCCAAAATAGGAATTGCCCAAAGCCCCTTTATTACATCATCCAGCAAGATTCAACCAAGCTTGGGACTCAAGACAGCCTACAAAGTTACACCTGCATGGCCCCATGGGAATCTGACAACCGATCAGGATACATTTCTTGCCACAGGAACAGGAAGCAAGTTCAAAGCCCAACAGAGGGTATAAATCTCTCTCCCTCCCTCTCTCTGTTGTTTTTTGCTCAGGACCTCAAAATCATGTGGTCCTGTCATCCATTAAACCATCTTTCCAAATAGCCTCCATTTTCCAAGTGTCTTTCTTCCCACTTGGAACTGAACCCAGATGGACATTTCCAACAGAGGGACATATCAATATCCAGCTATTATTCCCTTATGACTAGTATTTGAAGGCATGATCTTCTAATTCAGAGATATTAAGTCTTCAAGATCATAGCCTTCATAGATCTATCTTTCACACTGTGCATATATATAATGCTGAATAGTAAAGTATGTTTCTCAAGCTTTTTAAAATTTTGAACTCCCACTCTTTCCTAAGCATTAACCGATATTAAAGTCCTTGATCCTAATGTTTGAAGAAAATCCACCTCTCATACTCCATGTGATTGATAATTGTATACATTTCAGTCTAATCTCCCTCCTTTGCAGTTTTCAAAGTCAAAGGACTTACATATTATAGCTTTTTTTCTATAGAAAGTAGTTAACCTGCTTTAATCATTGATTGTTCTCTTCTGCACTTTTTACACTTTATGGTTCTAATATATGCCTTTTTTAAATACTGTGTGGCAATCAGGACTCCAAACCATATTCCAGATGCACTTGGGTCATAAATTTGTATGAAGGAATTAGTGTTAGCACTTTTATTTTCAAACATTTCCAAACAATATGGAGCAACTATAACCAGAAGATAGAAGCTTGAAGCAGTTATGTACTTTTCTTTTCTGGAAAGAAAGAAACAGCTAAAACAAAACTGAGCTTATTTCCAAATCAGTTATACAGCTGGCTAAAAAGCAGGATAGGAAAGAATTAAATCTAGGACATAAAAACTACTACCTGACTGAATTACTGTTAACAAATAATTTAAGGAAACATGATGGCTGGTTCTGAAGCTTTTGACTAATGTGAAATGTGATTTAAGCTTTACTTAAATATTTTTTACATCAGCGAAGGAACAGGATGCGGTTTTAATCTGACTTTTCCCATTTAACATCTCTTCTTCTTTTTCATGCTGGAGAGGTAGTAAGTGGTAGTGGTTAGAATCTCTGATTTTCATGGAGGAGTCTTCAGTTGCTTCCGTTGCTGGAAATGGGCATAAAATGCTGAAAATTACAGCAACTGTAATTTTGCAGTGTAATTATGGCACACTGCAAATGGCCATAAATGTGAGCTTCTACCATAGAAGTTGCCCTTTCGGTAGCTTCAGTTCACCAGATACATTTTCTCTGATTTATTACCTATGACTTCAGAATGTTTTTTTCCAGATTGGTTAACCCCAATATGTCTATGAGATCTGATCTTTCTTGTCTCAAGGTGCCTCACTTTCCTTTTATCTTGCTGGCTAGACTTCGAAGGGAAAAAAGTGTGTTGTTTTGGGTGCAAATCAAGCCTTTGGGTTGGTTAAGGAATGCTCCAGACAAACTGCTAGTACTAAGTTACATGAAATAACCTAATTTCCTAGCTTCACCCAACACACAATCCAAAACCAGCCAAAGACACAGGCCAGGAAGGCGTTGGGGGGGAGGTTTGAGAACATCTTAGTTGTATGTTTTCTATGCTTTGTTGAGGGAACACAGATGCAAGAAAACTACGATATACTTGACCTGTAATCAGTTTATTTATTGTTTGGATTTGTATGCCGCCCTATCTCCCAAAGGACTCAGGGCGGCTCACAACACTAAAAACACAAAAATACAAAATTTAAAAGTACTAAAAGATATTAAATGAAAACCCAAACAATATCTAAAATCCCATAAACTTCCAGTAAATCCACCCCTCAGTCTAGGCCGGTCTGGACTAACCAAGCTGTAATGTTTGCTGTGTGTATACACACACACTCCCGGCACCCAAGCCGTTCCACTGAACACCTAGTAACCGAAAACCCCGCCGGGCAACAGAGCGATTCTTGCCTTTTTGAACTAAAAGAGCGGACAAAGGGCCTTAGTGCGTCCCGCCTCTCTCCAGGCAGGAAGGCGGAGCCAGTTGACTGAAGCCCGCAGCTGAAGGCAGAGCCTGGGAAGCGGCAGGCCAAGGAAAGGGGGTGGCCTAGCGTTTTGGTTCAGCGGTAGCCGGCAGCAACATGTCTCACGCTTCTCCGCTCTCGAAACCGTCCAACCCGAGCAACCCCCGAGTCTTTTTCGATGTGGACGTTGGGGGTGAACGAGGTGCGGGTGGCCGGAGAGGAGGCGGGGTGGCCAGGCGCGTTTCGGAGGTTTGGCAGGTGGGGCTGGCAGCGGGATGGCCGTGCCGCATCGGAGCCTTGTGCCGGAGGAATGCTTGCGCCCCGGAGGTCTTCGGCCGAAGGCGCGGCTGACCCGAGTTGCGCGTGGCGCCTCTGAGCAGAATCTGAGCAAAATAGCGGTAAACGAGGAAGGCCTTTACGACGGGACGGGCGCTGAGCACAGGCCGGGGGACGGTGGGAGGGTTTGTATCGCTGCGCGCTGCTGCTGCTGCTGCTGCTGCTGCTGCTGCTGTCCAGTGTTCGGCGCCGGAGGATAAGTTGGGTCGCTCCGGCGCCTCCGCATTTCGTGTTGTAATGTGTCCCACGGCCCGCGCTCGGTTGCCGCGAGACGCGCGCGCCTTGCAGAAGTCTCTCGAAGCCCTCAGTGTTGCAAGTCAACGCTGGAGGCCGCTGTGTTGCTTGTGGTAATAACACAGCGGCCGAAGCTTCGGGTGAAGGGCTCCCCTAAGGCTGCGGAGGATTTCCCCCTTCTGCCGTTGCAAAAGCCCCCTTATACAACTAGGGAGAATTCCCACAACATGAGGGCACTCTGTTCTCACCGCTGAAACCTAAAGGCGTTTGGTCAGATGAAGCCTTCATATGGAGTTTTCTCTGTATATAAACTGGCTTTGATGGCCTTAAGAAAAGGAATGTACTGTGATTTTATGCGGTGTGGCCCGAAGGTTAATGCACTGCAGAACTATTATAAAATATATTTTCCATTCAATCAGTAAATCACAGCTCAATCTCCCATGTATGAACTTGGAAGTAAATCCCACTGAAATCCGATACTGTAGATTTATATTTTGGGTTAGTGTTGAATCTTACCTTAATAACTTACACCAGCACCAATGATTCTTATTCTTGAACAAATTTATATTGAAATGCGACAACAATCAAAAAACGTAAGCTCCTTCACCACACCACCCTTTATTATGTTTTGTTAAGACAAACCTTAGAAGACAGCTAGGAATAACATGAACAGTTTTAATTATTTTACTACTTTCTGTAGAAATCTATAATATTCACAATCTTCTTATGTTAAAAAGGAGAATTTCCAAATAAGTATTTGAAATTTCTATCATTAAAGTGTATCATAACATTTGACAGGTACCACAAGTTTCATAATATGGAATATACTAATTGAACCCAATATAACCTACATCATGAATCTATGAAACCCTGTATATTGCAGTCATCAAGAATCAAGGTTACTGTTTTAATAACTTTCTGAATAAAAATAGTGTTTTAAAATGAATATTAGTATTTGCCTCTCAGATGTACTTATTAAAATGAAAATCTAAATATTGTTTAAAAAAAACTCTATCCAGGTATTCCTCAACTTACAGCTGTAATTAGGACCAGAATTTCTGTTGTTAAATGAGTTGCACCCAATTTTATCAGTCTTTTTTTGTGACAGTTAACAAATCACTGCAGTTGTTAAGTACATCGTGCAGTTGTTAAGTGAATCTGGCTTCACCCATTGACTTTGCTTGTCAGAACCTAGTTGGAAAAGGAGAAAATGGCAATCACATGACTCCAGGGCATTGTAATTGTAAAAAACTTCCCAAGGGCCCAAATTTTGATGACATAACTGCGGAAATACTATGACAATCGTAAATGCAAGGACCAGTTGTAAATTACTTTTTTCTGTGCCATTGTAACTTTGAAGTTTGCTAAACAAATGGTTATAAGATGAAGAGTATCTAATATTTGGTGCTGGTCAGGTTTTTATCCATAATAGTAATAGAAGTTATCAACAGACAGTAGACTGGTTATTACTGATATCTAGTGGCAGCTGAATGGATTTTAGATTATGTGTATCTGAATGTAGGTAAAGCTGAGTTATCGTATACTGAAAAGCTTCATTGCTTGGTCTGGAATAATTAAATATTTGATTGGCAGGTGGAACATCAGAGTTCAAGAAAGCTTTATACATTTAAAGTTGTATTAATACTGGCAGAATTCAGTGAGTGAATTGAATCCTAAATTTATTGAGAGTGGTGTGATACACATTGCTAAAATAAGTACAGCTACAGATTTCTCTCGTTCCAGTTGGTCGAATGGTATTAGAACTGTTTGCAGATATTGTACCTAAAACTGCAGAAAACTTTCGTGCATTGTGTACTGGAGAAAAAGGTATTGGGCCCACAACTGAAAAGCCTCTTCATTATAAAGGATGTCCTTTCCATAGAAGTAAGTACTTATTTGTGTTTGAGTGAATGAAAGATTACTACAATCAAAGCATCCAAGAATAAATATAATAAAAAAGAAACAAAACAACATACATTTCATGAAAAACAAGTCCTTCAATTAGTTTGTTTCTACATCTAACTAACAGCAGCCAAAAATTTGGCTAGTACCATTGTGACATGGATTCTAGAATCTTATATCGTTATAATTTGGGGTAGTCGAAGCACTGATGTTGGTGTCTTATTTTAGTTTAAAAGAAGGCATACACTTTTTGTGAAGATTTAAGATTTTAAGAAAACAATAGAGAGATTACAGTTCCTTATTTGTATCCATTAAAACATTGACATAATAACAGTGTTCCTGGTGTTACAATGCTGCAGAGCATATTAGATTTGGGACTCGAAGTATGTTTAGGGAGATATGAAAGTAACTAATTTGAAAATTAGACAAAAATAGAATTAGGTGCCTTTGCATAAAGAGAAGTGCTTACTACAATTGATACAGTTCACCCTCAAAACAATTTCTGGAGCATGAGTGTTTTGTTTTGATCTTGGAGTAGCTTATTTCGGAGTTGTTCCCTATGATCAGAACACTAGAAATACTGATCAAAACACTAAAAATACTGTTTGAGATGCAGTGTATTTTGTTCTTATCAGTTTTGTTTCATGTTAAGAATGTTTTCATACCCCTTATCAATTTAGTTTGCTAAAATGCTGATTTGCAAAGAGAGAGATTTTTAAAAAATGCAGCTAGTAATGGAAAAAAAGGCACTTGGTTTTAGATAATTGAAATCTGTTTCAGTTTTTTCACTTTGGTTCAATTGTAGTTATCAAGGAATTTATGATCCAGGGTGGAGATTTTTCAAATCAGGATGGAACAGGTGGAGAAAGTATATATGGAGAAAAGTTTGAAGATGAAAATTTTCATTATAAGGTAATAGGTTTTATAATTAAAATTTCCAGTGATCACAATTCTGCTAATGAATTTTGAAGGAAAACCAAACACCAGCCCTTAAAAAGGTAGAAATCAGGGAGAAGCAGAGCTGCTCATACCTTCCAAAGTTTTTCTTCTTTTTTCCAAATTTGCTTATGAAAATAAAAGGAAGAAAAAATGAAATATATTCATTTACACAAAGCTCTGCTTTTGGTTTGGAGCGGATTTAGGGGTCAGATCTTTCCTTTCATGATCTCCTGAAATGCCGCCTTTCATGTAGGATAACGGGATTTCTGAGAATGAATGAGAGTGCTAACTCTTATTCTACAGTGAGAAAATCCAACGTATAAATGCTTTTATTTTTTATCAACAACCTACAGTGTTTACATTGTATTTATTTGTACATATATTCTATAGTGTAAATAGGACAATGTTTGCAAAGAACAAGTTTCAGCTATCTTTATTAAGTGAGGAGAGCATTTCAGTCTTCCGAGTAAAATTAATTTTATTTCAAATTCTTACATAAATATTAAAATAGGGAGATATTTGTCTTTTAAATGTCACAATCTCATGATCCTACTTTTAGCTTTATTTGTATATATGTATAAATTTTAGATATGGGTATGCAACTTTTTGACTTGGTGAAAAGTTTTCTTAGTTGTGTATTCCAAATATACAATATTGTAGGTTAGTAAATTATATATGATTTTCAATTTACCAATGAATTAGTCTCATGAGAACATTGCTATTTTATTTAGCATGATAAACCAGGTTTGCTGAGCATGGCGAATGCAGGATGCAATACAAATGGTTCACAGTTCTTTATCACAACTGTGCCTACCCCTCACCTTGATGGGAAACATGTCGTCTTTGGGCAAGTGATCAAGGGCATGGGTGTTGCAAAACTTCTAGAAAATGTTGAAATAAAAGGAGAAAAACCTGTCAAGGTAAGCTAAAATCATTGGGGTATATTTTTCATATCACAAAATTTTAAGATAATTCAAATATATTTTCATCTCTTTTAAAAAATATGAGTTAAATTATTCAATAATAACATTTGTTTGGTTTGATGGTAATTATTTCTACTTATATATAGAATAATTTTAACAAATATTTGCTGGGTCCCTCCTGATGTTTAATTTCAACTCTAGCATACTGGAACAAGTTGGTTAGGGTTACTTGGATAGGTGGTAAAGTGAGAATTAAGGTGTCAATAGCTTTTTCCCTGCCCATCTTAGATTAAAGAGTCAGTCAGATTGCAGTTTGACTACTAACATTCAAAACAGGTATTATTTTTACTTTTCACATAAAGTTGAAAAAAACTAAGTTTGAGGTTTTGAAAACATTTGGAAAAAATGACATATGTTTTCTGAAAATTGAAACAGGTTGCCATTGAAAAAGTTGAATGTTATATATTTCTTTTACAGTTGTGCATTATTGCAGAATGTGGAGAGCTAAAAGAAGATGAAAACTGGGAAATCTCTCCCATGGATGGTTCTGGAGATACTCATGCAGACTTTCCTGAAGATTCTGACATAGATTTAAAGGAAGTAAGGGTTTCATTTATTTTCTATGTTAATATTAAAGAAGCTTTGTTAAAAGTTCACTTTATATTATTGATCTTTTTAAAGTAGAAAACATGCAACACAAATTATTCTTGTCTTGTTTTCTATCTTGACGTTCTGCAGCTTCCAAACCTTTTATAGCTCAATGGAGTATTCAATTTATACTTCATGTTGCTGCATTGCAGCTCTTAACATTATATGGAATTATATCTAATAGCATGTTTCCAAGCTGTTTTCCCCAAAATTCTTTATGGAACAAAATGAAATGATATGAAACTATGCTCAGTACATTTGCTTCTTTTTTGTAGGTTGACAAGATTGTGACTATAGCTGAAGATGTAAAAAATATTGGCAATTCTTTCTTCAAGTCACAAAATTGGGCAATGGCAGTCAAGAAATACAACAAGTCTTTGAGGTAAAATTATATATTGTCCCTAAAAATATATTCTACCTAGGGCTTTCAGGTTTGAAATAGGCTTTGCTGATAGGCAGCAAAGAAACAATAGAAATTGTAAACTATTTGGTGCCATCTAGTGATCATCCAGATTTTTGCAGTCCAGATTTGATAGCCTTAGGTCAGTGATGGCAAACCTTTTGGGCCACAAGTACCCAAAGCACGCACATGCATGCACGCATGCGTATGCATACCCAAAATGCAAGGCACACCCCCCCACGTGTGTGTGGCCCCCATGCATGTGCCCAGCCCCCACACATGCACGGCAGAGACCCAAAGGCCAGTTGCCCTGCTGGAAGCACGCAGCATGCACGGTGGGGCTGAGCTGGGGCAATGGCGCACGTGCCCACGGAAAGGGCTCTGCATGCCACTTGTGGCACACGTGCCATAGGTTTGCCACCATGGCCCTAGGTTAAAGTAATTTGCCATGTATACACATTTTTTTATTAGAAAGTGAAATTGTGAATAGACAAAGTAGCCCTTTTCTCATTTTTAATACATTGGTGAATAGCATATGGTCCTCATAATCCCTGAAATAGCACCACAAAAAATCCGTATTTTCTGCAAAAATGTGAGAAGCGTGTAAGCTGTTGGAAGGGTTTAAAAGAGGTTTAAAAAAAAGAGTCAAAGGACATTACCCCAAAATCCAGGCCCTATTTGTTTGTAAAATTTTACGATACTTGCTTTGCACATTGCAATATTTGATTACTATATTTTTTTAAAAATCAGTTTACTTCAAGGTTCTCTTATTTCATTTATGTAACTTACGTGCATTATATTCAATAAAATGGGGGTGAGGAATGGGGAAAGACAACTAGTTTAATCAGGACCAAATTGTTTAAATTTAGGTCCTATTTAAATCATCCTAAGGATTTGCTTTAGTATTTAGTGAAACTTGACTTAATCAGGTCATAGTTGCCCAAACTCCAACTAGCTAATTTATTTATTTTATTTATTTATTTGACTTATATGCCGCCCAACTCCCAAAGGACTCCGTGTGGCTCACAGTACAAAGACACAAAAATGACATTTATAAAAAATTTAAAAACTATTTAAAACAGTAAACAACAGAAGAGGGGATCTCGCTAGCTCACAGTCACGAGATCAACAGCCCCATGCCTGTCGGAAAAGCCAGGTTTTAACTGCTTTGCGGAAGGTCAGTGGGGTGGAGACAGTCCGGATCTCGGGAGGTAGCTGGTTCCAGAGAGCTGGAGCAGCCACAGAGAAGGCCCTCTCCTGCAGGCCCGCCATTATTATGTAAATATACATAATACTGTTTCATCCATACATAGCATGGCTTCTTAATCGGACTTGATAACTTTCCTCTGATAAAGTATCTGTCCGCCTTCAAGATTTCTTTCCTTTGCTGTGCATCTTTCGGCTGCCATAGTAATGTTTATGCTTCTTTGCTGTGCTATGCGCAGGCGCAACTCTTTATCAAAATAGGTCAAGGTCAACGGACAGATGCCTCATCACCACCTGAAGATGCTCCACATGACATTATAGACAACTTTAATTGGATGGACAGTTTGAACTATTGTGGGTGGGATCGTTGCCATCACTTTGTATATGTGATTTTCGCGCTCATTTTCTCAGATTCAGAATTCCTTTGATGCTACCGCTTGATTTCCAGTAAAAGAGATCTTTTCTCTAATTAATGGAGTCTTAAGTGTTTCTTTCTTGGATTTTGAATGGAACACCACCTGACAGTATCTTATCTAGAGTACCAAACATTCCCAGTTAGTACTAGCTCATGTTTAAAGTTACTGATTTCAAATGCCATTCCATACTATGCTAACTATACTGTAGCTGTCAACTGGGGAAATGCAGGGTGTTGGCTAAAATAATACTGCATATATTTACTAGCAGAATGGCACAGGATGTTGTGCGAGCACGTTGTAACAGGTAGTCTTCAACTTATGACCAAAATTGAGCACAAAATTAAGCAAACATATAAGTGAGGATTGCCCCATTTTATGACTGACCTTTCCACAGTTGTTAAGGAGAATCATTATAGTTGTTATTAATACAGTTGTTAAGTGAATCTGGCTTACCCATTGATTTTGCTTGTCGGAAGGTCTCAGAAGGTGATCACATGACCCCAGGACACTGCAACCATCCTAAATAAGTTGCCAAGTGTCTGAATTTTGATCATGTGACCATGGGAATGCTGCAATGATCGTAAGTGAAAAGTCATGTCACTTTTTTCAGTGCTGTTGTAACTTAGGTCACTAAATGAACTGTTGTAAGTCAAGGACTGTCTGTAGTAGTTATAATCTGGTTTAATTTGCAAATTTATTCAGTATTGCTAGTTGATAAATTAGTTATACAGGGAGTCTTTTTTGGCTACCACAATATATCCTGACAAAATGGTCACAAGAGAGAGAGAGACACACACACACACACTGTAAAGATTGCTGCTGTTTTATTTAGGTAAAATTGACTTAAGCAGCAGTGCATGTGTTAAAATCTCATTGTCATGTGTTATTGTCAGGTGCAGAAATTTAGAAGTAAGTAAAAGTGTTGGTCAGAAAATGCATACTTTTTTTACTACCGTTTCTTACTGTTGTATGTGTGAATGGTCACATCCAAGGTTGTTGCTAAATGAGAACTACTGTGCTGTAAAATTCCCATCTTATTTTATACAGGTACATTGAAGCTTCAAAAGCTGTGGCAGAGGAAGGAAGTTCAAAGCTGAATTCAGTAGCATTGACATGTTATCTTAACACTGCTGCATGTAAATTGAAATCATTGGAGTGGCAGGATGCAATTGAAAACTGTACTAAGGTAAATATTTTTTCCATAAGGTAAGCTCTGTAGCTTTCCATGAAGCCACAAATCTCTTAAAATAATTTACCAAATTTAGGCACTACCCATCTTGCATCAAGGCTGTTTTATTGCAAATTAAGGTAAAGCATATTGAAATTACACAGAAGTGTATATGTCATGCTCAATTCAGAGCACTCACATCTGCCCATGCCACCATATAGGAGTCACCTCTTTAAATCAGTTCCATCTTTCCTTGGTATTATATCAGTGTTGCTGCCAAAGGCCAGATATATATAGTTTTTAGAGGAGTTCCTGGCAGATGTGTCATATTCATAGTTCCAATCAGTTTTTTTTAAATTGCTGCATACCCCAGTATCTTATTCAAGTGTTTGCACTACATATTTAAAAATTGAAATTATAATTTTAGATTTGCCAATAGTATGTTATTTGTAAAAAAAAACCCTATATAAATAATAGATATTTCCTTAAGTATTCTGTATAGTGTATAATCATGCTGTAGTATATATTCTCAGAAATTAATGTATCCAGTGATCAGTGTATGGTGTAGAGCAGTGGTGGCTAACCTTTTTGGGCTCCCGTGCCGATAATTGCGCGCGCACTTACCTGCTTGTGCTCGCGTGCTATCACCCAGAAGGCAATGTGTGCGGGCCTCCCCCCATGCCTCCTGCGCATGTGTGAGCAACCCATCATGTACTTATGCGCATGTGACCCCTTTGTATGCCGTGTGCCTCTGTGCATGCACGAGTGTCTCTTGCGCACCCCCGCACATGCGCACCAGATACCCGACAATTGGGGCAGTGCGCGCACATGCGCAGTACATGTTTTCTGGGAGAGTGCTCGCGTGCCGGCAGTAATGGCTCTGTGTGCCACTTCCGGCACGTGTGCCATAAGTTCGCCACCACGGGTGTAGAACAACAGGGTTTTATGAATGGCTAGATAAGCATAGAATACTTATAAATTTCCTCAATTTAGGGAATGATAGGGTAGAAAAATTGTCTGTTAAGCAGAATATTTATTAAATCCAACTGAAAGTTTACATGTATAATATGTGAATGGGACTTTATACATTTTATACATGGACAAAATAGCAAATAAGAATTTAAATCTGCACAAAGACTTACTGTACAGTATACAGATTTTGTCTGTTGTGCCTGAAGTCTACTAAACCAGGATCCGTTAAATGTACAGTATGTCCAGAACAATTAAACCCGATTGATTACTTTTGGAAAAGGGAATCCGTTAATTCCAAATGTGATCAATTCACATATAAGTCTACATAGTTGTTAGAATAACATCTATTATGTAATTACATCGATTATGTAAATTGCTGTTTCAGAAACAGCGATCCTGGGATCTACCATTTAGTCTGTCATATCCAAGTTTGTTTAATGGGCATCCAGAATATTGGAGTTTTAGTGTACAGATGGTGGATGTTAGCAATTTAGACAGCTAGGTGTTTTAAACTTCACTTTCCATTAGTTTGAATTGATTGAATCCAGTTGACTATTGGATTACAATCCAGACTTCAGAACTGCTAGAAAATTTAGTTTCCTAAATCCTGATCGAATTTTTTACATAAAACATCTAAATTAAGTCTTAATAGCTAGAAATGGATTTATTATAATTAATGTTCTCACTTTATAGGCTCTGGCCATAGATTCCACAAATACTAAAGCACTTTATAGGAAGGCCCAAGCTTGGGAAGGAACGAAAGATTATGATAAAGCATTGGTAAGCATGAACAGTTTTCTCATTAATATTGCAATAAATGTAATTTTAGATTTTTTTATCACTTTATTTATAAGTAACTCAAGGTAGAAAACATACCTGATACTGTTTCCTCCTCCTATTTTTCCCACAACAAGCCTGTGAAGTAGGTTAAAGCTGAGAGAAAGTGTCTGGCGCAGTCACCTTTCATGCCTAAAGTGGGATTAAAACTCAGCCTTATAATTTCTAGGCCAACACTTTTATCATCATACCAAATTGGCTCTCTCATTTACATATTGCTTAATTATTTCTTTAACTTTACAGGTTGAGCTTCAGAAGGCTCAAGACATAGCACCTCAGGATAAAGGTAACAATACCAGAACAATACTTCAGGCCTATTGCTATTGATGACTAAAAACCTCTTGGATACTTTAGCCAGCATCACAGTATTGGTGTAAGAGGTCAGGGAAAGATATGGAATGTGCATGCTAGACCAGTGGTTCTTAACCTGGGCGATATCGCTCCCCAAGGGGCGATTTTGTTTTTCAGGGGGGCGACAGAAGGAAAAGGGGTGATGTGGGGGCGAAAAAACAGAAAGGGGGTGATATAGGGGCAATGGAGCGAGATATATTAAGAGAGAGGGAGGGAGAGAGAGAGAGAGAGATCTATATTGGTGGATAGGTAGGTAGGTAGACAAACAAAAAGACAGGTAGGTAGATAGATAGGCAGGAAGGCAGGCAGGCAAACACAGACCTTTTGGATGGATGGATGGATGGACAGACAGAATGTGAGAGCAGCAGCACTTTGGGAAAGCGGTGGCGGCAGCTTTTCCCAATATGCTGCCGCATGTGAGGCGCCAGTTCATGTGCGGTACAACAGTCAATGGGGTGAGCCTGCAGGGCCAGCACCTCGAACGCCCCCCTGCTGCCTCTTAGCATCCCCAAGGGGGCCAGCAGAGGGGCGCTAAGAGGCGACAGGGGGACGTTCAAGGTGCTGGCCAGCCCTGCAGGTTCACCCATTGACTAGCACTGCTCTGGAGCCGTTGCCTCCAACGCGGAAGCAGTGGCACGTTACATGCCGCTGCGGCGGTGTTCGACACACCGATCCCCTGCTGCCTCTTGGCACCCCTCTGCTGGCCCCCTTGGGGATGCTAAGAGGCGTCAGGGGGGCAGTTATGTTGGGGGAGGGGGGCGATGACAACTTCCTCAATGGCTCAAGGGGGCGATTCTTTCAAAAAGGTTAAGAACCACTGTGCTAGACTATCCAGAACTATCTTTGCTATTCCCTGCTCCTACACTGGGGCTTTTTGAACTGTTTATAAATAGTGAGTGGATTGTAAATTGCAATGCATCTTGTATGGTTTTGAATTAAGCATGGTGCAGAAATCTTATCTTTGATTTAAACCACAATTTATAAACATACTTTCCTTAGACCAGGAGTGTCAAACTCAAGGCCCAGGGGCTGGATCCGGCCCGTGGGATACTTAGATCTGGCCTGCGGGGCCACCCTAGAAACAGCAAAGGACCAGTCTGTGGTGCCTCTGCCAGTGAAATGGAGCTCAGTAGGGCTATGTGCAGCCCTCCCGAACTCCATTTTTGCTGGCGGAGAGTTGCAGGAGGCCATTGCATCCAGAAACGCTGCTCCGGAGCCTGTTTTCTCTGGCAGAGCGCTCAGGCTTCCACAGGCACCCCGACACAGGTGACTTCAAGCTGGCCATGCCCACCCCGGCCCCCCAAGGGCAAACACCACCCTGATGCGGCCCTCGGTGAAATTTGAGTTTGACACCTCTGCCTGTTCTGACCCAGGCTGAACAGAATCACGAAACAGACTTTTTGTCCTGAAAAAAACCCCTTTTTTTATTTGGTTAATGTGAATTCCTGACATTCACACCCAGAAAAGTTCCGGCCAATAGCCTTCCAAGGTTTAATTGCACAAACAAACCTTATCAGTCCTTGCATAGTTGCCAGGCCAAGAGCTTCCAGTCACAACGTTGTAAAAGGAAATACTTGGCACAGAGTCTCTGAGGCACAAACTCAGATAAGCAAATCTTCACAATAGTAAGCGAACTAATTGTCTCCTGCAAACACCCCTACCCTTTTGCTCCTATTTATTCCCTATGGGAGGGGCCATTCAGCATCCACTTGTGCCATTTCGTCCCAAGTTGACCCGTTCCTTAGTTGTTCCCTTTTCCTGGCAGCTCTGTGCATGCACGCATCTGGAACAGGCTCCAGCTGTTCTTCCCTACTTATGTCCGACTCTGAAGGCAACTGATAAATGTCAGACGGCCTTGGGCCTCTCTCTGCCTCTGACGCAGAGCACCCATCAGAGCCTTCCCCAGATTCCAGGACTGGCCCACATTCCTCCCCAACCTCCTCACTGTCCGAGCTTACCGCCTGCTCCGCTGGCAGCTGGCGGGCCACAACACTGCCTTAGACAAAGGCTGAGGTAACACAATTTTCTGAATATTTGCATTCTTAGTATATTGCTTATGAAAAAAACCATGTTGTAAGTCCACATTCACAGTGACACTAAATTGTGATTTTTTTTTTACATCTGCAGCCATCCGAATGGAAGTACAGAAAGTCAAGCAGAAAATAAAAAATGAGAAGGAAAAAGAGAGGGCAGCATATGCAAAAATGTTTGCATGAATACAGTTTTTCTCTTTATACAGAAAGAGGCAGGATTAATGTGAGTCATTATGGCAGCATGCTTACATCTATCGTGTTTCAAGACTCATTTTATATATTTACATTTTGGATTTAAAAATAACATTTTAAAACACTTGTTAAGATGAGCATAAAAACACATGGTTGTATATTAGCTTAAAATATAAAAAACTACAAAATAAAACATCAGAATGATATATACTGCAAAGAGCTTATGTTCAGTGACATAACTACCATTTTACATGTTCCAGATTGTCTCCCTTCAATTCTAGTAACTTTCATTATGATTGCAAAGTGTAATTTGTTACAGAAGTTGAGGAAATAAACAGAATTTCTAACTCAAATAGAGAATACTTTATTACATTTTATTATAACAAAATGAATTCATACCAGAGGTAGTGTTCTATTCATTTTTTTGTAAAATAACTGAAATATTCTCTCGATTAGTCTTGAAAGATGTATTTCCCTGAAATTGGGCCATCAAGAGAAATATAATAGTTACAGATATTATAAATATCCTGTATTCTGGATTACATCCATTATTAGTATTACAATATATAGAACAATCAGGATAAAATTAGACCAGGATATATTCAAACTTCTTGTCTTACCAGGTATTCTCTGAATAGAAAAAAAATACATTCAAATAAAGTTTGTCTATTTACTAATTAAGGCACCAACACATTCAGGCTGCTGTACACCAACCTCAAAACCGGTGTCCAGTTCTACTCAGCCTGGTTACAGTATAACACTTTAAAACACTTTGACCTCTAAGAGGTGTCCATTGATGATAAACGCCACAGGTTAAATAGTGATTTTTTTTTTGCATCAATTTTTTTGAGGTGGGGGATAGGTTTTTAATTTATAGAAAAGGTTAAAATAGAACATCCATTTTTATATTTGAGTGAAATATTAAAGATCATGCATCCAAGATCCATTTGGCTGCTGGGCTTTAGTACTGTAGCATGATCTGAGGACATGTGGCCTGTAGATTACTCTAGCCTTCATAGAGAATAGGCCCCTTAGAGCACGTAACTTTTACAATAGCAAATCCCGAGTTGTATCATTTTGTAGCATTGCCCACATATTTTTAAAAAATGGATTAAAACTACATTCCGTTATAAGCTGGTCCTCCTCCACCTTCTGGTACAACCCAGTTAATATTCTGGCTGGGATCTTTAATATCACATGTTTTACAATGGACACAGTTCTGAGCATTTATCTGTAATCGTAGTCCTTCTCCACTTTCCACAGGAACATATTCATAAACTCCTGTAAAATAAAATTTTAATGTTACTTCAAGAGACAATAGAACTCAAATAAATGAGAAAAAATCACATTAATCATTTGTCAGGACAATTAGAAAGCGGAGTGAAGTTGTCTGTTTAAATCCTTTTGCTTCTCCCAAAATTGCTAGTTACCTGCTGGGCAGAATCGCTGTTCAGGTCCATCAAATATAGCTAGGTTATGGTTGACAGGAATACTATCATCTTTCAAAGTTAAATGAGGAGGCTGGTCATGTTCATGATTTGTACCACTCAAAGCTACTGATGAAAGCAAATCAAAACTGACTTTTCCATCAGGTTTGGGATATTCAATAGGTGTACAATCTTTGGCTGGCTTTAACTGTTTTGCATCTGTTCCTGAAATAACAACATAGGGGAAAAACTGATAAAAAGAACTGAAAAAAATTAGTACACATTGGTGACAGTATAAAAAAGCATTTAGTGAGCTGAAAGAAATGCCATTTTAAATAGCTTTGTTGTCTTTGAACACTTGGCATTCTTGAGATATTCTACACTCTATATTTTAACTTGATATAACTACTTTTTATGTTGGATAATAAAAAGAGATTTTGCATTAGGGGAAAACACTTTTCAATTGCACTAGGCTAAAAAAATCAAATGCATAAATAATATCTTTTTAATTACCACAAATATGGCTCAGTTTTCCATACTAAGATGCTAATTAAGTTGCAAGAATGTTGTCAGACCAGACTGGAAACAGGACCAGCTAAACTAATTCTACTTTATTGTAAAGCTGCATTAGCAGAATCTTGAATTTCTGAAAATCCTACTCTGCCATCTCCTTTATAGCTAGAGAAGTCAGGGAGGGTCTTCTGAGCCTCTTGCCCCACCCAACAGCTATTCCTATGGGGTATCTCTTTACCCAAATCACATTACCATTACAGTAAGACACACATAGTAATAAGGAATGGCAATTTGGGGGGAGGAACTTCCTATGAGAAGTTGGAGGGTTGCATTTAGAAAACAGGACTAGATATTAATAACAATTTAGAAGTATTTTTCCTTTTATAGAACAACAGCCACACTCATTTGGAACATTTATATGGCACGTAACTGTAGAAACAGGCTGCCCTAGTTATACCCAGAACAGTCATTTTAACAACAGGCTGTTAGCTTTCTTCTAGCATCTTTTTTCATAGTACATTTAAAAAGCCAAGACAGCTTGATTTTAGTCACAGTAATCATGGACAAATGTTTATGTTCTCTACCCTCCCGTGCATAATCACATAGGAAAAGCAAACTTGGAACTCATTCTTTGTCAGATTTATACACAGATTTTAAAATTATGTTTAGCATTGGCTGCCTTTGTATATCATGCTAAACATAATAATTAAAACATCTGCCAAATTAAAATATCCAGAATAAATATATTCTATTTATGCAAATACTTAACAGCTTTTCATCACATAGTATTATTACAAGCATGAATGTCTTTCTAGATATAACTAGGCAAAGTTCATGAAAGGGAGATTTATCCATAATTGCCAATCGTTGCACTAGAAGAAATACACAGTCAGACACCATGTGTCATGCCCCTGTTGGAGACTGACTCCGAGGGAGAGGTGGGACAGCCGAAAGGGAGTGGAGGTATGGCTCCGGAGGTTGTGGAGGAGGCTGGGGAAGGGCAGAGGCTGGCTGGGCAGTCAGAGGAAGACCCAGGCCCATCCCCTCTCCATCCTAGGGCACGCAGGGAGGAGAGGTTAAGGGAGAGAAGTGAATGGTATGGTCTACGGGAGAGGAAAGGGCCTTGATCCTCTTCATGGGCTGCAGCTGTGAGAACTGGTTAAAAGGACAGACAGGCGTATGGACCAGTGCTGGAAACAAAGCAGGGAAATATCTCTAGTCTGTTGTTCTTCTCTGAGTTTGGCATCCTTCCCAGTGTGTGTTCCGATCTCTGTGGACGTCTTCAAGCCCTTATCTTGCCTGCTTCCCTTAATTGCTTCAGTGTGGTCTGTGTTGTTTTTACTCTTTATAATTTATAGGCATTTCCTCCTTTTCATAACAGCTTGTGTGGGAGTTTTTTTGTCTCCAGTCAAGGATATTTGGAGTTTTGAAGCAAAGTGAAGGAATTCACTTGTTTTTGTGACTCTGTTTATTATGTATCCCACCCTAGGTCATCACACCATGTTTCTAATACTTTATGCCCTGTTTATGAATCATAAATGGTTTATAAAATCATAGACTATACGGAACATGATGGTCAAAACCAAACACTTATGAGCCAAATTCATTAGTTTTTTTTTAAACTCATTTTGAAAGAAGTTACCGATTTGTATGTCAAAAACAAATCAAAGGTTTTATAAATTTACCTCCATGCTTTAGGGTCCAAGGTTCAAATCCTCTTAGTACCCAATAGAAAATACCAGTGTAAATCATTCCTCCATATACACCCAAGATTCCATGACAGGAGGGGCGAATATTCCTGACTCCATAAAGCTCTTTCCACACCCATGATTTTTTCAGATTTTCTTCATATTCAGGAACATGAAGGCCTAAGAATAAAAACTAATTACTAAAAGGCTTTGCAATTTTTTTTCTAAAAAAAACCCTTAGCACTGTAGTTTTTCTTTTTAATAGAAATCAACTTTTTCATATTAAAACTATTTTTACTCTGGGAAAATGTAAATTTCAACTACCGCAGACATTGGAAAATGATTAGGATAATGCTAATGTAACCTGGGACAGGATTGTAACTATGGTATGATGCAAGAATTCCTGAGCTACCTGTCTAAAAAAGGCAGATTGAAGTCCCCCAGGTCTGTAATTCTGGAGAACTCCACTGTCAACTGTTCATGGAGTCAAGGAGCTTAGTCAGGGAAGATTGCTACACAGCATAGAGGCTGGTACAGTACAACAGTCCCAAATGAACCCTAGACCTCAATTTAACAAATGGGATTTCACACCTAATAATCTGTGGGGCGTAGCGCCCCTGGAACATTCCCAAACATTTCGATGACAACTGCCACCACAACCACTGCTACCCTCCCATTTCGGTTGATGCCACACATGAAACAAAGGTGGACACATCTCCTCTGGCTTCAGGCAGGGTTCAATGTTACATGCTGGATCAGTCCTCTCATCCACAGTCAAATAGAAGGTGATCATGACTTTATTATGGACTGATCTGGCATTCAGCAGCAGCATCCAAAAGCCCGCAGCCTTCAAAATATTGGTATGCTCACATATGTTTAAAAGGAAAAAAACTTACATGTGGTGTACTTTTTCACATCATCTGAATTTATTTGCTTTTAAGTGCTGTGCCTAAATTCTATACTTCTGCAGTATGACATGATTAAAGCAATAAACTAGTAAATAGAGACTTTCCTGAATTGTCAAAAGTACATATATTCATCATACCCCTCTTACCTATTGTTTTTGATTGGAGATTTTCATTGGTTAGTTGATTGAAAATGGCTTCTGACGCCAGCATTCCACTTTTCATAGCAGTGTGTGTACCTTTAATCTTGGGAACATTCATGAAACCTGGGCTACATCCAATAAGAACCCCACCAGGAAAGGAAAGTTTGGGTATGGACTAAATATGAAAAAAAAATGCTATTAAGAGGACTGTTGCAACAATCCATTTATAATAATAAACATTTTTGGATCTGAAGCAATGGTTTATTTTTTTCTGTATGTCAATTTAGGCAATTAACATCTTGATCAATTAGCATAATACCAAGTTTGTTTTCCCACCCCACCTAAATCCAAGAAAGTAAATCGCTATTACCTGATAACCCCCTTCATTAAGAGCTCGGGCACCATAAGCAATCCTCTTTCCTCCTTCAAAGGTAGGTTGAACACTAGGGTGATGCTTCCACCTCTGAAATTCCTTAAACGGGCTCAAAAAAGGATTTTGATAATCTAAACCAACCTATAGATATGCAAATAAAATCCAAAATAAACTTGTTTCACTCAAAAATTAATTGAACGCATCCTTGTATTAATTGATGAATATGCACATATCACTTTGAGATACAAAGATACATTTTGTAGAAATAGAATAATTTCTTGTGATTCTCACATTGACCTATTCTTTTGGTAATTATTACAAGTTGACATATAATGACCCCATGATGCATAATTTGCCATGAATCTAGCCTTTGAAAATCAGATTTGATGGATCACCCATAGGCAGCTGATTTCAAGGACAAGCTGAACCTTGTATTTCTGGTCACTTTTCAAAATCTGTGTTAGAACATGTTTTAAGTTTTTTTTTCAATTTAAAATATTTCAATACTGCAAGATAGGTTATGATGAATATATTTTATATTTTTATAATATAACATTTCTGAGAAAAAAGTCAACTGGACTGAAATAGTTATATGTATATCCAAAATGGTATCCAAAAGAAAGAAAAACTAAGGAAAGTAAATAAAGTGTTCAAAGACATGGTTTACAAATCACAATAAGTAAACCTAAACTCACACTACATTGTGTCTTAAGTGTGTTGTGTTAATCACATCATCATGGTAACAGTGACTCAATTTCTATTTGCCATGCTACAGCAACAGACTTCTGATGTGTAAACCATGATTCTAGTTTAGAAACAACCAAAATGCCTACTTAGAAACTGAAATGCTTAAAATGAAGGCTGTACCTTGGAACTGAACTTTTCATTGAAGAAAAAATATTTCCTCGTGTAATAAATATCTACACTGAGCAATCATGAGCCAGACACTTAAATATATTTAAAGCATAACACTGAAGTAAAATGAGCTGTGTTGTGTATTACAGTCCTAAATGCTTTTATGTAGAATATCTTGCTTCATTTTTCAAAGAAACTAGTTTTATTTAGACATCAACTTACAATAAATATAGAATACTTACTACAAATCCAACAGCTACTAATGGTTCACCCTCATTTAGATGATAAAGAAATGATCCTCCATATGTATGTCTGTCCAAAGGCCAACCAACGGTGTGCTCCACTTTTCCTGGTTTCCATTTATTTTCATCAATAAGCCACAGCTAGAATATCAAAATTATAGTTCATAATATGCTGCTAAGTATACCAATGAAAAGTACATCACTGACAATTTTGCATAATGAAAAATTGAGATTAGTGAAACAAAAAAATAACATCTTAAGCTTTATAAAATTTTAAATAAAAGTTGTGTATTTGAAATGATAACAGCGTACATTCACTTTACAATTCTGATTGAATAACTGAGCTATCAAATAAGATTACAGGAATTTGGTAAATGCAAGTGAGCAAGTAGGAAATGTGCAAATAGGAAATATGGATGTTATTAATATATATTGCAATACCATCTTAAACTAACAAAGTACTAAACAGTTTCACCTACAGAAAAATACTTTCTTATGTACTAAACATTTGCAAGATTAATAGAAAAAGAATTATGGTTACAGGTGTATAATATAGCATACCTCTTTAAGTCCAATGCCATAAGTCTGGGGTTGACAATTCTCCCTCAGATTATACTTGTTGTACAATTGTTTTGCAAGATGACCATGACAACCTTCTGCAAACATTGTAATTTTGGCATGCAACTCTAAACCTCTCTCAAATGTACCCTATAAGAATACAACATATAATATTATATAATATACATTTTAATTTTATGTATAATCATAGGTACACATCTGTGTGACATGTTTTCTTTGTGTCACAGACAATTTTCCATATTGCTCCAGAGAAATCAGTCATTGCAGGAAGTTTGTGGATGATCAGAATCAGAATGAAATGGTTCTGAAATACCCACTCAAAGTATTTTATGAATTAATGCGCTGACTTGAAGTTTGTATTTTGGGCGCATCAAATGGATATCCTAAAACAACAAACACATAAAATCAGCAGTGATTTCACTGATCTTAAGTCTGGCACTTGATATTTATTGTCATGTTTTAAAGCCAATATTAAATTAAAAGGTCTAAAGCTGCTCTACAAGCTTTGTATTAATCACTTTTTAAAACATTTAAATAACTTTTTACAATAACATTTAATTACTTTTTATAAGTCAAATAATATCAAGCACATGTGTTACAATAAATGTGTTAATAAGAAATTTAACATTTACCTTAGGTGCACCATCTTTTTGGATGCCAACATCATTTGTGGCAATTCCTTTCACGCTTCCATCCTCATTGAAAAGAACCTATAATAATGTCAAATACATATAATTTCAACATAATTATAACTATAATTGTTGACTTGCTAAGATTCAGCAGGACTCTTTATTCTTCAGATAATACAAAATACTGATTTATTTCAGATAGTATGTGAAATGTACTGCAAGTTCAAGAAAGTTAATATTTGTATATAAAATATGTTATTACCTCAGCTGCAGCATAGCCTGGATAGACTTCAACACCAAGTGCTTCTGCTTGTTCACCCAACCAGCTCACAAAATGTCCTAGACGAACTATGTAATTCCCATGATTAACCATCGGAAGGCCTAGTTAAGAAAAAAATACATTAGAAATGCTTTTATTATTTAACATAATAGCAAGTTAGTTTAAAATTTATCTTTTGCCACTGAATTTGAGATAACAAGTAATCATTGTTTATGGTTTAATTATACAACTGAACAAACAGCCATGTGCATTAGTTCACAAAGCTGTCATGCAAAAGTATTCTAGGTAGACCTCACTTAACAACCACTCATTCAGCCACCATTTGAAGTAATGACTGCACTGAATTGAGAGGTACTTACAGCTGGTTCTTGTAATTGCAGCTGTTGCTGAGAGTTCTTGGCACACAGCTTGTAATTACAATGTTGCATTATCTTGTAACATGGGACACTGGGGAAGCTGCAGAAGGTTGCAGATGGCGATCATGTGACCGTGGGATTTTGCAGCTACCTGGGGTTTGCCCAGTGTTAACTTGGGCTGCCAGAACTGTTTTTCTTAAGTCAGCGCAGTCACGATTTTGCATTAATTCACTTGATGATGGAGTTCCCAATTCCAATTACCATGGTAAGCAAGCACTACCTGTAGTAAACTCACTGCTCTAAGCTGACATATTTATGTTAAAAAAACCATCCACTTTGTCACCTGAGAAAAATTCTGATATGCTAGAGATGTCAAGTAAATTGACTGTCTTCATTAATGTTTTATAAATACAGTAATACAACACTCTGTCAATACAGACACATTACAGGTAGCCCTCGACTTACAACAGTTTATTTAGTGACCATTCAAACTTAAAATAGCACTGAAAAAAGTGACATGACCATTTTTCACACTTCTGTTGCAGCAACCCCATCGTCGCATGACCAAAATTCAGATGCTTGGCAAATAACATAATTGTGACAGTTGCAGTGTCCTAGATGCACGTGATCACCTTTTGCAACTTCTGACGAACAAAGTCAATTGGAAAGCCAGATTCACTGAACAACTGTGTTACTAACTTAATAACTGCAGCGATTCATTTAATAACTGTGGCAAGAAAGCTGATAAAATAGGGCAAAACTCACTTAACAAATGTCTTACTTAGCAACAGAAATTTTGGGCTCAATTATGGTTATAAGTCCAGGACTAGCTGTACTATTTTCTTGAGTAAAGAAAGAATTTGGGTGAATATTTTTCATCCCAATTCAAAAGGGCGATTTGTGTTAAAATAGTTTCCTATTCAACACTACCTGGAAGAATGGGAACTGGAATTCTATAGTTCTTCGTTAAGATTCCAAATCTGTCTTCTGTTACAGAAGTATGTAGTGGAGCCTTAGGAAAATAAAAGAAATATTATGGTTTTAATGAAGAAACATCCAACTTCTTTAAAATCATTTAAATATTTTGATCATTACAGATATCCTTTAAATTGGAATATTTCATATTCTATTTAAAATAAAAAGTTATAGAATATAAAAATGCACTTCCTGTATGAACAAACAGGATATCAACTAAAAAGTCATTTTTATTCCACCTAAATATCTACTGAAGGCAGTTAGCTAAAAAAAAACATTTTAATTAAACATTTTAATTTAATTTAACAGTGGTTAATGATTATTGTTCTCAAATATTTATTCTTAGTATTCAACATATATTAATCTAATAATTAACCCTCAAATCATTAATCCGTTTTGTAAATAATATTAAGTAGAGATGAATTAGAACAGGGGAACTTACTCCTCGTTCTTTCCAATCTGGAAAAAGTTCTTCCAAAGCACGAGGCTCAAGACAAGCTCCAGACAGGGTATGTGCACCAATCTGAGCAGCCTTCTCCACCAGACATACACGGATCTCTTTGCCATGCTCGCTAGCTAGCTGCTTGAGTCGAATAGCTGCAGAAAGTCCTGCAGGACCTGCTCCAACTATAACAACATCAGCTTCTTCTGCAAATCTTTCCATGCTTACTCCTTTCATAGAGGAAAATAAAATCATCAGATATGGCGTTAAATTAAAATAAACTGTTCCATTCCCCTTGATCTAAGACATTCATAGCAAATTCATACAATGAACTAAAAGAAGATAGATGCATACCAGAACTTTTGTCTTGCTGGAGAATTATTAAGTGGTCACCTCTATCTATTACAATTGTCCTGGCTCAACTTAGCCAAAATTTACGAAGTACTGTTGGTTCTAAAACCTTGTTTATGTTGAATGTAAAAATAAATCAGTTACAGACCATAAAACATGTTGCTGGACGGATCTAGGACAATAACTTGAAGGCTATTAAGAAGGCTTTCATAATTAAAGAGTCCACAATACAACTTTCAAACAAAATAGATTTACATTTCCACAAGCCTACATTTACTTTAAGTGACACACTAATTACTGCAAATGTTTTCTGCCTTATTTCTGCTGAGAAAAATAACATTGAATTTTAATTTCCTATATGTCAAAAATAAAGATACGCTATTAATAAAAGAATGCAAAGATATTGTTACATATTACTACAGATTTATAGGATATCGTCCCAAAATAAAGATAGTCCCCAACTTAGAAACATTTGTTTAATAACTGTTCAAAGTTAATATGGTGCTGAAAAAATTGATTTATGACCTGTTCCTGCACTTACTACTGGCACAGCATCCTCAAAGTCACATGATCAAAATTTGAGCATTTAGTAATCAGAAAGTAATTCAGCAACCTGGGGTCATATGATTGTTATTCACAACTTTCCCAGGTGACTACCAACAAACAAAGTCAATGAAGGAATCTGGATTTGATTAACCACCACACGATTCACTTAACAGCTACAGTTATTCACATAACAACCAGAGGTACCAGAAGTACAGGCAGATTTCAAACAGGCAGAGATCAAATTGCTAACATATGCTGGATCATGGATAAAGCTAGAGAGTTCCAGAAAAACATCTACTTCTGCTTCATTGACTACAGATGAAAACTCGAAAAATTAGAATATCGTGCAAGAGTTCATTTATTTCAGTAATGCAACTTAAAAGGTGAAACTAATTTAGGAGATAGACTCATTACATGCAAAGCAAGATAGTTCAAGCCGTGATTTGTCATAATTGTGATGATTATGGCTTACAGCTCATGAAAATCCCAATTCCACAATCTCAGAAAAGTAAAATATTGTGAAAAGGTGCAATATTCTAGGCTCAAAGTGTCCCACTCTAATCAGCTAATTAAGCCATAACACCTGCAAAGGGTTCCGAGCCTTTAAATGGTCTCTCAGTCTGGTTCAGTAGGAATCACAATCATGGGAAAGACTTCTGACCTGACAGTTGTGCAAAAAACCATCATTGACACCCTCCATAAGGAGGGAAAGCCTCAAATGGTAATTGCAAAAGAAGTTGGATGTTCCCAAAGTGCTGTATCAAAGCACATTAATAGAAAGTTATGTGGAAGGGAAAAAGGTGGAAGAAAAAGGTGCACAAGCAGCAGGAAGACCGCAGCCTGGAGAGGATTGTCAGGAAAAGGCCATTCAAAAGTGTTGGGGACTTTCACAAGGAGTGGACTGAAGCTGGAATCAGTGCATCAAGAGCCACCACACACAGACGGATCCTGGACATGGGCTTCAAATGTTGTATTCCTCTTGTCAAGCCGCTCCTGAACAACAAACGTCAGAAGCGTCTTACCTGGGCTAAAGAAAAACAGACCTGGTCTGTTGCTCAGTGGTCCAAAGTCCTCTTTGGAAACCAAGGACCCAGAGTATGGAGGAAGACTGGAGAGGCACATACTGTAAGATTCTTGAAGTCCAGTGTGAAGTTTCCACAGTCTGTGTTGATTTGGGGAGCCATGTCATCTGCTGGTGTTGGTCCACTGTGCTTCATTAAGTCCAGGGTCGACGCAGCCGTCTACCAGGAGATTTTGGAGCACTTCATGCTTCCTTCCGCAGACTATCTTTATGGGGATGCTGACTTCATTTTCCAGCAGGACTTGGCACCTTCCCACACTGCCAAAAGCACCAAAACCTGGTTCGGTGACCATGCGATTACTGTGCTTGATTGGCCAGCAAACTCGCCTGAACCTGAACCCCATAGAGAATCTATGCGGCATTGCCAAGAGAAAGACGAGAGACATGAGACCAAACAATGCAGAAGAGCTGAAGGCCACTATTGAAGCATCCTGGTTTCCATAACACCTCAGCAGTGCCACAGGCTGATAGCTTCCATGCCACGCCGCATTGAGGCAGTAATTGCTGCAAAAGGGGCCCAAACCAAGTACTGAGTACATACGCATGCTTATATTTTTCAGAGGTCCAATATTGTTCTATGTACAATCCTTGTTTTATTAATTGCATGTCATATTCTAATTTTGTGAGATTGTGGATTTGGGGTTTTCATGAGCTGTAAGCCATAATCATCACAATTATGACAAATCACGGCTTGAACTATCTTGCTTTGCATGTAATGAGTCTATCTCATGTATTAGTTTCACCTTTTAAGTTGCATTACTGAAATAAATGAACTTTTGCACAATATTCTAATTTTTTGAGTTTCACCTGTATGCTAAAGCCTTTGATTGTGTGGATCACAACAAATTGTGGCAAGAGATGGGAGTACCAGAGCATCTTGTCTGTCTCTTGAGAAATCTAGATGCAGATCTAGAAGCAACAGTGAGAACTGGACACAGAACCACTGACTGATTCAAAATTGAGAACGGAGTTCAGTAAGGCTGTATACTGTTGCCCTGACTATTTAACTTATATGCAGAGCACATCATGAGAAAGGTGGAGGCAGTTGAATCATAAGTTGGATCTCCAGGAGAAATATCAACAACCTCAGATATGCAGAGGATACCACTCTAATGACAGAAAGTGAAGAGGAACTAAAAAGCCTCTTGATGCAGGTGAAGGAGGAGAATGCAAAAGTTGGCTTGAAACTCAATATTAAGAAAACTAAGATCATGGCATTCGGCCCTCTCAATTCCTGGCAAATGGATGGAGAAGAAATGGAGGTAGTGACAGATTTTATTTTCCTTGGCTCCAAGATCACCCCAGATGGGGGCTACAGCCAAGAAATTAAAAGACGCTTGCTCCCGGGGAGGAAAGCTATGGCAAATCTAGACAGCATACTAAAAATCAGAGACGTCACCCTGCCAACAAAAATGTGTATAGTCAAGGCTATGGTTTTCCCAGTTGCAATGTATGGCTGTGGAAGTTGGACCATAAGGAAGGCTGAGCACCAAGAATTGAAGCCTTTGAACTATGGTGCTGGTGAAGACTCCTGTGAGTCCCTTGGACTGCAAGGTGATTAAACCGGTCAGTCCTAGAGGAGAACAACCCTAACTGCTCTTTAGAAGGCCAGATCCTGAAGATGAAACTCAAATACTTTGGCCACATAATGATTAGGGAGAACTCACTGGAGAAGAGCCTAATGGTGGGAACCATTGAGGGCAAAAGAAGAATGGGAGATGACAGAGAATGAGGTGGCTGGATGGAGCAGTCGGCTTGAGCTTAAATAGACTCCAGGGGATGCTAGAGGACAGGAAGGCTTAGAGGAACATTGTCCATGGGGTCGCGAGGGGTCAGACACGACTTCACGACTAACAAAAAATATATAAATTATAAAGATCATATATATTATGTAATTTTATTTGTCAAACAGTTTACTCTTTCCACTTCTAGGCTACTCTTTGATTATGGAAAAATATGTATATTATTTAAACACTGCCACTTACCTTCCCACCGTTTGTCTTTCTCCCGGGGGTGAATGGTATAGTGAGTGGTGATACGAGGAACTGTTGAAGTCCATCTTGCTGCATATAAAGGTAGAAGACTGTCTTTTCTTGCAGACTTAAAGGCATACAGAAGATGAAGTGCTGGAGTAAGACAACAACACTTATTTTGTAAACACATTTTATTTTAACAATTGTTTAGATTGGATAAGGGCTTGAACACTCCACTATTGTATGAGAAAGTACACATGCAGTCTTGTTTTGGCAATCACAGTTGGGACCAGCATCTCCCTAAGCAACTTGGTCACTTAGTAAAATATCACATGAGTATGAGAAGCTTACAATCTCACTTCTGATATTGCTGGTTAAGCAATAGTATCATACTGAACAATTAACCTGTATCTCATTCTATAATTTTATTGATTTCTATTCTATTATTGACTTCTAGATAGCATATATTGTAGCATACTCTTAAAAATGTATATTATAAAGGGAAAAAAAGACTGCTGCATTGCTTATGTTGCTTATTGCAGTGAACCACTGGATTTGTTATTGAGGTCTTTAGTTGCATCTGGTAAATGACTCACAATGTTCACAGTATAGGGCTGTAGGTGCTATGGGTTTGCTGATGGCATCTAGTCTATTTTTTCATTTTTGTTTGTTATGGCCTGTTTTATTTCTATAAGTGTGGACCTATGTTTTGCCAACCTTCTTCATGCTTCAGCCAATTTTCTTTGCAGCAGAATGCTGTACTTTCCAACCGAGTGTGTTTTCAAAATTAAAGATACCACACAGCACATGTGTACAAACACTTCTGAATTTCTTCTAGTACACTGGTGTCAAACTCGCGGCATCACATTGCTGTCATATGACATTTTGCGACATTTTTCTCCTTCATGGAGCTGGGGTGGGCATGGCCTGCATGTGACGGATCCAGCCCGTGGGCTGCCAGTTTGACACCCCTGTTCTAGTACCATGGATTGATTGCAGTACCATTCTTTGTTTCATTTAGTATTATGTCATAGATTGAAATCTGTGTTATTTGTTAATACATTTAGAAAACTTGAAACTTCCAAAATATTTTGAAGCAAAGTTGAAGATTCTGCATCATAAAGTCACATTAGTAATAGTAATGACTGATACTTTTTGTTCTGACAGCAATGCTTTATGTTACTTTTCTGTCAGAAGCCCTGTATCAAGTATTCCAAAGACTGAGGCAGTTAGATTAATTGTTGATATCACCTATGGCAGCCATTTTTGAGCAATTATTTAAATTTAATAGGCTGCTCAACTCCAAATGAATCTGGATAGCTTACAACTACAGGAAATCCTCGACATAAAACCACAATTGGGATTAGAATTTATGTTGCTAAAGTAAGGCAATCGGTTAAGTCACTGTCATGCCCCTGGTGAAGACTGACTCCGAGGAAGAGGAGGAACAGCCAACAGGGTGTGGGAGTATGGCTCCAGAGGTGGTGGAGGAGGCTAGGGAAGGGCAGAGGCCAGCTCAGCAATCAGAAGAGGATCCAGGCCCATCCCCTATCCATCCCAGGGCATGCAATGAGGAGAGGATCAGGGAAAAGCATGGTCTACTTGGGAGGAGAGGGCCATGATCCTCCTCAGAGCTTACAGCTGGGAGCTATGTATATAAGTTTGTAACTGCCTATGCAGAATTGCTGGAGTCAAAGTTAGTGTTTCCTTTGAAAGAGGTTTTTATTTGTTGGTGTTCTTTCCAAGGACTTTCCCCAGTTACCTGCTTGGAATGTATGATTACTTATCTTGGTTTGATTCGGAACTCTCAGCCAATAGGGTTTGTTCTTGTTTTCCTTTTGCCTCATTATTTACTTTGGGGACTTTAAACTGTGACTAATAAAACAATTAAGTTGAAGGCATTGCTGGACTTTAATTCATGTTTTGGGTTTGCGGTGATTTTGAGAGACTACAGGTCATCACAGTCACACTTGATTTTACAACTTTTTTGCCATAACTGTTGAGCAACTCATTGTAGTTGTTAAGTGAATCACAGTCATTAAGCAAATCCACCTTCTACCACTGACTTTGCTTGTCTGTCTGGCTGGGAAGGTCATAAATGGCGATTGAGATGCTGCAATCATTGTAAACACATGCCAGTTGCCAAGTGTTCCAAAGAAACTCATGCGTTGCAAATAGCCCTCAGACTGTACGTTCTCTATCCCTGGAATTAGAAGAGTAATGACTACATTCCATCCCTACCATAGGATGCAGCTAGTAGCTTGCAAAAATGATTCTATACCATATTTTATTATTTTATGGATGGCAGAAAGAGAGAATGCAACTGGCCAAATAACTACGGTACTCTGAGGGGCATTTCTATTATCATCAGAGGATACCTTTAGTTTGCCTACCTCTCAACTTCTTTTTCTTTGCTGTAAAGAAGTTGAGCTGTGTTGGCTTGGCTGGGGCATGTCAGGATCAGTAAGTAACAGGAAAGCAGCCAAGCAAGACCTAGCTGCCAGTTCTGTTTTCAGCTGTTGGGCAAAAAGGGACAGTGATTGGTTAGATATTCTCTGTATGTCCTAATCTACAATGCTCTTATTTCTAAAAAGGCTTTCAACTAGATCAAATAGTATGAAGTAGTTTGAACTGAAGAAGAATTCGAGAATAGAAAGGCTATCATCCTGGAGTTCCTCCAGGTTCTTTCTTCTCACTAGCGTGTTCAGATCTCATATTCATTACCTTTTATGCCAAGTTTCTGTTTTGCAATTCATTCATCGTAATTACACTATTATAAATGCATAGGACCTGCAAATATGTTGTTCTACAAGAAGACTGATCTATGTTCTAACAAAATTACAGGATTTTGTAAGCCAGGAACCTTTGCCCTAATTTTATTTCTGACCAATAGGGGGAAAGGAAAAAGAAACTTGGTTTGAAGAGAATCCTTGATGGCCACCCAAACCCTATCCCCAGATGGGCTCTCATTTTTCTCACCCATTGTTTAATTATCTTATTTATTCCCATGGGTTTAGGTCTCCCAAGATCAAAACTCTTATCTATTTTCCATGTTGTTTGATGGTATTTGAATCAAAACCCCGATTATGCTCACAGGTCTGAGTATGGCTTGCATGTTAATTCATTTTGCACACTTTATCTACATTTACAGTTGCATCCATTCTAGTTAATGTGTGTGTATGCATATATGTGTGTGTTTACACACACACACACACACACGCACCAGTTTGCCTTTTTTCCACCGACAGCTGTCAACTCTTAATTTCTCCAGAGAATATTTTGGTGATCAGCAGTTGCACCAAACTGGAACCCCACACAGAAATAACAAGGAACCTAGCACAAATTAACAACTACCTGTCTTTTCTGGAGAAAAAAAAATTCTTGGGTTTTGTTCTCTATTTCTAGCCTCGATTCTCACTTTCAGCGGGAGTCGAGAAACTGCGCTCTGCAACTGAGAACTTCCCTTCCTCCCGAGAAAACATACCTTCAACGGGCGCAAGGCTTTGATGTTAATTAAACGATATTCGTTAAGAAGAGAGAATATAAACGAATAGGGTTTCAAAACCCGAAAACCATTGCCACTATTCAGAAAACAGACGGAAAAGATTGTTTCACCTTGACGTGAAAGCCCGCAGGTGGGGAACAGCATGGTGCTGAGTGAGGGTACCTTCAAGACAAACCAAAGCAGCAGCAGTTCTCCCTCTGAGGTTTCCAAGAGACTCCTTCTCTTTAAAAAAGCGTTTAAGGACTTTTATCTCGTGTGTGTCCACAGCTCAAGGGAAAATCACAACCGGGTTTCCATTTCCCCACCACCACCACTTCTTCGGCTAAAGCAACACACAAGCTCCCATGTTTACGTCGAAATCGCGGCGCTCGCAAAACAGCTCGGAAAATGGAAGAGCAAAGAATACATCCATTAAAAAAACTACCCTTCCCAGCATGCCCCGCAGGACGGGCCTTCCTGGTGCTGGCCAGAAAAACCGTGAAGCGCTTTCTGGGAGGAGTAGTTTTCGTTAAGTGCCTCAGAGAGAAATGGTCGCGCAAAACGAACGGACGAGCTACCAGGTTGTTAACATAAGGTTGCTTTTTGTTTTTTATACAATAGAAGTAGCTTTCCCCTTTTGAGTCCCGAGAGCAGCGAAACCCGCGCCAGGTCTGAGGATCACTTTGTCAAGAACGGCTTGGAATTTTTAACGAGCCTTCAGAGACCGAGGCACAGCCTACCCATTTTCTAAGGCTTTTTTTTCCTCCTTCTACCTTTAAAGGCGCACTGCGGAAGCCTAGGCGGGTCTTAAAAATGCTGCAGTGAGCGTTGATTGGTTGGAGCGCTCTGGGATTTTGGCCTACCCCTTCTTTGAAATTTTGCGCAGCGTTTTTCCGTAGGAGTGACACTGCCATTGCCTTGGCGGTGTGGGCGAGTCCTCATTATAGAAGGGGGGGGCGTGATTCTGAACTGCCCACGTGCGGCCTTCCCCCTCCCTTAGAATCTTTAAGCATTCTGTAAATTATAGCATTTGAACCACAAAAAAGAGTAAAGATAGATAATTAATAAATATAGAATATAGGTAGAACAAAAATATATTTTGTATAAGTTAATATCTGTTATTATTGCACATAGGATTGTTACATAATCACCCCCACAAGAAGTTGTCTTTGAATGATATACTTTTAATGGTTTTTTTCCTCAATGTTTTTATGTCTTATGTTGTTTGTCTATATGTTTTTTGTTTTTTCTCTTTTTCTTATTATGTTTTATGTTTTTAAGCTAATAACATTTAATAAAGTTTATAAAAAGAAAAAAAAGAGCAACGTATTTTTGTGTTCTCAGCGCTCGGTTTAAATGCATTGTGCCACATAAAAGTCACCCCTGACAGAATTACAGTACTTTCCTTCTGTGTAAAAAAAAAGCATGTTCTTATTCTGAGGTCCGTGCATGATCTTTAATGTTTTGTTTATTTCTTACTTGGCTAAAATGTGAAGAAACGATATTGTAAATAAGTGTACATTCTGCTTCCCACCCCCACAATAAGAGTTACATTGATGTTGTAGGCAAAGAAATCCCAGCTGAGTGACACAAGCAAGTCAATTAGCGCATGCAGCATTTTAATAATTTAGTCAGTTTGCTCTATGATGATAAATACTGGATTGGCTTATGCTTTTTCAACAGCATAAGTTTTTTTATTAAGTCATTTTGCATTACTTTAAACTAACATATAACTAATTTTTGTTCAGAGGGGTGTTCAGAGTATAGGAAATACGATGTGCATGAACTCTTATAAAGAAAGGCAAACAGGAAATAGAGATAATGGTGACATGGCTTACACAACTGAAATACAGATAGTTCTTGACTTACAACCACAATTAAGCCCAAAATTTCTGTTATTAAGTGAGGCATTAGTTAAGTGAGTTTTGCCCCATTTTACAACAGTTGTTAAGCGATTCACTGCAGTTGATAGTAACACAATTGTTATCTGGCTTCCCCATTGACTTTGCTTGCCAAAAGGTTGCAAAAGGTGGATCACATGGGACACAACAATGGTCATAAGTATGAGTCAGTTGCTAAGTATCTGAATATTGATCACATGACCAGGGGGATGCTACAAAAGTTGTAAGTATGAAAAATGTTCATAAGTCACTTTTTTCAGTGCTGCTGTAAATTTGAACGATCACTAAATGAATGGTTGCAAGTTGAGAACTACCTACAGGTGAAACTCAAAAAATTAGAATATTGTGCAAAAGTTCATTTATTTCCGTAATGCAACTTAAAAGGTGAAACTAATATATGAGATAGACTCATTACATGCAAAGCAAGATAGTTCAAGCTGTGATTTGTCATAATTGTGATGATTATGGCTTAAGCTCATGAAAATCCCAAATCCACAATTTCAGAAAATTAGAATATTACATGCAATCAATAAAACAAGGACTGTACAAAGAACAATATCATACCTCTGAAAAGTATAAGCATGCATATGTACTCAGTACTTGGTTTGGGCCCCTTTTGCAGCAATTACTGCCTCAATGCGGCGGGTAAGGAAGCTATCAGCCTTTGGCACTGCTGAGGTGTTATGGAAGACCAGGATGCTTCAATAGCGGCCTTCAGCTCTTCTGCATTGTTTGGTCTCATGACTCTCATCTTTCTCTTGGCAATGCCTCATAGATTCTCTATGGGGTTCAGGTCAGGCGAGTTTGCTGGCCAATCAAGCACAGTAATCCCACGGTAATTGAACCAGGTTTTGGTGCTTTTGGCAGTGTGGGCAGGTGCCAAGTCCTGCTGGAAAATGAAGTCAGCATCCCCATAAAGCTCGTTTGCGGAAGGAAGCATGAAGTGCTCCAAAATCTCCTGGTAGACGGCTGCGTCGACCCTGGACTTAATGAAGCACAGTGGACCAACCCCTGCAGATGACATGGCTCCCCAAATCAACACAGACTGTGGAAACTTCACACTGGACTTCAAGAATCTTACAGTGTGTGCCTCTCCAGTCTTCCTCCATACTCTGGGTCCTTGGTTTCCAAAGAGGACTTTGGACCACTGAGCAACAGACCAGGTCTGTTTTTCTTTAGCCCAGGTAAGACGCTTCTGACGTTTGTTGTTCAGGAGTGGCTTGACAAGAGGAATACAACATTTGAAGCCCATGTCCAGGATCCGTCTGTGTGTGGTGGCTCTTGATGCACTGATTCCAGCTTCAGTCCACTCCTTGTGAAAGTTCCCAACACTTTTGAATGGCCTTTTCCTGACAATCCTCTCCAGGCTGCGGTCTTCCTGCTGCTTGTGCACCTTTTTCTTCCACACTTTTCCCTTCCACATAACTTTCTATTAATGTGCTTTGATACAGCACTTTGGGAACATCCAACTTCTTTTGCAATTACCTTTTGAGGCTTTCCCTCCTTATGGAGGGTGTCAATGATGGTTTTCTGCACAGCTGTCAGGTCAGAAGTCTTTCCCATGATTGTGATTCCTACTGAACCAGACTGAGAGACCATTTAAAGGCTCGGAACCCTTTGCAGGTGTTATGGCTTAATTAGCTGATTAGAGTGGGACACTTTGAGCCTAGAATATTGAACCTTTTCACAATATTCTAGTTTTCTGAGATTGTGGATTTGGGGTTTTCATGAGCTGTAAGCCATAATCATCACAATTATGGCAAATCATGGCTTGAACTATTTTGCTTTGCATGTAATGAGACTATCTCATATATTAGTTTCACCTTTTAAGATGCATTACTGAAATAAATGAACTTTTGCACGATATTCTAATTTTTCGAGTTTCACTTGTGTATAGGGCTGTTTATTCTGTATGTGGAGAAGGCAGTCCTGTAGGTATCTTGGTGCAGAGTCATACTGGGGTTCATAGATTAAAACTTCGAATTGCACCTGGAAAATTACTGGAAATCAGTGTAGCAACCACAGAATAAAGATTATATGTTTGATGCAGATATGATTTGATTTGCAGAGCCCTGCATTTTGTACTAGTTTCTTTTTTTTGTGTGGTCTTCAGAAATAGCCCATATAGAGAGCCTTGTTTAATTGAAATAGATGGCCAACACTGCATGGAGCCAGTGCCCCAAATAAATTCACAACAGGGTACCTGCCAAAGCTGGACCATGATACCCTGAATCCACTAGCACAAGCCATGGCTTTGCCTATCTAGCAATAACTTATGAGTCCAGGAGAAACCTATATCACAGACCTGTTCTTTCACAGTAAATGGACCATCCTTTGTAGTATCACCAGACCCAGCATAGATTCTTCTTCAAAAACTTTACCCCATCTTGCTTGCATTCAGACTCTTTTTATCCCGTCAGCATAAAAATACCAGTTTAATACACCTTGGTATTTTTGGTGCAGCCTGGGGTATAGACTTCCTAGTCTCCCCTGCAGCCTAGATATTCTCTGGGGATCTTTCATCAACTTATTAACCAAGCTTGACTTTAGCTTCTGAACCCATAGAAGAAGAGCTAGGTGCTGCTTTAGAAAGTAATGGATCAAATTAGTCATGACTACCTTGTATAAGTGGTGTCTATGAGTGTACTCTGAGCATGCTCAAGCTTAGAATCTCATAATGCAATGGAACCAAAAAAAAGAAAGAAAACTATTATACATTTGTATGAAGATTGAACTTTATTTGAAAAGAACATCAAACTGTCTACTTTATGTACAAAATTGTGTATGGCATAATACTTGTTTATAGTCTAGTTCAGGTATTCCAAAATTCAGTATGTGTTAAAAAATACAGTAAACAAAATAGAAAATGTATTTTATTTTCCAAGCCTGAAAAATCTGAAAGGATAAACTATGCAGCTGCATTTTTCCAAAGTGAGTTAGGTTAATAAAGAAGACTGACACAAAGGTATTTTTGTGAAAAGGAAACTGGAGTGATTTTTTTTTGGTGAGGAAGAAAAGACATTCCAGGAAGCTTCATCAGTTGTACTGGTTGGTGTGGGAGATGGAAAGACAGATACTGACAGCTGAGAGTAGATGGTGGGGGGATGGAAGGATAGGTTCTGATAGGATAATGTGAGTGGAGGGCAGTTGTGTTTCTTTGCAATCATATGGTCTTAACAGATGTTGCCTTCAGAAGTTGTGGGAGCTTCATCCCTGTTGAAGCCTTCAAGAAGAGACTGAACTGCCATTTGTCAGAAATTGTGTAGGGTCTCCTGCTTGGGTTGGACTAGATGACCGTGTCCTTAGGGTCACTTGAATCAGAGGTGTGGAATATTCTTGGAACACCAAAAGGACTGCATTGTAAATTGAGGAAATCCTCCCCCTCTGTTGAGGGAGAGAAGTGTTCAATTCTAACATACATGTGGACTCTTTGGCATGGCCCTACATGGCTTAGGACCGGGGTATTTGCGGGAGACCCAGCTGCCAGTAACAGCCTCCCAACATCCCGTGCGCTCCCATAGGCAGGGCCTCCTTGGGGTGCCGTCAGCCAGACATTGTCGGCTGGCGACCCCTAGGGGTAGGGCCTTCTCTGTGGGAGCACCCACCCTATGGAATCAGCTACCCCTGGAGCTTCGGGTGGCCCCTGACCTCCAATCCTTCCATCATGGCCTGAAAATATGGCTTTTCCAACTTGCCAACCTGGACTGATGAAGGGGATGGGATTTTAGTAATAGTTTGTATTAATTTTAATTGGTTATTGGGATTTTTGAATTTAATTGTTTTTTTAATATTTGTATTGACATTTTTTTATCATTGTGAGCCACCCTGAGTCCTTCAGGAGATAGGGCGGCATAGAAATCCCATTAAATAAATAAATAAATAAATAAATAAATAAATAAATAAATAAATAAATAAATAATGGAACTTGTTCTCTGACTGAATATAAGGCTGCAAATGATAAAAAGTTTTCCAAAACAAGTAATAATAGATACAGCCCAGATGAATACTCTCTGTATACTGCTGGCTAACAGGTTCTCAAAGGATGGGATACCATCAGTATTTGGCTTGCAGGTACGAATGTGAGGAGCAAAGCCATAATATTCAATTTTTCTAAAGTATTGGGGGTGGGGGAAACAAGACTTGTCTGTATCAAACTGAAACTTGTGGAATGGAATACTTTATTATATACTTCATTATATATTATGTAAGTATCAACAGATGCTTGCTCTTTTCGTTACAATGATGAAAGGGTTGCGTTGCAACCAGTGGTGTGATTCACCCGGTGTAACAACCGCTTCGCAAGCACTCCATGTTTAAAAAAGCCAATTTTCAGCTCTAATATTTACCTTCTACTACAGCCCCTGTGAATAAAACAGCTGAAGTACAGCAATCCGCCCTACCGTGCGAATCATCTATGCTCTAAAACAACACAATAAAGCACAGGAAAGAGCAGGGGTGGGTGGGTGGAGCCAAATGCTCACCGGAACTACTGATTCACCCAAACTGGTAGAATCCCACTCCTGATTGCAGCCCATTGTCCCTCTGTGTCCATGAGTTTATGGGAGGTGTAGGCCCAGAGCTGTATTTTTCCTTGGCTATTTCTTTGGAGAAGCACTGCTGCCACTGCCACGTCACTGGTGTCTGCTTCGATGACAAAGGGTTATGTCATCATGTTTTATTTTATTTATTTATTTATTTATTTGATTTGTCAATCGCTTACAAGATAATAGGTATAAGTATAAACATAGATATGAACAAATGAAATGGATATATATAAGAAAAATAAAAAAAGAGTCAATAGGACAGGGACGGTAGGCACGTTGGTGCGCTTACGCACGCCCCCTACAGACCTCTTAGGAAAGGGGGGAGGTTAATAGTAGACAGTCTAAGGTTAAAATTTTTGGAGTTTGGGGAAGAAACCACAGAGTCAGGTGGAATATTCCAGACATTGACCACTCTGTTGCTGAAGTCATATTTCCTGCAATCAAGTTTGGTGAGGTTAACCTTGAGTTTGTATCTATTGTGCGCCCTTGTATTGTTATGGTTGAAGCTGAAGTATTCATTGACAGGTAGGACATTGCAATGTATGATTTTATATACTATACTTAGATTGGACCGAAGGCAGCATAGTTCTAGGTTTTCTAGGCCTAGAATTTCAAGTCTGGTAGCATAAGGTATTCTGCAACGAGCAGAGGAGTAGAGAACTCTTCTTGTGAAATATTTCTGGACTTTCTCAACTGTGTTGATATCAGATATGTGATATGGGTTCCAGACTGATGAGCTGTATTCAAGTATTGGTCTAGCAAATGTTTTGTATGCCCTAGTTAGTAGTGTGATATTACCAGAGAAAAAGCTACACAGGATTAGGTTAACACTCTTAATGCTATTTTTGGCTATGTAGTTACAGTGGGTTCTAGCACTTAGATCAGTAGAGATGAGTACTCCAAGGTCCTTGACAGAGTTTGGATCATCAACAAGGTCTTGACTATTCAGCTTGTATTTTATTTTCTGATTTTTTTGCCAATATGTAAGACAGAGCATTTATTTGTTGAGATTTGAAGTTGCCATTTGTTTGACCATTCTGATACATAGCCGAGGTCTTTTTGAAGGGTAGCAGTATTGTCTGTGGTGTTTAATAGCTTTACATCATCAGCGAAGAGAGCGCAGTTGCTCTTAATGTGATCACAGAGGTCATTCATCTAGAGTATGAAGAGAGTTGGTCCTAGAATGCTGCCTTGGGGGACACCACTGTTGACAGGTACAGAATGTGCGTGATGTCATGACATATGTACAAAGTGGACAGGGGCTTGCATTGCAATGTCACAATGCTGCTTTTGTGATTTTGACCCCACCCCAACTCAAAGCCCTCTCTCTTCAAGGATGCCACTAATATTCCTTAGTAAAATCTAAATTTACATCAGTTTTCTTGGATGGGTAAATAACATTTTGATGGACGGCTTTGATAATCATCTATATTTAATGTACATGAATCTAGCTAGGATTTTATATTTTGATGAAAAAAAGTTTCACTAGCCAAAACTATATTTACAGTCTTCTGTAAGTATTTGAGGCACTAGCCCTCTTCTTTATATACAAATGCCTAACCCACGCTCCCCCACCCCACAAATGCCATACAACTTTCAACTGATGTGTTTGGTCTTTGCAGGTACAGAAACATCCCAGCATCACTCCTATTCTGTAAATGTTAATCTGTGGCATATTTCGGCAGGTTCTAAAATAAATAGTTGCAGCAAGGAAAGAGTGGCTTTAGGCAGAAAGTATCTAATTTGACTAAAAAGAACATTTCTTTTTGTTATGTATGTAGGTTTGAATGTCATTGGTTTAGTTTGAATTGTTCTTGTAAAATGTCAAATATGATTGGTTTGAAAAGTGCGGGAAAACCCTGCACTCTGATTGGCTGGCAACTGCGGCTGCTGGCTATAAGTAGCAGCCGTAGCCCAGCCAAGATGGGTCCATTCGAGCTGTAGTCACTAATAAACTCTTCACTGAAGCTCTTCGCGTCTGACTTTTCATGCAAACTTAACACTTTTTATTTTGTTTTTGGGCATATGGATTTGTTTTAAAAACAATTGCCAGTTTCAAACAAAAACTCCCTGAATAATGTGTGTGTGTGTTAAAAAAAATCCTATGCAGTAGTTTTGACATCAATAGCTACAAAATCTGGTTTCCTTATTCTGATTCTTCCCCCCCCCCTGACAACCTTAGATGTTTATGTGCATAAAGGTACATATAAAACTAATTGAGCCTTCTGTATATGCCAACTGTTCTTTATCTCGTAAATCTTCCCTCACACACATATACTGTTCCTCTTTCCATCAGAAATAGCAGAGGAGGAGGAGGAGGAAGAGGAGAATGGAGACAGCGAAGGACAGCTAGACTTGGAAGGGTAGTGATAGTTAATTTGGAGGCAGATAAGGAAACTGGATAGGCCATCCCCATTTAGATGTTAAATTCAGCAGGCATCTCTCTCAAGTTATAGCTAATCTTTGAAAATATTCAGAGTTCTCATATGTCTTCATCCATATGTATCCCCTGGCTTCCTTTTCAAAACTTCTACTCTTATCAGCAAAGTTAAGACAAATCCTCAATTCACAGTTAATTATATTGGGGAAAATCCTAATCTTCCAAAAATAAATGTTATATAAAGTGTCATAGTGGGGCTTACTCATATACAGCTCACTCTTGTCATCTGGCGGAGTTTGATAAGTCCAATGACTAAAATTAAGCATATTAGGATAATTACCAAGTTAACATAATAAGCATCAGGGCAAGAATTCTATACATGGCCCTTTAAAAAAAACCTTTACATGTTATGCAATATACATATAGGCATACTTTTTCATTATAATATGATTTCCCTTTTTGTCTAAGGCAGGAAAAAATATAATATTCAATATATATTATATATCAAATTATTATAGCCTTTACAAATGCGAAAGGTCTTTCAGATAGTTAAATAATGGTTGGAAGAAGGTACTGAATTCTGTTGTTAGCTAGGTCTTTATGAAAGAAAAACCCACAAACATATTTAGCGTAAAGTTACAAGGTTTTCCTTCTCCATGGCCCTCCCCACTTGATCAGACTACCAGTGTCCAATAGCATCCTGGTGTGATGTTTTGGGAACTACTTTGATGTCAGGCGCATCTTGAAAAGGTTTCACATTCGTTCCTAGACCACAATGTCCCCAAATTTCTTTGGCCCCACCCTCAGTTTATGGCAGGATGCCAGCAAGCTTAGCAAAGCGTAGCAAAGATGTCAGAGCTGGCAGATTATTTCATTGTTAGAATTTGTAATCTAAGGAGTATTCAAGATTTTTTTTACTTCCGGTGCTATGGGCGTAGCTTGGTGGCCGTGGCAGGGGAAGGATACTGCAAAATCCCATTCCCTCCCACCCCACTAACCTGCTTTCCAGCTCTGTTCTCCTGTGCAGGGCAACAAAAGAAGACCCAGCCGATCATCTGGGACTTGGGAGGTGGAGAATAGATGGGGGCGGGGCCAGTCAGAGGTGCTATTTGCCAGTTCTCCAAACTACTGAAATTTTCCCCTGCCGGTTCTCCAGAACTGTTCAGAACCTGCTGAATACCACCTTTGATTCAGGTGCTGTATTATTTCATAAAAAATAAATTGGCTTATATTGTTCCATATAATTGTGTTTTTCATTCTGAATTACATACAATGTACTAAGTTATTTGGTTTTGTTTCTAAAATGCGCTGGTTATATATAAAGAATGGCTTAGTGTCTTTTGCAAACAATCAATTCTGGCTTATTTAATAAACCATGGTTAAGGGAATAATGATTTGTTACAATTGTGAATTCAGCCATATTGCCAGGGTTACATCATATTTATTCTGGATGGGTATATTGGTGTCTGATACTGCATTAGGAAAATGTATGATTGAACTTTAGTCCTTTTTTTTAGATAGCAACAATGAAATTCCCCTCTATGTGTAGTAGGCCTTTATCAATATGCGTAGTAGGCCTTCATCTCACCTCCACCCAACATTATTGATTTTTGAAAATTATCTTTCCAAATTTTATTTAGTTTTATTTATATCCACATTTATTATTTTTCTGATTAATTCAAGGTAGCAAACATACCCAATACACTATCCTCATTTTCCCACAACAGCCCTGTGAGGTACGTTGAACTCAGAGGTGGTATTCAGCAGGTTCTGACCAGTTCTGGAGAACCGGTAGCGGAAAGTTTGAGTAGTTCGGAGAACCGGCACATACCACCTTTTTTTTAAAAGAATTTTTTATTTTTAGACAAACATACACAGACAAAACATAAAAACATAAAGCCATTTTCCAATTACATACATATAGTGTGTCGGTAGGTTACAAATATTTTTGTGCATCTTCTCCATAGTCCTCAATTACAATTGTTTATATATATTCTCATATTATCAAACAGATATTTCTAAATATATTTATTATCATTGTTAATCAATCATTTGACTATACTATTATTCATTCATGTTATGCGAGATAATGGCTAAGGCAGAACTAGAACTCACAGTCTGTTGGTTTCTAGCCTTGGGCCCTAATCCCTAGGTCAAGCTAATCTATTGAATATGATATAATATTTAATTTATGATATAAATATTCTTTCCTGGGAGGAAAACTGTTATTTCTGCTAAGACATCTTTATTCCCAGTAATTATAATCTCTATGAACCATTAATCCAATCCCTACCATTTGTTCCCTCAGTTACTCTTTTTGTAAAAATAGACAGCTATGTAAAACATAACCTTAGAACACTTGTAACATCTTGAAGTTTTATATAAATTATAAGATGTTAGCTCAAGTAAAAATCTTCTACTTACAATTCAGCTAATCTCTAAGAGCAGAGAAGCCATTTTCGTAGAGAAAGCTGATTTTGTTTCTCCTCAAAATACTGAAACAGTAAAATATATTTTAATAATGTTGATTATTTGTGTTTGATTTGAAGCTGAAACTCCAGATGTGTTGCATTTCTGCAACCAGAAACTTAGGCTTTTGAAGTTAGATGAAGTCTATCTGTTCTGTCTTGCACAAAGTAGATAGATATATTCTGTCCTGTACAAATGCAGATAAACTCCACAAAGCATCCATACAAAGTCTTTTTTATTGGTTCATCAGGCATTCTCATTAACTCACAGTTATGATGAGATTCTTCTTAATGTCCAATCCTTTGCATGTCTGTCTTTATAGGTAAAGATGGTTATCTCTTTCATCCCATATCGTAGAAGCAGGGGGTAGACCTGCTACCATGAGGCTGCGTTCAGGCAAGAGTGAAGAAACCTCCCCCAACCCACCAAGGGTCAATTCAGTGACCAATCAGGGTTACAGATGTGGCCACATGACATGAACTACATTTCCCAGGATACCTTAACTACATTTACCCTTAAGGGGACAGCTCCCAATTCCTAAGTAACTATCCCAAATCCCATTAACTATAACTGGCTGGACAGCACACTATCACTTGTGGAGGATAGCAGATCTTGACGAATGGTTAGGAACTTAATGTTTTTTTCTGGCACGCTGAAAATTCTTACTTACAGAACTACTGCAGGAAATGAAAGTAGCATTTCCTAAATTACTGAAATTATGATTAAATGAAGAATACAAACAGTGTTGTTAATTCTTAGCAATATATTTAAAATATTCCTGCTAGCATTGAAGATATTAATTTTTTAGTATTATGCAGAGCATTGAAAGAAATACCAAGCAAAGCACAGTTCAAATAAAGCACTTATCTTTAAGGTGTTAAAGCAGTTATGTCTTTTGCAAAGTTTGCCAAACCGTTTCAAAATTGTTTTCATTAGGATTGGCATCTATATACATGCATGGCCATTGAACTCAGCTGACACTCAATTAGAAGTATTTTCTGTACATGCATATGCAAACCACGGGAAAAGGGAAGCTTTTGAAGAAGTGGGTTTTTAAAGCTTTCAAAGCAGAGGGCCACTTAATTCTTTGTAGAGAAGTGCTTTGCTGCACATATTTACTTCGTGAAGCATCTTTTTCAAATATTTTATAAGACCTTACCTAGAACTATTGCAAGTCAAGTCACATGTCAAATTACACCCATCTGGGTTTTGATTAAATTGGCTAAACCTCATTTTCTTATCTCATACAAAAATCCTTTTCAACAAGAAAGTACATACTTTTGATTTAAGTAAATATGTTACTATTGCAGAATATAATTGATTTATATTTAGTTTAACTTTGTCATATGCTGACAAAGATGATTAACAGGCAACTGGACAAGATAATTTAGGAAAGGAGGCAGAAAGAAGAGAGAAACAAAGAAAACAAATATTTAAACAGATGATTATGAGCATCCAATATGCCAAAGCATATAATTTTAGATAGTAATGCTTTATGATGAAAGGGCATATTTTATTATCTTCTGAAAATATTATAGAGCACAGGACCCTATGTGGAAAAGTTTATAATGCAATGCTTGACACGACTTTATTATTAGACATGGCTTTTTCTCAGCAATTTTCTTTCTTAACCTTTATGATTAGTCAAGACTAATCATAAGACTTAACCTCCAGATATGCATGGTGCTCATTTAAAAATCAACCATACATGGAATCATGCAATCACTTCTGATGGTTAAATGAAGTATATGCCAGCCAATAACAATAGATATTTGTAAATGCTCCATGCTTTTACAACTTTACACAGGTTCGCCTGTTACGCCAGTTGCGACCCTTCCTGGACCATGGGGCTCTTCACATGGTTGCTCATGCCCTTATCACCTCTCGATTGGACTACTGCAATGCGCTCTACATGGGGCTGCCCTTGAAGAGCACTCAGAGACTTCAGCTGGTGCAAAATGTGGCCGTGCGAGTGATTATGGGTGCACCTAGATGTGCCCATATAACATCTATCCTCCACGAGCTGCACTGGCTACCAGTGGTCTTCCGGGTGCAATTCAAGGTGCTAGTGACAACTTTTAAAGCCCTTCATGGCTTAGGAGCGGGATACCTGCGAGACCGCTTTCTGCGACCTTATGCCTCCCAGTGCCCAATTAGATCTCACAGGGAGGGCTTGTTCCGGATACCGTCAGCCAGGCAATGTCAGCTGGCAGGTCCACGGGCTAGGGCCTTCTCTGTAGCAGCGCTGTCCCTCTGGAATATGCTCCCCGCAGAGATTAGAACCATCCCAAATCTACTTGCCTTCCACAAAGCCGTTAAGACCTGGCTTTGTCGGAGGGCATGGTATTGAGATCTTGAGATTTTGCTTTTCCCCCGTGTATGTTTTGGATTGGTATGAATGAGTTTCTTGTTTTTATATTGTACAGAAATTGTTTTTATCTTTTTGTACGCCGCTTCGAGTTCCCCTTTGGGGGAAGTGAGGCGGGATATAAATCTAATAAATAATAATAATAACTCAGGGTATGGTAAGAATGAGGGCATAGTTGAAGTAAGGTGGTTCACAGAATTTAAGATATAACAGCAAGATCAACAATTACTCAATATATTTAGAATATTTTTATTTTATTTTTATTTAGAACACACTTACTGCCTTCTAAAAACAATGCATTCAGTCATGTCATCAATGGTATGATAATATCAGCCATATTTATGTATTTGCTTATTTTAGGGAGTCTTCAATTATAGGGAGTGTTCAATTAACAATTGCAATTGGGACAGGTAATCCAGTCATTAAACAGCTTGATTGTAAATGAAACTTCATGTGACCATGCCCAGCTTGCAATATCAGTTTTGCCATGTTCATTAAGCGAATCACCCATGGTTGTTATGTACAACCTCATATAACTGCAACTTCTGGCTTCCCCATTCCCTATGATGGAAGCCGGCTGTGAAGCTCACAAATGACGATCACGTTACTGTGGGATGCTGCAACCATCTTAAAAGCATGTTGATGTGAAGTGCCTGACTGGTGATCATGGGATACTATGACCCAGGGGTGGGATTCAACCGGCATTACTACCGGTTCGGTAATTATGTTTTGCGTGCGCATGCCATATCAAAGTGCAGAATTCCAGAAACAAATTATTGCTAATATTTGATACAAGCAGTTTAAAATGGAATTGCATAAAATACAAGTTTAAATGAATTTGGAATAAAATACAGTCTAAAATGAAATCGGAATAAAATACAACAATTTAAAATATAGATAAAATATGCTAAAATTATATTTTGGTGTCACCCCTGCAATCTACCTCGATCAGTCCCACATATTCAGATCTCAGCTGAATCATTTTGCTTCGGTACTGTGCTTTGTTAAATGTTCTTTTCAAATTCTGGCCACATATAAGGTAAGTTGTTTCGATATGTGGGCCCCAATGTGCCATTCATTTGGTATATATTATTCTTCAAAGAACAGGTTTATTGCATATGTCATATTGGCACAAGCTGGTGAAAACCGACTGAATATTTCCCTGGTTTTCACCTAATTAAAAGTGAAAAATGGTCACTTTCTCAAAACAGTCACATGGTCCAATCGGGATGCTGTCCAGTTACTAGTGACTCCAGTCCCTTCCATCCGAGCACCTGCAGGAATGTCCTTGGTTCCCACAAGGAAGCATTTTGTTTTGGCTACAACACCCCATCTATCTCTATTCTCCCTTCCCTATCCCTCTTCCCTGGTGTGTCAACTCTGAAGTCTCAAAAATGATCTGTCAGGTCAGCTTCAAGGTTGACACTCATACTCACATATATACTAACACATTGAAACAAAAGACTTAGAAGCCTATAAAAACTGACTAGATTATCATCCCATTTTGCCAGCTGCTCCAGGAATACACCTTGCTGTAGTTGTTGGAAAAATAAACAGACCGCCTTTCCAAAAGCATCTTGCTTTGTGTCTGGCTATATCTATATATAGATATGCACCAATTATTCAAGTTTATTTGGAATATATATATAGATGTGTGTGTGTGTGTGTGTGTGTGTGTGTGTGTGTGTGTATCTTGGTGCATATCTATCCTGATTATTTAAAAAAATGTTTTTTAAGTGTTTGTAGTTTTAGCTATGGTCAGAAATCCATAATGCTTGGTGCAGATTTCTAAAAATGCTTACTTATGTGATTGAAAGTAGAGTTTACATTGCATTGTATGTACAATGATAGAGTAGACCACCTACTTTTATAAATAAGTATTGTTTTCTTGGCTTAGTATGTGTGTACTAAGTAAGGATTAGAAAACGTCTATCATTTCCCCAATTCCACTGATTTCTGTTCTGTTTATTTATTAAATTTACATGCCACCCATTTTGCCGTTGAAGCAACTCTGGACAACTTACAAAGTGATACAAAATGAATACAAAAACAATTAAAATGAATATAAATTAAATAGAGACTAAAAACTAAGATGATAGACAGCATGATGGGGTCTTCTATCTTGCCTTGTTAGCCATGCCTCCCCCCCCCCAAGTCCTTCATTTTGTTTAAAATTAAACGTTTAAAACGATGTGGCCTGATTGGATTGACATCGGTAGCAGGCAGAATCAGGGGAGGCTAACCATCATCATCTCTTTCTGCCTCATCCACTTCTGGGTGCCTGGGAAAAAGTAAAACAGATACAGAAAAAGATTTATTAGAAAGTTTTTATCTCTGTGGAGCATTTTTTTAAACTTTTGAATTTTTACGTTCTGTAAAAACTCTTTTCAACCATAGTGGATGAGTGGCTAATTTATCCCTGTATCAGGCTGGGATTAATTTTGAGGATTATCTGACTGGAATATGACATTCTAAGTCACCCTCCACTCAGAAAAGAATCTTATGTAAACAAAATATGAATGGCCTCATAGCACAGTATATCATGCATTCTTTGAGTGATGCTATGATTGAAACAGGCATCAGATGTGAATATTCTTATAACTATTTGTACAATGAACACTGGAGCATGTGGAGGAATTAATGATGGAATGGAAATTGAAATGTTACTGATTTTTTTTCTTGTTGCAGGTATTTTAATGGTGATATGGATATCCCCCTAAATGTCATGTACAGGAATTATTCTGAATATTTGCTTATGACTAATATGAATATATGTATAAATGACTGCTGTTATCAAAGAAATGCTATCAAATCTTCAATGACCTCCTTCTAAGAAACTAAAAGATGGTTAATAACATTTCTAAAACTTTGAAGAGGTGCAAATTGTATAACAGTACAATAAAAACTGCTGAGCACGTTCAAATTATATAGAGTATATAGTTAACTTTTTAGACACTGAGTGTTAATTAATTTAACATTTTCTACACTTGGCTGGAGATATAATTACATGCACAGGTGAAATCTCTATTTGATTTCTTACAAACCTCTCAACTGTTTTAAAGCCAAGATTTTCTTTGGTTTTTCTGGAGTTAACTATCATAAGCTCTAGAGATCCTCACTATATAGCAAATATCTTGTCTAAATAGTTTCATAATACATCATTTAATTCTCCTGTATTCAGACATTATGATTTCATGACTGTAACTGGCCAGGCATACAATATATTCTGAATTAAGACAACTATGCAAATATTTTTTTAAAAAAATGTAATGAGAATTTTAGTTCCAGGTGTCATGCCCCTGGTGGAGACTGACTCCGAGGAAGAGGAGGAACAATCAACAGGGAGTGGGAGTGTGGCTCCAGAGGTGGTGGAGGAGGCTGGGGAAGGGCAGAGGCCGGCTGAGCAATCAGAAGAGGATCCAGGCCCATCCCCTACCCATCCCAGGGCACGCAGGGAGGAGAGGATCAGGGAAAAGTGTGGTCTACTCAGGAGGAGAGGGCCATGATCCTCCTCAGAGCTTACAGCTGGGAGCTATGTATATAAGTTTGTAACTGCCTATGCAGAATTGCTGGAGTCAAAGTTAGTGTTTCCTTTGAAAGAGGTTTATATTTGTTGGCGTTCTTCCCAAGGACTTTCCCCGGTTATCTGCTTTGAACTTATTATTACTTATCTTGATTTGATTCGGAACTTTCACCAATAAGGTTTGTTCTTGTTTTCCTTTTGCCTCATTATTTACTTTTGGGACTTTAAACTGTGACTAATAAAATAGTTAAGTTGAAGGCATTGCCGGACTTTAATTCATGTTTTGGGTTTTGGGTTATTTTGAGAGACTACGGGTCATCACACCAGGTATATAATAGCAACAATCCAAATAGTTGGTTTTATTTTTAAAAACATGATATACTTTTGACTGCATGTTTTTGTTGTAGATATATTACAAAAATATTTTTTTTATTCAGGGATTATTCTCAATGTACAGCTTCATTTTGCCCCTGTAGCTGATTAATTCTTTTTGCTCTTCTTTTTTAAATGGCACCAACCTACCTGATCTTGACTGATTTTAGAAGTCAAAGAAGTTTAGGGCTGGCTAAACTTGATGGGGAACAACCTGGAAATTCCAAATCTACTGGCTAGACTGCAAGATTTGGAAAAAAAATCCATTCTGGAAGATGACAGTAGCATATCTTTTCCAAAACGTTACCAACACAAGTGTATGACTAGAGGACAGGCAGGAGTCAATCTTGATTTGAGAGTCTCTTGTTGCTTTTTAATTATTGGCTTAAAGCAATTCTAAGCACATCTACTTTGAAATGCACAAGGATTAAATCCTTACAGATACTGTCAGGAAAAACAGCTGGTTAGGCTGTTCCAACTAAAACAATGGGAAAACTGTTTGAGACTTTAAAGACCAGTTTTCATATTTTAAATTATTAGAGAGTTATTTCCCTAAGGAGCTCAGAAGAATTAGCTTGCACTACAGAATCTTTTGATCAGATTCTTGAAGCCCACTTAGGATAAAATTCAGCAAATTTTATTTTTCTCCATTTTATTCCATTTATTTTCTTCCCAAACTTCAAGAAAAATCCTGCAAAAAAAGCTTTGAAAATATTCTGAATTGTGCAGGCAATGGTTTTCCTCTGTGACAATCTATGGAAACAAGCATTGTATTTTCAAGAAGCAGGATAGAAAAGTATTGACACTCTTGAACTTTGGTGCTGGAGAAGAGTGCAACATGGCACATACTACACAGCCAAGAAAACAAATAATTGAACAAATCAACACAGAGTTCTAACTCAAGGCGTAAATGACTTGGCCCAAATAATCCTACCTCACACACATTATGTGAAGGCTTAGCTTCCTTGAAAGGTCTATAATTCTTTAAGAAGGTAAAACAAAGGAGAAAAAGAAGTTGCCCAGTGGCATTGTGGGTAGACTTAATTATTGCAATAATGGATATATCACTGGAATATCTGCAGGACAAGTCTTGTCCAGATTGTCCTGGAGAAGGTCTATTTGTGTGATCACTAACAGCTAACACCAATTTGATGGCACCCAATCAATCAAGGCCACTATAAAAACCACTAGATTGGAACAAAGTAGTATCAATATCTCTTACATTTCTCACTTAGTGACCATCTGGGTTTTTGCAGACCTCAGAGGGTAGGATCATGCATGTCTATGAGGTTCAAAAGTGGGCATTCACTTTGACAATTAAAAATACTCTCTGCTCTTGGCTCTATCGATCGCCCTGTGCGAGTGCACAGACTGGGACTTCTCGGGGTACCGTCCGCAAGACACTGTCGGCTGGCGGTGCCCCGGGGAAGGGCCTACTCTGTAGCGGCTCCCGCCTTGTGGAACCAACTCCCCGTGGGACTCCGTTTGGCTCCGGATCTCCGCTCTTTCCGCCACGATCTGAAAACTTGGCTGTTTGAACAGGCCGGGCTGGACTGACATTTCAGGGAGGGGGTTTTAAATCGTTTTTATCTGGGCTTGTACTGTTTAATTTTTTAATGTATTTATTGTTGTTGTTTTAGCTGTGAGCTGCCCCGAGTCCTCTCGGAGAAGGGGCGGCATACAAGTCCAATTATTAAATTAAATTAAATTATCTCTAGGCAAGAAAAGATCAAATGTGGAAAATTAAAGTGTGAATCTGGATACCCAATTAGCAGGTATCCAATACTGACTCAAGAGCCTGCTCATCTCTCCTCCACCTGTTAAAAGTCAGTATTAATCTTAATAGCTAGATGGCAAATAGGAAAAAATCCTGTAAAAGTCTTTTACGCTGACATATTGGTGCCAAAGCAAAATCTGTTTTTTAAAAAAATGCTTATGGAGAAATATATATGAATATTTATAATTGTAGTTATTACTGCTTACTTAGTTATTAATAAGGCAATCATCTACTGAATAAAATTTATTTTATTATAATGGCATCATTCCATAGGTATCATTTATATCACTTTAAAATTAACATTTCAGGATATTGGCTAGTCTCTGTGCTGGCATCAGGAGACTGAGTGTGCTTTGCAGCTAAAACGTTCAGAAGATCCTCCCCCAAATTTTTAGCCTGTCCACTGATAACAACTTATCGAAAAGAGACCAAAATATCCAGCCATAGTTTTCTTACATCATAATTATATTTGAAGAAAGCAAAGGAACAATGTGCATCTGGACATCTTTGTATTCAACATTCTGGTGGCACAAAATCTAGCACTGGATAAACAAAAAAGTTGAAGAAAAAGAAGTTGCATGGGTGTATATACACATATATATCTGTGCTCACAATACCATCATATATTGCTTTCATGTGTCTTTAACCTTGAGATTCTCCTCAGAGGAACTTTTCTGTCTTCCTGTCATGGAATTAGTGACTATTAGGGAGTGGGGAGCTACCACGTTGTCAAAAATCCTAGAGATACTTATTTTCAGGTATTGGACAAAACAGTCTCCACTTTTGTGTATCTTTCCAATTACTACTTCTTCACGGGAGGATATGAAATACATCAAAATATTAATTTGGCATGAACAGGTCAAAGTATGTAGGTATGTAAACGGTAGGCATAAAATTGTCTTTAATATAGCAAAGCATTTGAAACTGTTAGCAAATTAGTTCTGCCATTACATTATTTGCCAAAGCAAATTTAGGGTACAAATGGATCATGCTGATGTACAGAGAACATACCCAATCATTTTTTGCAGCTGCTACTTTATACTCTAAATATGGGCTTAATTTTCCTGATACAGTGAGGAATAAAACAAACCCAATTGCTTTGTCTTTAAATTTCAATCACTTTAATTCACAGAAATGTCCAAAAATATATACTAATAGATCTATTGTACAGATAAGTACTTCTGAATTTAAAGTGTTGAATTGAGAGTAAAATGTTGCAGACATAAATCACTACAGCCTTATAACAACTAAGATTTGATCATAACCTGATTAGAAGCTGTTCTCCCAGTACTGCCAAATGTGAGTAACAGTAGTTTTGGACTTGTTTTGGACTAGTTATTCCGATGCCTGAATTTTTGTTTATTTCTAAAATATTTTCCAATTATAGCTTCCAGTTTAGCAGAAAATTGACCCCGAGTCCAGACAAAATAGAATTTGGAGTTTTTTTCTAAATGGCCTACAAACTATGGAGTGCATATTTCAGTGTTTTTATTATTCTTTGTGATTTTCACCATATTTAGCTAACTAAGACTTTTTAACCTAATTAAATACCAAATCTATGCCAGTTTAAAGAACGACTTTCTCTACAAGCAGCTTCTGTTGGATTGTTTAAAACCTCGATGAAATTTTTATAGTTTATATGACCTTTTTAACTTGTTTGAATTGTTTGAATTTTAATTGTTTGAATGTGGCAAATTACTACTGCATTTACTGCCCAAATGCTGACAAATTGTCTTCTCACAATTTTAATTCATTTATTTTAAGTGAGCCAGAATAATGTGCAGTCTCACTTTGATTCTTATAAACTGTAAGTATGTAGAGGACTGTGCCATATATGGCTTCTGGAGACAAAAAAAGGGGGCAGGAGAACAAATGTGGCACCTTCTGGAATATCTTAAAAGACCTTCACCTTTTCCTGTGATTGTACAGCTACCCTTGACAGATTGCATGGCTGGAAAAGTTATATTTACTTTGAGAAATTGAACAAAGCTACTAAATGTACTCCATCATGTTGTGGGGAATTACTTGGGTCCACTCATTCCTAAAGCCATTATTTAGTGGTAGGGAGCAAACAGGTATATAACAATCACTGATATGCAACACTGGGCTGCTTTCTACCTGGAACACAACACGTCAGATATCAGAGTTGTCGAAAATGGAAGTGTACAATTTATTAATATCGCTGTACCAGGAGACACCAGAGTCGAAGAAAAAGAACTGGAAAAAATCAACTATCATGACCTGGCCATTGAAACTTACGCAATTATGGAAGAAACATGTAACGGTAATACCCATTGTCATCAGGACACTTGGTACCATGATCAAGAATTTCACAAAATACATCAAGAAATTGCAGCTTCCTGCAATAACACCAACGGAACTGCAAAAAACTGCGCTACTTGGAACATCGTACATTTTAGGAAGATACTTGGTTGATTCCTAGGATGCTGGCAGCAACACATATCAACTATCAGCATCAGTCAATTATATTTGTCATACATTTTTAAATGTTCAGTTGACTGAGTTTCATATTTAATGAATAAAAGAGGTAATAATAGTCAATAGCGAAAGGCAATTTTACTTGAAATAACTTACATCCTGCAGAAATTTTGAAGATACAATTTCTGAATGCCCATTCTTCCCATAATAGTCCATAAATGAGCAGATAAACTGTCCAATATATGTTGTACTAGAAACACTTCAGCATAAATATTCCCTTCTATTCCTTTGATCTGTTAATTAACTCAGATACAGTTATATCTAAAAAGATGCTAATTTCTTCATATAAATCTTTAAAACATCTTTAAAACAGTTTCTTTAAAACATTTCACTTGGAGTTATTGAATAGATCCTGTAGTCTAAAATAGCCTTGTTCAGCCTGACAAACTTGTCATGCATACCTATTACTAGAATTCAAATTATTTATGGCTTTTAACCATGCTAACTGGAATTCTGGACATTGCAACCCCAACACATCTTAAATATTGCAATTTGGGGGAAGGCAGGCCTTAAATTTCTAAAACCTTTAAGATGATGGGCATTTTTAAAAAAAATCATACTCACATAATAAGTAGTGCTCAAGAGAAGAATACATAAAAGATAGTTCTTTATTATACAAAAACAATGCATATGAAATATATTTTACCTTTAAACATTTATGAATTTTGAAAGCATTCTATTAATTCATAAGAAGAGTTGCTGTATCATCATCAAGTAAGTTTAAAAACTTACTTTAAATTTAGAAGTACTAAAGATGGGTGAATCAATAGAAGTGTAATGATGGCTTCTTGCTAATAAATAATATCTCCCGGTGTTAATAAACTTTTTTCTGAAATAGCTGGCAGAGATTTATATCAGGCAGTTTGTTTAAATTCTACATTCAAAGAAAATGTGCTGTTGTAAAAATCAAGTAAATGCAATGGCATAAAGATTAATTAGTGTTGCCATAAAATTTATTGAATGATGATGATGATGATTTGATAGCGCAGGAAATTGAGCCCCAAACTTGTAGTTAAGCGAGACATTTGTTAAGTGAGTTTTGCCCCATTTTACGACCTTTCTTACCACAATCGTTAAGTGAATCACTGCAGTTGACAAGTTAGTAACCTGGTTGTTAAGTGAATATGGCTTCCCATTGACTTTGATCATCGGAAGGTCGCAAATGGTGATCAATGACCTTGGGACGCAGCAATGTTGATAAATATGAACTGGTTGCCAAGCATCTGAATTTTGATCACCTGATCATGGGGATGCTGCAAATGTCATAACTGTGAAAAGTGGTCATAAGTCAGATTTTTCAGTGCCATTTAACTTTGGCCACTAAACGAACTGTTGAGAGTCAAGGACTACCTGTACTGTTAATCAGCTACATTAGCTACAATGCCAGTATTTTCTGCTTTGTATGATCTTTCAACCCTCCCAAGATCCTCCAATTGGGACCAAATAGTGGTTTAACTGCTTAGGTTGCAGTGATCTGGGCACCCGATGATTGTCAGACTGCAATGGCTATTTTCATTTGAGGACAGATCTGTTACTGAATCTGAACCTTCTGATTCTACTTTCTCATTATAACATTTTATGAAGCAGTAACAATCCCTGTCCCTTGGCATGGCTGCTGCAGTGCTAGTTTAAAAAATATTAGCACTCCTGAGCAATAAATCAGGGCCAGAGGTTCAAAGGGCAGTGATTCAGACCAGGGTGAGGTTTTCGGTGCCAGCTAACAAGATAGCAATCTGGAAGTCTGCCAGTCTGGTTTTATGAAAAGATGTTAAAAAGAGAAGATTACTTTTAGGTACGTAATAATCTTCTATTCCATTTATCCCAGGAGTGAAGTTTTCTCTGGACCAGTTCTTAGTGAGAAAAAGATGAAGTTCTGTAGTAGAAAACTTAGTTTGTTTTTATGTCTGAATGCAATCATACTGAAAGCATTAAGAGATTTCATATTTTGCTTACTTAGAGTCTATTAGTGTTGTTATGAGGCAAAATCACCCTTTGCTACTTCTAGCAAGCTAGTTTAATAAAGCATGCTGTAATTGACAGCTCACTGTGGACTGGAGTCTGTCTATAAGTTAGTGTTTATCTGTGTTTGTCATGGAGCCTGATTTATTTGTAATCTAAGTCATAAAGTGGTTTAGGCCTTTGAGAAACAGGCATATATATAGTTTTTTTCCTTTATTATCCAAATATGATTATTTCTGCCATTTACATTATTTATAGAATGGAATATCAATGGCTGAACATAGTATAAATATTAGTTATTACCATACACATTAATTTTTGGAATATTCTCAAATTATTTAATAAATATTTTTATCATCCAACTCATTCAATGTAAAGAATTAGGATTCTTATAAATTTCCTTTATGATCCAAAATCAATCAATTATAAATTAAAGTTCCTGCCATTTCTTATTACAATCCATATAAGCAATAAATAAATGATACAATCTTATATATTGCAATTTGGGTTAATTTAAAGCAACATAAGCATTTTCTCTGAAACTTAAATGGAGTCTAAAAAGCATCAGGCTTCCTTAATTTGGATGCTAGTTGCTCAAGTATCACAAAGACTCAGATAACGTATTCGCATATAGAGATCATTAAATATTTTGAAGTGAATTATGTGAGACATCAGTAACCAGTGAATGTATTATTAGTGTTGCATAGCTAAATTTGCTTTTTTGGGACCATTAGAATTTCCAAATCATCTTTAGCCTTGTGTTGAGTGTGCTGCAGTAGTTTAGACATAAGATAGCATGATCAGTTGTCAGGGTTTTTTGTCCAAAAAGACCTACAACGGGACACCAATTGAAGCTGAATTGGCATGGAATAGAAATATTTGGGAGGGGGTGAAGAGTCTGAGAGTGGGTCACAGCCAAAAGTCAAAATAGTTCTGTGGTATGGCAATAATATTCAAGGGGATCTTGGATTTATACTTTTGACTTATACTTTTAGAAGTGTTTTTTTATAAATTGTGTGTCTTTTTGTTAGTTTTCTTATTATATTTGTCAATAATTTCAAGAGTATTATATCTAAGGGCTCTGGGACCACAAACAAAGGACTTTGGAGACCATAATGCAATATATGCCATTTGCTTCCCCTTTAAATAACATTAACAGAATTAATTTGGAGGCATCTCCCCTGTCAATCTCTAGGCTTAGAAAGTTCCAACTTATAAAGTCATGTTTGTTATAACTGGAGCTGAATTCGTTAAAAATTATGTCTCATCCAGAAATAACTGAATTGGTCACAAGCTATATAAATAAAACTTAATCAATATAATAGAAAGGTTCTAGAAAATAGATTACATTGAGATATGGCTCCTGCTTGAGCCAAAAGTAATTACTGTCAGATCTTTATTTATCAGACCACTAATACATAAACTCAGTGGGGTAACAGACATGGCAGATGGTATTTTTGTTACCTAGAAGTTGCCTGAAATATAATTAAAGACAGCAGATGGGCTAGAATTGGAAATGGGATAAATAATGTGCAAGGAGTATAATTTTATTTATTATGTTCGTAGCTCGCTTCCTTCAGCTCTGTCAACAAATTGTCCAATGTTGTTGTCTAAATCAGAGATCAAGAGTTTTTACTTTGCCAAACATCCAGGTCAGACTTTAACAAGGGAAACTTAAAGTCACCTTGAATTAGAATTAGACTAGTGAAAAAGGAGACAATGTCAACCAATATTCTAATCACACCATCATATTTTTTTTAATTTAAAAAGTATATAAAATGTTGTAAAAGAGAAAATGGGCATTTGTGAGGTAAAAAATGAAAGAGAGAGAGGGAGGGGAGGAGGAGGGTACCCTGGTGGCACCACTCAGGCCAAGGTATTCCGGGATGCCAACTGCATGGTTTGGCCAATGGGTGTTAGGTCACTTTAGGTTGGATTGAACACTTTAGGTTGAACTGAACAGACTACCAGGCTGCTCTTGTTCATGGAAAATCTCCTGCAGCCCAGGCTAAGCATATATGTGGTGTTCAGCGCCCAAGTCTTGCTAGACAGCGCCCTCAGCTCTGATGATGTTGCGGACTGGGAAAAGTGATATGGAGGGCCACATGTTGAAACCACTGGTTTAAGACTTGCTTAATATTTCTTCAGTGTTACTATTAACTATTACGTGAACAGTAATCAAGAAGAAGGAAAGAAACAACAACTGCAGCAGCTACATACTTTACAAAAAAAATCCAGACAAAATATGAAAAGCAGAAATGTGGAACATTTTGTAATGAGTAAAACTCATTTTTTTAAATTTTAAGTGTTCAGTAATTTGAAATTGTTTCCTCTGCACATATGGTTATGCATCTTAAATTGTACTAAAGTTTGTAATTTGTATTTATTTATATGTATAAACTACATTTGTTTTGATAAGACAAGTGAGTCTATTCAAATTTTTAAAACTCTTATCCTCATTTGTCTTGGAACCTATTTTCTCTATACTTTCTATGTGCTTTCTGTTTCAAAAGCTTATCAACCCTTTAGGTAATTGGTTTCATTATCACATTGCTCTAATTTTCTTTCTGTAAGCCTGAGCTCTTTTGATCTGTGGTTTCCTGCAGAGATCTGCTTATATCAGGGTGAGGAAATCTAGAGTTTTGGTCCTATTTTACCAAAATGGGGATGCGGAATCTCCTGTGAGACCACGGAGCTGCTTTGTTAAAATCACACATTACCACTTTATTACATTACACATTACTGATCTGTTCCCATTATTTCTATGCAACTTGTTCCCACGTTCTTTTCCTTTGGATCTGTACAATACTTGTAGAACTAACCACAATCCCCTTATACTTCAATCAAATATTTCAGTCAAAGAGCCATAGTGAGTTCTCTGCACATAGCCTAAGATGTTATTTTTTAAATCCATATATTCTACACCTCTTATATAAAAAATCCATAATACTATAAATAAGAATTCCCAGATGATATTGCATATTAACTTCAGGAAGCCACTTGAATTTGAGTCTCAACATAGCATACATAGCTAGATGTTTATGGATTTACTGTCAGCCTGTAGGAAAACAAAACTCTCAAATAATTCAGGACCAGTCCAGTAATGAAAAATTTAGGGGGGGTCCTCCAATTTTTTTAATATAAATCTGTGTACTGAAAGAAACTAAGGAATGGGAAAAGAAAATGTAGAGGGTAAGTGTATTTTATTTCTTTTCATTTTTAAAATATTTCCTTCCCTTCCCACCAAGGTAACAGCCACAAGATAAAAAAAATATTACAGCATCAAAACTTTTGAAAAACGTTTGATATCTAATTGTCCAAACTTATGCTTTTTTTAAAAAAATGGGTTTGTTATTTTAAGCAATGAAGACTGACCACAAGGAATATTCTTCATTAAAAATATTCCTAACAAAGTTTCTGTTTTTATGGTGAGAACAAAGCCTCCAAAGATCAGAAGCAATCTTGAAAGTCTTACATGTATTAACTAGTGGTGCCATCTGCTGGATCAAAAGATGTTTCTTCACACTTTAGAAAAAGCTGTAGAGAGGGATCCAGCCAAAATAATGCAGAATGCTATTAAGAGCAGCAGATAGTTTTTTAGTCCCTGCATAGGCATTATGGGATGGAAAAGGGGAAACAAGAAGAGAAATGACATTATTTTGTAGAAATCGAAAACAGTATTAGCACGTTTGACAATTAATAAATTTCTGGTACAGATATACATGCACTAGAATACATAAGATTATTAGTGGAAAGATTATTATTGCCTACTTTTTAAAAATGGCATACACATTGAAAATTATGGATTGTGCTGAAATGAGTACATTGACATTTGAAATTAGAGATCAGGAAGATAAACAATTTTATAAGATATGGGATTTGTTTTATCAATGGTTGTGTAAAAAGACTTGGTAATGTAATAGATTATATAATTTTGCAATAGAAATTTAATAGATTGCTATAAAATATAACAGACATATATAACCATTGGATGGAAGTATAATATATACATTAAAATTGAGAATATCTTGTATAAATGATGAAATAGTTTAGTCGTGTATAAATAATAATTAATATATAAGAATGTTTTATATCGATAATATGAGAACCTTTTTTATAAATTGTGAGTGATGACTATGAAAGGATAACACAAAGGATCCGTAACCAACTGACACACTGTATGTATATATGGAAGATGGTTTTTGTATTTTTTATGTTTTTTATGTTTTGGTGGTATGTCTGTCTTAAAATAAAAACTTTTTTTCAAAAAAAAATGGCGTACACATTTTAGGGCCACATTTAACTTTCTGAAGGTGCACTTCTAAAAGTAATGGGTGGAAATAGGACATAAATTAAATTTTAATGAATTTCATTTACATTGAAATGAGATTAAACATAAACCTCTTCTTAATCCAATTATTTCTCAGACATGAACATAATTTTCCCTATCTGTCATGTTCAAAATAACAAATGTCTCGCTTATCAACATAAATTTTGAGCTCAACTGTGGTCGTAAGTTGAGGACTACCTGTACTAACATCCTAGACAAAATGGAAGATAACAGATAACAGATAATCAGTGTTGGAAGGGACCTTATAGGTCATCTAGTCCAACCCCCCCGCCCAAGTGGGAGACCCTATACCATTTCGGACAAATGGCAGTCCAATCTCTACTCGAAGGTCTCAAGTGATAGACAGACATGCAACCCAATTATCTAATTTGCTGTCCCCATTTATTAAAAACACACTAAATATCATAGGAAAAGATGAAGGTACTGTGTGCAGGACAAAATTGCTTTCATTTGTTCTTCGTACCTTTATTTCTTTAAACACCAGCACTCCCCACACAGCAGCTATAAAACCAGGACCCTAGAAAACAAATTTGATGAACAATATCTATGAATATAACATTTATTCCTGCTTTTGTTATATTTTTTATCTATGAAAAAATATTTGCTTCAGTCTTGCTTCCACTAAAATGCAATCATTTGGTAAATGGTTGTAGATGTTTATAAAGAAAATAGGACAGAGAAAGCAGAAGAAAATACCATTTTAGGAAAGAGAAAGAACCAATTGTAAAAATGATTTTGGATTATGATTATCTAAAATTTTACTACTGGCCTCTGGATATATCTTGTATTTTAAACTAGCCGTATTATGTTAGGGCTGTGCGGAAGTTGTGTCACAACTAAGAATGGGGAAAAAAACCCACCTAAGAAGAATGGAGAGAAAAGAGAAATGCTCAGGAGGAAAAAATAAAATGAGGAGATGAATGAAAGGGCAGGAGAGAAAAGACAGAGCTGCAGTTTCCTCCCTTTTTGAATCCTGAATAGCCTTGTTTTAAGTTAGCATTATAGTCACTAAATATTTAATGGTTTATAACTGATACTGTGATTATCTGGTTCTGTTGTTTAATCTATATATTTCAGCAGCTGCACTAAGACTACATTAGAAATTCCTGCAAAGCAAACAGTTGTACTGAAGTCATGATAAAGAACAGATGACAGAAATGATACTAGTCAGATTCTAGAAGTGAAAGGTATCCTTCTACCCAAGACTGTAGGAAAACAAAGATTTTTTTTCTTGTTTTCCTCCCCAAAAGCTAGGTGTGTCTTATACTTTGGAGTGTCTTATAGTCCGAAAAATAGGTACTTGCATATATGTGGGGAGTGAAGGATGTTCTGATTATTTCCTTCCACTGTGTCATATTCTTGGAGAAGAGATAGGAGGGAAAAAATAAAAAGTCCTGATCGTAATTGTTACACAGAGTCTGTCAAATGCATGAGTTGTGAATATTGATCCTTGTGGGGTTATGGGAAGGGGTGGGAATGCTTGACTTTCCATCTCTATAATGGCTTTGAAAACAAATAGAATGATCAGTTATGAGGTGGGCCTCATACCTGAAGGAGCATTACAACAAGACTCTACAGACAGAAATGCTACAGGAGGAAATCTGACACCTTCAGCTTTGACAAACTTTGTGAGTAGCACTTTCTACGTTTTTGACATCCTAAGCTTGGCAACCTTCCCTTCCAGGCTTCCTTGATCCTATCCTAGAATTTAAAAAAAAGGTAAAGGAATCCTTGTGGATTTTACTCCGCTAGTCATTGCCAACTATAGGGGGTGGTGCTCATCTCCATTTCCATAGAGCCAGCGCTGTCCAAAGACATTTCTCTGGTCTTGTGGCCTGCATCATGGAGTGATGCTCCCTTCCCACTGTAGTGGTACCTATTTATCTACTTGCATTGGCATGCTTTTGAACTGCTAGGTTGGCGGGAGCTGGGGCAAGGATGGTAGCTTACTCCATCTCATGGCACTGGAGTCTTGAACCTGGGCTGCTGGCTTTCCAGCCAACAAGCCCAGTATCTTAAACACTGCGCTGCTCCTACCCTAAACTTAAACTACAACAGAAACAATCCAGGACACTCCCACACTTATGTCTGCCCTAGCAATGTCAGATAAGAGAACCATGAAAAAAATAGGAGTGATCTGTTCTGCTAGGCTGTCATAGATTGGAGCCAACTGTTTTGCATAAGGAGACCCATTTACATAAGCAAAGCCAGATGAAAGTCAATTTAAAATTTGAGATCAAGTAATGTTCTCCCAAGGAATAACATAGCATACAATGTATTGCACAGAAGAGTCCTTAAAAGCAGCATGAAACTTCCATAACAGAGATGCTTCAGCAAGTGCTCCTCTCCCTTTTATTAACCAAGAATTTCTCTGATACTTACAGCAGTGATTATTGGGAAGCTCACAACAGCGCTGAGATAGTGGTTTGCTATAAACCAGCAGCAATTGGCTATTGCCCATAATGTGCCAGCAATAAATCCTGACAAGGAAAAGAATAAAAGATTACTATAGTATTACATCCTGGAGAGCTCCTGAGTATTTTTGCCAGCATGCCATGCCCCTTCAAGGACACATGGAGTCATGACTCTTCCAATATCTTTGGGATTTCCTTCTTCGATTTCTTTTCCTTATTATTTGTAGGAAGGAAGAAGATATTTCTGCAAATCCTGATCTTTCTCTGCACACAAATATCCTGTCAGATCAATGCTATCTGGAGAAAGTATTTGTTATTTATATACACAGAATTTAAGCTAAAAAGGCTATGTAAGGCTGGAGGGCAATTCCAAAGATAAAGAAGCAGTTTATGTTGAATCTTAAGACTGTATTTAAAATATAGTACAGAATTGTGGCTTTCGTGTATTTATATGCATGATTTAGTTCTGATCCTTAAAATGAACTTGTATTAGTCTTCTAATCAAGTGAAATAAAATTTTTGCTTGTTTTCTCTGTTGTTTCTAATGTTTGACATTAGAACAAGCAAAGAATCAATATTTCTGAAGTCTAACTCCAGCAGACTGAGCTAAAGGGATTTATTTTTCTACTTACTTTATATCTTTTCTTTATGAACACTGAACTAGCACACTATATTAAATTAATATTCAATTAAGAATATTGGTATTTGATCTCAAAAGACACTAAAATCATGCCCAGAATAGCAGGCATCATTAAAAGGTACTTACTGACAAGATAGCATATTCCAAATAGATTATAAATTTGAATAAGGTCTTTGTTTTTACTTGAAAATTATACCTGGTATTATGGCTGCAGGATAAACCTTAGGGTTATTTTTCATTGCTGCACAGTAGAGCAGAAAGTAGACAGTACTTGTAAGGAAGATACCACTGAAGTGGCCAAATACATAATCTAAATCTGAAATAAATATCAAAAGATATACAATATATAAATATATATTTAAATCATTTGTTCAGGAAGTTCACCAATGTTATTCACTGATTTGATTATTTAGGCAAGGTCTCATGTTGCAATCATTCAGTTTATTAAGTGGGAGATTTTTATTCTAATTAATCAACATTTTCATATCTGTATCAAAACTAAGCCACGTAAATAGAAGACCCATAAAAATTGGAAGTATCCTGGGCCACAAGACTTAAGAGTCAAAATAATGTCCTATTCCTATTATTACAACCTTTTAAGAAAATTGTAAAGCAAAAAAAGAACATCTAGCAGCAAATATTATGGCCTTCAGAACTTTAAATGTAACACAATAAACTTAGGATCAAGCCAAATAATATATATTTATTTTTCTAAAGTAAGCAATTGATTTTAGGACAAAAAATTCTGCTAAAAGTTCCCTTAAATCTGCCTCTGAGGCAAGTAGCATGAGAAATATAAAAAGAAACATAGGTAAAAAATCTCCCCCCCCTTCCATATACCATAAACAGCCACAGTTCTCTTCTATATATAGTATGACTTTCAGAAGAAGTCATTTGCTTTTACCAAATTGACTGGCTCCTGTATATATACTCCCATTTCTTCTGCCGTGGTCCTTGATGTAAAACACAGGTACAAAACTAGAGCCATAGAATATCCCAGCGATCATAGCCAGAAAGCAGCCTCTGGCAGGAAAAAAAACCAAATATTTTAAGTTGGCTTAATCACAACATTAATTGCACATGAATACAACACTGCTGGAGAACAGCTACTGATTTTCAGAAATTATCATCTATGAGGAGACAGCAAAAAGTTCTTGACTAGCAACCAAATGCTGAGCTTACCAATTATTTTGTCTAACAGCTATCACAAAATGCAAGAGAGGGAATGAGATGGGATAGAAAGATGCCCTGAACTTACACCACTCTTTTTCCCAATGGAGAAAGGTTGTCCACCCAGGATACATCACTCCTGTTTTCGACTCTGTACTCAGAACTGTTGATAGACTGTTGATGAAAATAAAAACATTTTTTTTTAAAGATTTCCAAAAGCATTTGAATGCATTTAAACTTGGATTCAGTTTACATTTGATAGACAGAACTCTGCCTAAGTGAATTAAGTGGTACAATGAAAACTTATTTTGTTTTGAAAATCTAGATCAGCAAATTCTCCTGCTATAATAATTAGGCAAATTATACGTTCTTTTGTAATTTTTCATTTCAAGTTGCAAATCAATGCACATCTTTCTAAATGAAATATAAGGAGGCATGAATTGAATTAATCTGTTAATATGCCTTTTGTAAAAAAAAGAAGAAGTTGGTTATACATTAATGGAAGAAAGAACTGCCCCACTTGTTCCCAAAATAGTTGGAGGTAAAATTTATTAACACATATTCTCTTACATTATACAGATGCAAGGTAAGTGCTGTGAGGCGCAGTGGTTAGAATGCCGTATTGCAGGCTAACTCTGCTCACTGCCAGGAGTTCAATTCTGACCAGCTCAAAGTTTCAAGATTGGGAAAATGAGGACCCAGATTACTGGAGGCAATATTCTGACTCTGTAAACTGCTTAGAGACGGCTGCAAAGTACCATGAAATGGTATATAAGTCTAAGTGCTATTGCTACTAGTTGTGTCCCTAAACACAACAATTTGGTAGCTCTTTTTCCTTTCCTGATGCTGTTCAACTATCCACAGCCACAGTTGTTCAGCCCAACTGTAATGGTATTATATAAATATGCACTATCAATCCTTTCCATTCCTGAGACTGTAGTACTGACTTCCACACCTCTTGTACAAATGGTGTTAGAGTTCCTATTATGCCTGGTAATCAAATAAAAACATACTATACTGGCAGGTACCAGAATGTTATCCTTGCAGCAAAAAGATGTTGAGAACACAGAACTGGCTATTCTCAATTTTGGCCACTTCTCCTAGTAAGACTTTTCTAAAACCAGCAAAGTGCAACATCTTCATGCCTTACAAATCTGTAGAGATCATGGTTCCAATCCCTATTCAACTATAAAGCTCCCTGGATGATATTGGGCCACTTACTATTTTTCAGCATTGATTATTTCATATAATTATTGTTACATATAAAACAAGAAAGAGGAAAATAATATAAATTTTGGATAAAAAAGCTGCGATACTAATGCTAATATTTATTTAAATTAATCAATTAATATAGTACTAGTTTATGATACGTTTTCAATGCTGTCTGCTTTCTACATCTTTTTTTAGCTCTGGAAAGAAACACTATATTCTTGAAGCTTGTTTAACAGAATTTAGAGGACAAGGTAGTCATCTGTCAAATATCCAACAGAACAAACAGATGCTTTCAAAGATAATGCCAGCTGTTAGGCATGTTCCCACTTCATGCACATAGTTATACAGCCTTTGATAAATATGTAATCTAACTTTTAAAAAGTCCTGCTTGAATAGATCTACAATAGTGAAAATCAGCAGTCTGAAACAGATTCCTACAAGGGAAAAGAAGGTTTGCACCTTACAGGGTTTATCACAAGGCTTTGGACAGTAAGTGGTTGGAATAAACCCCATATTAATGTTTATTGCACAACAAAGGCATACATTTACTGGAGTGATACCCAGTGTCATGTGATGGTACTTTTACATCATTTAAAATCTTTGTTGATTGAGGAATCCTGGAAGCTGAAGTTATCTTAAAGTAGTTGATGTTGAGACACATTTTTATCCTTTCTCCACAGTATCTCTGAGGTCAAGGATACTATCTGTGATAATCCTGCAGCTGAAACAAACTTTTTCAGGGAAAAAAGTACTTGATAGTTTTTACCACCGTCTTGAAAACTGGAATAATATAACAAAAAGAAACATACCTGTTCTCTTAATAATGGAGTGCTGTCTGAAGATGGTGAAGAGTTTTGAACTTCACTTTTTATGAAAAGAAATATGATGCAGCTGCAAAGAGAGAACATCAATAGTAATCCACATAAGGAGTATATGTTTGAATTAACTGGTGTTTTTCTCTTTACTTGCTGTGGTATATTATTCTTTACTATTAAACGAAAGCATATTGAGACATTTTCTGAACATTAGTAATTTTAAAACAATCCAATATTTATTTTCTTGGAACGTATACAGGAATCCAGTGGAATATCCTTTCTAGTAAAGCATGCTTAGATTGCAGCTTCAGTCACAAAAATAAAATTCACCGGATTTTGAATGATTACTTACAGATATTTTAAAATCAAACTACTATAACCATTAAGAGAATGATAATGTTTTCAAAAACCTAAGTACTGAAAGTGCTGCTCCGATGTAATTCAAAACTGGTTTTCTGACTTCTTCTGGGTCAATTCCAAACCAACCAAATCTATGAAAGATAGATTAAAAACATGTATTATTTTCTCCGAGTTTCACAATGACTTTTTAGCTATAGAAATGAAATTAGCACAGGGAAAGAATAAGATAAAAGGTCTGTGTGTGTCTATTCCTCTGCTTGTAATGAATTGTGCAGGAGGATTTATATTCTCTTGCTCAGAACATCAGGTTTTTAAATATTAGCATACTGGTTATATTTGAATGTAATTTATTCCATATTTATTTGCTTTTATGGTGGCTCAAAGAAGTTATAGACTTTTGGCAGATTATGTCTTCTCATCCCAATCTTCCCACCATTAAATTGGATACCTTCACCATAAATTAGAGCAGGTAGAAATGCTAATAGACATTAAGCACTTAATAAATGCCGGTCCCTTAGAGGCAATTATATGTTTGTATTGTAGAAGAGCTTTAAAATGTTTAAAAAATTAGATCAGAGATTGCAACATTGACTCCTTGAATAAATGCTTTCTGATGTTGAACATATCATTCAGGAATTTTTAGAGGACCACAGACTGCTCATCCTTGATGGTTTCCTGCTGGAGAGATTTATTTGTATATCTTCATGTAGCAGGAATAGTCAAGTTATGGTGTTTCCCTAATTAATGATTTCACTGTGTTTGTTATGTGGTTGGTAGATAGGTACGTTGGTAGGTAGGTAGGTAGGTAGGTAGGTAGATAGATAGATAGATAGATAGATAGATAGATAGATAGGCAGGCAGGCAGGCAGGCAGGCAGGCAATCTGACAACTGCTACATCTAAACTATTATATTTTAAACACTTGAAGTATACTATTTAGAGCTTATAGTATTCTGAAGATTTTGGGGAAAAAAATAAAATTCTTCTAAGATACTAACATAATTGCCTGTAACAGACTGTCACTTATTAAATGCTTATTAGCATTTCTACATGCTTTATGTTATGGTGAACTTATCTAAGGGGGGCGGGGGAGAGAGGAGAAAGAAACTTCCAAAAGAGACCTGTAACTTCTTGAAGCCACCAATGAGCAAATACACATTTCTAAATCAAATCTTGTGAGCAAGAGAATGTAATCATTTTGTACAAATCATTACAAACAAGTATGATGTAAATCAGCAGCCCAAAACCTTTTGGGTACCAGGGACTGTTTCCATGGAGAAAGGTTTTTCTACAGACTGAAGGGGGTGAGGTTTTGCATGCTGCCTGCATACCGCAGGCAGGGCTTTGCCTGTTTGTACAGCCCAGTTGCTGGCATGCCGCAGACTGGTGCCAGTCCACAGACCAAGAGGTTGTGGATCCCTGATGTAAAGAAGAAAATCTCCAAGAAGTTTATTTTTGATCTTTGATTAAATGGTACAAATACATGGTTGGAGTAAATGTTAAGTATGCAGCATGTTTACCTTGAACTTGCCCAGCCAGTGAGCAAGTTAAAAGAAGCCCAGATTAAAAGGCCAAGGCCTAACCCAATGGTTTTAACAATTGGAACAACTGTTACATTACCTGCACAGAAGAATGAAACCCATTGTTTAGACAAAAGTAGTAACATCTATATATTTGCATAATTATAATGATCTACAATAATTACCATTACAGCCTTTAATGCATATTATGGTTTGATGGATAATTGTATGAATATTGGGCAGGAGTAACTCTTTCATATTCAAATGCAGAAGGGATTTGTGGGATTTGGGAGATCATAGTAGCTTTATTTCTTATGCTCATCAACTTTGCACTGTACTGACTACAATGAAATGAAGCATAATTCAAAAACATTATACATTCCAATCCTACATGTAAGGGAAGATGGTGAACAATCAAGAAAATTATATAAAGCATCTCTCCTCACATACTTTAATATACCCAGAGATATACCCCTTACCACTTGATGAAAAGGTTCCTGGTGGGCAGGACACATCAAATGTCTCCCCTCAGAGTTTTTAGACTGAGCCCATTATAGTATCATATCTAAATGTTTTGTTTGATATAAACATCTTTAAAATATAACCTGTTATTTTCTATTAATGAAAATCTTTTTCTAACTTACTATATTAATGTGATTACTGCATTATTCTTTCTGAAGAAGCTCAGAATGGCATACTAAACAGTTAAGAACAATTTCTAATAAAGACAAGTACATAAAACCGTTAAAAACAAAATAAACCTCCACAAAATATTAAAATCATTTAGATTTCAGAACACTTGTTACCCTGCGAACCCCCAGATGAAAAAGTGAGTCTTTAGTTGTCCTTTAAAACAAGTGCCTTAGGAGTCCAATGGTAGTGCTGCTATTGCAAATCTCAAATTTTCAATGAGGAAAAATATGGGTGTCATGAATGACACAACAGTTGATTCATTGTCTCACAGATAATCGCACAGCTTGTCATAACCTAGATTACAACTCAATATGTTGTCAAGCTTAGGTTTTTTTATATTTTGTATTTTACTGCACTCCTATAAATCAAATGCAAATTATGATAGATCTTTCTCTAATAAATTTGATCGAGAAACATAATTTCAATATTACCTGTAGCCCATAAAAAGCCCCCAACCATAGCAAGAGGCCAAAACTTAGGGCTGTTCTGAATCAGGTTAACAATTAAAGAAACAATCCAGATAGCAGCACAAAGAATCCACTGGAAGAACATTCCTAGAATAAAAGAAAACAAAAAGAAGAACAAAAATTATAAATTACCAATATAGTTAATACTGATTAAACATCTGTGAAGTCATGAAATGTTTATAAATGAAACTGCAGCAACAAGTAAAAGAGCATGTTAGGTACTGTTCAGCTTCACCCTTTAAGGGTGAGTAAAAAAAACTTTTTTTATAGTCTTGGTGATAAAGAGATCCCTCAAAATGGAAAAAGTAAAAAGAATGGTGAAGAGGAGGCAGTAAACTGAGAAGCTATACCCTGAGAATATGCAGAGATGCACTGATGGGATCAAAAAGAATATAGGAAAAGTAATGTAAGGTGAAGAAGTAAAACCACTGAAGCAAGAGGTCATCTGATCAAGCTATATATTAAACACTCAAAATTTGTTAAGCTGGCTACTTGTATTCTGAAGATCCAAAATATGCTCCCTGCCTAGATACATCTGGACATCATCAGCATATCCTTTATCTCCAAAAGTCTGTAACTGTGATGGCAAACCTATGGCATGCATGCCAGAAGTGGCACAAAGGGCCACTGTCAGCACGTGAGCCCTCGCTCAGAGAAGGTCTACTGCGCATGAGCACATGCCGCCCACCCAACAGCTGCTTGTTGGGTATCTGATGCGCATGTGCGGGGGTGTGCAGGAGACACGCAGGGCGTGGGGGGGGTGTCGCACACGCATGCGCAGAGGGTGTGGGGGAGACCTGTGCATAATGCCTCTATGTTTTTGTGTGTGTGTGTGCGTGTGAGAGAGATCTGATCTAACCTCTCTCTCTCCCTCTCTCTCTCCTCTCTCTCTCTCTCTCTCCCCACCAACGTCAGCAAGCCACCGTCAGTCAAAATGCATATTAGTGGTCTCTGAGATTTGGTGGTGCAGGCTGTTAAATGCCTAGCACTTAAGTTCCAGTTGCCTGTAATTAGTGCAGGCTCGAATCCCACCAGGCTCAAGGTTGACTCAGCCTTCCATCCTCTCGGGGTAGGTAAATTGAGGACCCAAGATTGTTGGGGGCAATAAGCTGAATTTGTAAAAATGCCGCTTAGTAATAAGCAGGCATATACAATGGAATGAAGGCTATTGCTGAGCGCATTGGGTTGTATCCCAAAAATTGTAAGCCGCCCTGAGTCTTCGGAGAAGGGCGGCATATAAATATGAATAATAAAAAAAAATTATGAGTTTGGTGGTCCCTGAGGTCCAAAAGGTTGGTGATTCCTGTTCTAGACCATTTATCTGGTTCCCAGGCACTAGACAACAATATGCAAGAAATATCAACTACTTCTATAAATTTTATTTAAACATAAACAATAAGAGCTGTATACTTACAAAGATACATTTCATAAAGTTTCCTTTATGTTTTGTTAAAATACGATTTTTATAGTAACTTTGGACCTCTGTTTGTTAAATGCTTCAGCCCACCTAGAAGTATTTTTTATCTGCCCTTTCATGGAAGCTAGATATCAGGTATAATTGTTTAAAGGGACTCTTTAAGTGGAAGGCCAACTACTTGCACACAGCATGATAACAACAATTTTGTTTTAAGATGAATGTTTTACCATCACCAGTGTCAAACTTCTTCACTGGTACAAAGTTGGATCCAAATAAGACAACAGCAACTGCTGAGGAAATGAAGCCAATGGTCAGATCTGTTGTATTACTGCTGACAGAGTAGGGGATCCCTTGCCAGCTCTCCATCCTGTTTTTAGTGCCTGAGGTGACTTCTCTGGATTCCCTTTCTTCAGGCAGCACTAGAAGGAGAAAACCATGGCATAATTGACACATCACACAATTTACAAAGTCCTTGTGCTAGTATTACAATATGATAGTTCCCTTTATTCTGATTTACAATTAGCTTTTAGGTAAAATTAAAGCAGTAATTCAAACACAAAGATTGTACTTATGTATTAAACTTATACAGCACCCATTTCACTGTCAAGCAACTTTGGGTAGCTTGCAACAATATAAAAGCATAACATAAAACAATAAGAACATTAAAAACATTCAACATTAAGAACAAAACATTAAAATCTGGTAAATAGGAAACCAGATTCTGGAGTTGATGTTCATCTCATTCTGGAAGATAGCTGCACTTTTCTGAAAGGGTAGATCTACAGTGTCAGATACTCCTTGATCCTCAGTTGGTTCATATCTAGTATGGCTGCTTTGACCGTTCCTACATTGGCCTGACTGAAGATAACATCCTAATCTGACTAATACGTTGAGATTTAATGTGACCACTTAAATATCATCTGGAAGCTTCAATTGGTGCTAAATGTGGCAGACTGACTACCAATGGGCAATAAACAGGAACACATGATATACCCATTGTATGTTGACATACATCCTGATTATCAACCAGGTCATTTCACCTTATTTAGTTGTAACAGTAAATGGAACTGCTTTTTTGATACAATAGTCTTTGACTTACAACAATTTGTTTAGTGACCTATCAAAGTTAAAATGGCATTGAAAAAAAGTGACTAATGACAGTTGTTCACACTTACAGCTGTTGCAGTATCCCCATGGTCACATGATCAAAATTCAGATGCTTGGCAATTGATTCATATTTGTCCTGATGTCGTATGGTCCCCTTCTGTGACCTTCTGATGACCAAAGTCATTGGGGAAGCCAGATTCACTTAACAACCATGTTACCAACTTAACAACTGCAGTGATTCACTTCACAACTATAGCAAGAAAGGTCATAAAATAGGGCAAAATTCACTTAACAAATGTTTCACTTAGCAACAAAAATTCTGGGATCGATTGAGCTCATAATTCGAGCACTACCTGTATAATGGATTTTTGTTTTGGCATTAGTGCACCAAAGATGTTACCTAGTCTGCTAATGAAACATTTACAGGAAAACCACCATAGGAATCTTGTGAGTCTTGCTCTTGAGTTTTCATAACTACCCTCAACATAGCTCTGTAAATAAATTTTCAAGGAAAGAGGATTGGGTTTTCTAACAACACTCAAAAGCACACTATACTATGAAAATAGTAATGGTGTTTTCATTTTACACTACCATCATCAGTAGAAGCATTCCTAGCAGAGGTTTAGTTCTGTAGTCAAGCTATTCAAAACCTTTTTTTTAAAAAAAGGGTGGGTCTAATGTGAATTTGACATGGGCTTCTTTTTTCCTGCCATCTAAATCAGCCCAATACTGAACCGTGTCAGATAATGGACTATAACTTCAGGGTCTAGACACCTAATTTGGAAAGGAGCAAGCAGATTAAAAACTACTTTAGTGACTGAATGCAGGATGAACTTATTCCACCCTTCCTCAACCTTATAACCCACTGGAGTGCAGCGTGCAGAATACCTAGCCAGCTTGCTTTATCGACAGCGCTGGTATATACATCACTCCAGCACATTTGGAAAGCACGAGGTCGGGACCAAGTAGCCTATCCAAAAGCTTTGGTATCCGGATAATAATGTCAACAATCGACTTTCCATTGTCTCTACTTAGTAAATCTTCCTTTTCCCTTCTGCTCTCTGACCATTTACAAAACTTAAGCCACAGAGACCACACACACACACACACACGTCAATGCAATTCTTTGCTTGCGGTTAATTAGAAAGGCAAATGTTACCTTTCGTCCACTGATGTTACTTTCAAAACAGCCTCCCGGCTCCTGCTTCCTGCTCCGATTCTTCGAAGGGCCAACAGCTGTAAGGAACAAGGAGCTCCGCCCGCTGCTCACATGACGCCTCAGGTCAGAGCCCAGCTGCCAAAGCCGCGGCGTGGCAGCAGACAGTGGGCGGCGAGGTTTCCTGTTACTATTTGCTGCCAATTCGCGGTCGTTTGGATTTTTGCAGCCCGGATCCAGCAGGCAGGTGGAGAAACTCTGCGTATTTTTTTTAAAGCGCGTTCTTTGTCTGAGCCTCGTTGGCTGCAAATTATTTTATTCAAAGCGTAAATAACATGCGCACCCGGCGCACTAAAGACTTCCACCCTCCCAGCGCCGTAGCCAAAGATACTTAAACTCTCGCGTCAAGTCTTAAAGCTAGGATCCCGCGAGATTAGAGTAGAATTATATAGATAGATAGGTAGGTAGGTAGGTAGGTAGGTATATATATATATATATATATATAGAGAGAGAGAGAGAGAGAGAGAGAGAGAGAGAGAGAGACATATATACATATATGTATATACATATATGTTTTCGTAGATTTTCACAGGTAAAGGTATGTAGGTCTTGGTGTATTCGGGTCTTGTCCCATGTAAGATTGAGAATACCTTGGCGACGTTTCAACGAGATCCCACTTGCCATCTTCAGGCTGGTGTCTTCGGCTTTGTGCTTCTGCCAGCAAAGCGTCATCTGAGCTGCCTTCTCTCTATAAATACTGGAGGGGAGGTGTGGTGTGCTGGCTCTGCTGTAAGCAGGTTGGTTGGCTGTGATTTTGGCTGTGTTGTCGCTTCTTGATTGGTTGATGGAATTGGTGTTTGCTGATTGGTTGGCTTTTTTGTAAGAGCCTGTGTGGCTGGGTTAGTGGCTGTGTGTCCTTCAGCCTTTTGTGTTTTAGCTACCTGGGTAGTGGGCTGTGTGAAATAAAACTCAGAAGGTCATCACACAGCCCACTACCCAGGTAGCTAAAACACAACCTCAGGTGAGTTAAGTGTTGCTGTGTCCTCCCTCTCACAGGGCCTGGAGGCTGTTAGGGGCTGGATGGGGAGCAACGGGTTGAAACTAAACCCTTGCAAGACTGAGTGGCTGTGGGTTTGGGGTTTGTTGGCCCAGGGAGAATTGCCACCTTTGGTCTTGGATGGGATGGCACTACCCCAAACAGACCCTGTGTGTAATCTAGGGGTTTTCCTGGACTCACTACTCCTGCTCGAATTGTGGGTTGTGCACTAGTTATGCCCTTTTCTGGACCAAAGGTCCCTACTCACAGCCACTTATGCCCTAGTCACTTCCCGTCTTGATTATTGCAACGCGCTCTACATGGGTCTGCCCTTGAAGAACATCCGGAAGCTCCAGTTGGTGCAAAATGCAGTGGCCCACATGGTTCTGTGCAGACCCAGTTTGCACATGTTTCATCTCTCCTGCGGGAGCTGCATTGCTCCTGGGTGCAATTCAAGGTGCTGGTTGTCACCTTTAAAGCCCTTCATGGCTTGGGACCAGCTTATCTGAGGGAATGTCTCTTGCAGTCACATCTACCTGACCCACCTGAGTAGGGAGGCAGGGAATGTTGTGGGTCCCATCCCCGAGGGAGATACACCTGGTGGGACCCAGAAGAAGGACCTTCTCCATGGTGCCTTCCTCTCTCTGGAACATCTTTCCCCCAGAGATTAGAATGCCCCCCCCTCTAATACTCTTCCAGAACGACCTGGTTCTGCCAGCGGGCCTGGGGAACCCAGAGCGGGATGGAGCCCATCAAATGGCTAGTATGATCTGCTGTCGTCAGGGCAGGGGGTGGGAGTTGGGGGTGATTTTTTATTTATTTTTCCCAAATTTTGTTCTATTGTACTTTATTATTTGATTCTTTTTGTTAGTTTTTAAAATTATTATTATTATTTTATTTTGTTATTTTAAGTATGGTTTTACATTCTGTAAGCCACCTTGAGTCACCATGGGCGAATAAACAGCAATATAAATTCAATAAATAAATAAATACACACACACACATATTTCTAATACATTTGTATGACTATCATATCAGGTCATCCATCTATTCAGTGAACAGAGCCATACATCTCTCTTTCTAATGCTGCAATATTAATCTTTTGGCGATATGTAGTAAGAGCATAGAGAATCCATTTAGGGTGTCCAGAAGTCAAATATGAAATAGGTATGTAATTCAAGAGAATATTATCCTCTGGAAATTTTAATTTTTGTTGTACAGACATATACAGTTATATAATGCATTGCTTTCTTGCAAAATTTAGTACATATAGGAGATTATAAAAACTTGTGCTTTAAAGAAGTGTTATCCTTAATACTAGATGAATAATAGATTCAAGGTTCTGGTATTGACATTCAAAATCCTACAAGACATGGATCCGGGTTATCTACGGGAGCGTCTCCTGCCGGCATCAAATACCAACAGCCCTGTACGAGCGCACAGGCAGGGACTCCTTGGGGTGCCATCTGCGACCCAGTGTTGTTTGGCAGTATCCCGGGGGAGGGCCTACTCTGTAGCGGCTCCCACTCTGTGGAACCAATTACCCCTGGGGCTCCACCTGGCCCCCAACCTCCACACCTTCCACCATGATTTAAAAACCTGGTTGTTTGAACAGGTTGGGCTGTGCTGACTCCTCGGGGGGATTGGTTTTATATTTTAAATTATTAATGGGTTTTTAGTTAATTTGGCTTGCTTAATTTAATCTTATTTTAGGTAATTAATTGTTCTGATTTTATTTGTGAGCCGCCCCGAATCCTTTTTGGAGAGAGGGTGGCATATAAGTCAAATTAATAAAATAATAATAAATAAATAATAATACATTTCTAACAAAAAGATGTCATAGACAGACTTTTTTTTATTTATATGTAGCTGAGTCCAATAAATTCTCAATATTATTTTTTGTACTAAAGTTGTAGTATAAGGTCCACAGACACTCTTGATATAGAAGTTATATATACTTTCCTCATTTTCTAGGCAATATAGGAAACTCTACCAAAACTCTACCATATGTCTCTGGACATAATGTGTTCACCATTATTCTTGGAATGCCATTATCCATGAAGTTTGCCCATTGGCCTTGATATTCCATGGGAGTTTACTGGGATTTGTGCTTTCAGCCTCAATTTTGTTTACAGGAGTAAGTTTTGGAAAAAAATGTATGTACAGTCCAAAGATAAATGTATGGCTACAGTCCAAAGATATTTGTTAAATCTTTTAAAATATCTACCTGTCCAGGAAAAAAGGAAGTGAGATGTTTTATTGGGAGGTGGACAAGCAGATGATCTGCAACACTCTCATCAGTTTTTATTCTGGTAAATGGCTGCCTTGCAAATTGCTACATTTGGCAGAGTAGACATTTATGCTCATGTAAAATTTCCTCTGGCATTCTTTTGCTTTCAAAATTCCCATTTGCCCACTGCCTCCCTCCTCAATTATTTATCTCATTTAATTAAACACAACATTGTTTTCTTCTGTTCCTCTCCTCTACCGCTTTTTTTTTTTAATTACATTTATATGCCGCCCTTCTCCGAAGACTCAGGGCGGCTTACAATTTTTGGGATACAAACCAATGCGCTCAGCAATAGCTTCTCTATTGACATTAAAGTTAACTTGATGTGTCTCAAGAAATATGCTTAATTTTGCAGCCACAAATCGTAATAATATATCAGTTTTTTTCCCTTTTGTAGTAAAGATGATGTGTTAAGCCATTCTGGGTTTTGTTCACTAGGGGGCCCTCAAAACTCATATAGTTAATGTTCTCTTTTAGAAGCAAGACTAGCTTTCCCATTCCAGAAATTAAAATAGCTTAAAAGAAATGAAAAGTTCATATAACTTTGTGGCAGTCAACTAGGAACATCCATCTGGGATGATCAGAACATGTAGAAGGAATATGGATCTGGACTTCTTCAAACAGAACTGTCTTGATAAATGAACGGCAGACATCAGGATTTTGAAAAAAAATACACAGGTTGAAAACATCAAAAACTTGTTTATTATTTTGTAATATTTTATTCAATTTTAATAAAAGTATTGTCCAGTTGGTGGATATTCTGTTTCGTGGAAAAAAATGGACTTCCTTCCTAAAGGTTTTGCTAGTATTCATTACTACTAGAAATTTTTTGGAGCTATGATTTGGGCCAACTGTGTTGGTAAGATTATTCTAAACTTTATTTTAATAATACGGTTACTATAAATAAAAGATTTGTTGTTTCACATGCTAAGTTTTTGTAGCATCAGAAAATTATGTTCATTTGTAAGATTTATAATTTTTGTTTACAGATGTGCTATGTGAACACATCAGTATAATAGTATTTTTAGACTTAGGATGAATTTAAAATAGAATATGCAAATGTACATAATTTTTTCATGCAATTGTTTATATTTGTTGTTTGCAATGTAATAGTGTTGAAAAAAGGAAGAATTTTTGTTTTATAAAAAACAAAGAATGCTTAAATGAATGTAGACCGAAGAATGTACTTCTTTCTACCTGACTAGTATGTTCTTTTAGCTAAATCTTATATAATTATATAATAAAGTTAATTTTCCTGCATAGTCCTTAACTGATTAATTGAATGTATATATCCATGTCAGCTAGAAGCAATAGGGTGAGTGATTTCTATATATCTTCCATCCCACTAGCATGGGAAAAAGATATACCAACTATAAATTTGTAAAAAAAATGTTTTTTTCTGAACGTTGTTAGTAATATGAACTAATATGATCAGAAATTTTGGAAGATAAATTCATTTCAGATTATGTTTCAGGATTATTTTTATAGTTTTATATTAATTTGTCATATATAACATGAAGGTTCAACCTTTTCTTCCTTTTGGCAATGTAATTACTAGCTGTAGTATTTAAATGAAGAGATATACATAAAAGTAACCATGTGGATAATGATGACGGTAAAATGATATTTATCATTCTTTCCCCTCTAACAGTTCAGCAGTCCAGAAGGGACTCCCAGACTTCTCATACTGTGACTAAGTTAACTCTGTTTATACAGCCAACTCCATTCATTCACTGAACTTAATCACACCCTTTGAGGTGGCTGAAAGATTTTAACAACTTGTCAGGGTACGCTGTCAGATTCATTAGAACTGAACATTTACAATTCTTCGGCATTTTCAATGTGTATATGCATAGAGACATGCACACACAACAGCTGGAAAAAGAGGTGGAGACATCTGGTCATTTAGAAGGCATGCAGCATCATCCTAGCTGGCAACCAGTGGATTCTTAAACTACTTCCATCATGTTGATTCACTGGAGAAATGAGTTTCCTGGCTCAGACATGCCAAATTATCAACTGGCTCTTTTGTTCTCTGTGCTCACCTCGACTGCTTTGGACTGGGAAGTGCTCAAGGACCCGAAGGAATTTGTTGTTGGGCACTGCTTTTGTGATATATTTGGGCTTCCTTGTCAGTCAAGTAGGCCGTGTTGTACCACAACACAGAAAAGGACCAAAAGCAAACTCTTGGAATCTTCAAGATGTTGCTCAACCTCGTTTTTCTGAAAACCCAATGGATGGCACCTGGTCATCTTCTGACCTTGAAAAATCTAAGATGGGAACAGATAACACATCAATGTTGCCGAATGTGGTATACATCACTTTGCGATCCAAGAGAAGGAAACCTGCCAAGATTCGAGGCACTGTGAGGCCCAAGCAAAGAAAGAAGCAAGCATTATCTTTGCAGTATGGGAATAAGAACTCACTAGATGGCATAATCTTACATAGCCCATTTTATGGCAAATCTATGAGCAAGAGGAAAGGAGAAGTAGTTCCAGAGAAAGATAGGCAGAAACAACAGCAGAAAGAAAAACAAATGGCTCAAAACATAAAGCATTGGAGACCTGAAACAAGTCTAAGAGTCCAAAATGTTCAAACTAATGTTCAGGAGAGCAATATCAGGATGTACAGCGAGAGTCCACCATCTTGGTTGAGTAAAGAGGACATCTTAAGTATGCGTTTTATGGCAGATTCGAAAATAAATAGTATTCAAGAAGTGCCTTCCCAACATGGAGTACTTCTAGTATTTGGGAGAGCAGGGCTTGATAATAAGTCAGTCAAAGAAGACATATGCAGCCAAGGTCACTGTGGCATCATCAAGAGACCACTTGAAATGAGTGAAGTGTTCGCTTTCCATTTGGACAGGATCCTAAGGCTGAATCGGACTTTGCCTACCATAAGCAGAAAATTGGAATTTGTACAAGGTAATTAATTTACTCACTGCATTGGAAAAATAGAACATTATCTCTTAGAGCAAGCTTTTATCCTTCAGTAGCATCAAGAAATAAATGTTATTAAATACTCAACAGCAGAAGCTGATGTAAATCTGTTGCCTTCCAGATTTTTTGATTGATTCTATTCAACCTCAGTGAGCATATCATATGGCAGGAGGCTGTGGGAGTTACCATCCAAAACATCTGGAAAGATTCAGATTGTCTCTGCCCAGTCAAGTTACAATACAAATTGTTTGAGTAACCAAAATTTCAGATATTCAACTAAATTAATTTTCTTAATTTATCAAATGTCACACACTGGAGTGTTACAGTGTTGAGTGGGTGGGTGATCTGTTTTATCCATATCAAATATAAAAATTCATGTATTATAAGAAAGTAAAATTGGTCAGGAGGGCATGGAGTTATCAGATTAACATTAAGATTCTGAATGCAAAACTTGGTTGGAGTTTAATTTCTTTAGCTAGAAAAGTATTGCTGCCATGGCATATATGTCATCTAATACTTTAGCTATGTAGTCTCTATCACTTGTGAGATTTTTGTAAAAGTGCAGAATAAATCAGTGCTCTTAACAGAGATTGCCAAAAAACTTTACCTAGTGATTTGTATGCTAAGCATAATTGTAATAATACATTGCAATTCTACTTCAAACAGTCGATAGCGATTTGACAAAGTCAAGAATATAATGACTTCTTCTTTTTCAGTGCCTTTATATTTTTATTTTTTATTTTAGAAAGCAACCATGAATATACAATGTATGGAATTTTCTATAATAGCCAGACTGAATACTATGAACCATATTTTTATGCGTGGATTCTTGCTGTCTGTACCGATGAATTTATTTCTAGAAAAAATAGTTTCAATAAGATTTTATAATGTAATTATGACTTTGTTTCTCATCTTTTAAACTAATGTTTCACTAAGATAATAGAGCATGAATTGCCTAATAAGCATTAAACTTATAAGTGATCTCACTTGCGCACATTCAGTTTTTAAATCTCAAAATGAATGCCCCTTTTTATATTCCACTGTATTGCTGAACTATGACTTCAACTGAAGCAATAGTCATAATTATAGGCAGAGAAGGCTAAAGTACATTTGAAGGAAAGAGTCCTAAAATAGTTTCCCATTTCTGTACTGATTCTTTCCTAATGTGGTCACAGTGCTGTTTTATGTAAAATTTCTAATCAGTGTGTATTTTATTAAGGGCAAAGAAAACTAGGAGAAATTGACTAGCAAAACATTCCTATAAGCAGATATAAAAGTAATCTATGTTTTAATGTCACTTTATGGGTCTCTGTATTGAAAACATCAATAGTCTTGAGTGATTGCTTAATAGTTTCTAAGAAGTATTCAGACTCTAAAAGTACAGAAGTCACACAATACATCTGTTATTTTTAGGGAAGGGTTTTACTGGTGCAAAGCTGGTGAAGAGAATGAGATAGTTCGAATTTCAGGGTCCAGGACAAAGAATTGTGGTCTGAGGCCCACTGTAAATTGCTCTTTGAGTAATCACATTAGCAGTTGTTTTTAGGCTGCATAATCATTTGTGATTGTCAAGAAGTAAAAAGGACAATTCAGCTTTTTTCATTCTCTATAAAGCTAGAGAACTGTTGCTAGGTGATGATGTGCAAGAGGAAAAGTGGCAGTTTTACTTTTTGATATTTCATTGATTATTTATGTTAGATTTGCATGAAGAGTCAGACACGGAGTGCTTCACTACCCGTGGCAGTCCTTGGAGCATCCTTTCCATAAGGTTTTGGAAGATGCCTGGTGCCATTTGAAGGCACCTCTATGAGTCACAATGGTTTGGGCCTCTGCAGTGGCATCATCAACTGTTAGTTGTTGATATGCCTGGGCCAGATCCAATTTGGCAAAGACTGTACCCCTGCCAAGTGAATGTAATAAATGATGCACCACTGGAACTGGATATGCACTCTGTTGAAGTGCATGATTCAATGTCCCCTTATAGTCCCCACAGATTCTCACTGACCCATCAGTCTTGACTGGTGTGACTATGGGTGTCTCCCATCTGGAGTGGTCAGTGGGCTCTAAAACTCCTTGAGCTATTAGTTTATCTAATTGTACATCAATTTTTTTCCTTTAAGGCAAATGGGACCCTTCTGGGCTTTAAGCGAATTGGGGGCACCTTGGGATCTAGGTTGAAAGTGATAGGGGTCCCCATATACTTGCCCAATCCATCGCTGAAGACCTCTGGAAACTCAGACTTCAGGGCCTCCTCCCATTCAGTGTTGCTCACGTGATTGATGCCAGTCACCTCGATGCCTAGTGGATTGAACCACTCAAGTCCCAGCAAACTTGGGTGGTCCTTGTCCACGATGGTCAGGGGCAAACGTTTGGTGTGGCCTTTGAACTTCACGATGAATTCTTTTGTTCCAACTACTGGAATCTTGTTTCCTTGGTAGTCTTTAAGAGTCAGTGCTTGCTTCTGGAAATGCTTCTTCTGAATGTTGGGAAGTAGCCTGTGAATAGTGTCCCATGACACCATAGATAAACAGGAGCCTGAGTCCACTTCCATTTGGCAAGGCCTTCCTTCAATTAGTACCTTCACATGTACTTTTCTGCTTCTTAAGGGTGAAGAATGACCAATGGTGACTGTTTGATGTGTTTCATTCTTCCCCTTTGCTACTGTATTGCACCCCATTTTCTCACTGAAGTTGTTAGGCTTGAAATCTTTGTCAGGAAACTTCTTTCTGCTTGGTGGAGTTCTGGATGATTTGCAGACTCTTGCTAGGTGACCTCTTTTTTCACAACGGAAACAGATGGTATCAAAAAACTTGCATTCAGTGCGGGGGTGGCCCCCACAACCTCTGCAATAAAAGTCTTGCCTCTTTCTTCCAAGGTCTTTCCTTTTCTTCTCCATTCTGAGTCTATAAATTCCTTCCTCCACCTCACTACAGTCTGAATCAGAATCTAATTGCTCGCAATGGGTTGTTGTGGATTTTTCCACATCAGGATGGCTCGTGGCCTTGTTAATTTTCTTCATGGCTGCTGCTGAGGACTTGGTAGCTTCCGCTGAAGAAGCTTCTTCTATGGCCTCCTTAAGCGTGATCTTAGGTTTCATTAATAATTTGCTCTGCAAAACCTTGTCTTTTAGGCCTAGAACAAATCGATCGCGCATGGCTTCTAAGTTGATAAATTCACATGCACCCCCAATGTCCCTTAAACTTGCCATGAAGTCATTAACGTTTTCGCTTTCCCCTTGATCCCGACGGTAGAATTCGTGTCTCTTAATGAGGCACAATACTTGTGGCGTGTAATGGGCTCTTGATAACTTTTCTAAATTGGGCCAGTCCATTACCTTCACGTCTGCAGCTCCTGCCAATGCCTTCGCCATCTTGAAAACGGCCGGACCGCAGTGGGTGAGAAAGACCGCCCTCTTCCGCTTGTCGGAAATGTCGGCGAGATCGTTTCCCTCCAAATACATTTGGAAACGATCTGCATACGAGTCCCAGTCTTCTGCCGTCGGATCGAACGGGCTGGGGTGTTCAGCAGAGCCATCTCTCTCGGCTTTTCTCCGCGTTGTCTTCTCTTCGGAAGGATCCCACCTTCGTCGCCAGTGTTAGATTTGCATGAAGAGTCAGACGCGAGTGCTTCAGTGAAGAGTTTATTAGTGACTACAGTTCATAACAGACCCGATTTGGCTGGTCTGCGCTGCTACTTATAGCCAGCAGCCGCAGTTGCCAGCCAATCAGAGTGCAGGGTTTTCCCGCACTTTTTAAACCAATCATTTCTGACATTTTACAAGAACAGTTCAAACTTAACCAATGACATTCAAACCTGCATACATAACAGCACACATATGTGCAACTGCAGTAATTGCAAGGCTAATTATTTAATGAGCTCATATTCAGAACAACCTTCTTGAAACAGTGCAAATGACCATCTGACTCTAATTTTCATTGTATTTGTTTGCTCTGTAATTGGCTTTATAGAATATGAGAATTTGTCACAGTCAGAAGTAGAAACTCAAGTAATTCCATGTATATGTTCCCTGTGTGCAATGTAAGCAGCAGCAAGAACAAGAAAGATGTTTATGGTGTTCCAGCCTACACCCTTGAAAGGATACATCAGTTTAATTAATGTAAGGGATAATGAATTATTATTCCAATATTATTTGTGCCATTCATCAGATCCAATAATTTTGTTCAGTTTGCTCTCCTGTCCAAGGCCAAAAAATACTACGGTAGTACTGATAAATGTATTTGAAAAGCCTTTTTATTTGTTATAAGTTAGTGCAATCCTTTGAGTTCTTCTGACATGTCTTAATGCTGGTGACGTATCATTTGCTTAGCACAGCTTTGATATAATTGCTTAGTTCAGCAATGATAAACAAGAGTTTTAGTTGATAAATATCATTCTTCAGGCCTGGTTTACAATATTGTCATGGTGTTCTGAAGCTGCATCAAAACCTGCCTTGTAATTTTTCACCAAAGTTCTTCCTCTGTGAAAGAAGTTTTTGTTTTTCTGGTTTAATTTTAGGTGAGAATATTTACAGGCATCCTGTATTTTGTACTAAATAAGAGCAAAACCATGTTCTTACTTTGGGAATTTCACCTAATTCTCTTACCCTTTGAAAGAAAAAACAATAGTAACTTTTTAGTCATCAAGTCGGTTCTTTCCCCTCTGCTATTTAACATCTATATGAAGCCACTGGGTGAGATTATCCGTGGTTTCGGGGTGAGTTTCCATCAGTACGCAGATGACACCCAGCTGTACATCTCCACCCTGAACCAGATCGGTGATGCCCTCTCCCTGATGACCCAGTGCTTGGATGCGGTATGGATCTGGATGAGCGGGAACATGCTTCGACTCAACCCGGCCAAGACTGAGTGGCTGTGCATACCGCATCTCGCCCAGCCAGGAATGTCCATCTTTAACCATAGGGGGAGTGGTGTTGCCCCCTGTGGTTAGGGCGTGGAATCTGAGGGTCCTCCTGGATGTACGGCTCCGGTTGGAGGAGCAGGTGGGGGCCGTTGCCAGGGGGGCCTTTGCCCAGCTCCATTTAGTTTGTCAACTATGCCCATTTCTGGACCGAGATGCCCTGCGCACAGTCACTCACGCCCTTGTTACCTCTAGACTCGACTACTGCAACACTCTCTATCTAGGACTGCCCTTGCATACCATCCGGAGATTGCAGCTGGTGCAGAATGCGGCGGTGCGGGTGGTGATGGGAGTTTCCCTGTTCTCCCATGTTACCCCCCTCCTGCGCTGCCTGCATTGGTTGCCGGTGGCACTCCGGGTGAGATTCAAGGTTTTAGTTTTAACATACAAAGTCCTTCACGACATGGGTCCTCAATATTTAAGGGAGCGACTCCTGCCGATAGCGATTGCCGGCCGCCCTGTGGGGTCCTGTCGGCAGGCCAATCCCAGCTGGAGGTCCCCCGATGATGAGCCTATTCTGTCGTGGCCCCGGACCTCTGGAATCAACTTCCCCTGGGGCTCCGCCTGGCCCCTGACCTCTGCACCTTCCGCCATGATCTAAAGACCTGGTTGTTTGACCAATCCGGGCTGTGACCCTTGTGGGGGGATGGTTTTATATTTCTAAGTTTTATAAATTTGTTTTTTGGGCTTGTAAATTTGTTTAATTTCTTTTTAATTATTTATTGTTGTTGTTTTTTAGTTGTGAGCTGCCCCGAGTCTTTGGAGATGGGGTGGCATACAAGTCTCAAAAATAAATAAATAAACTGATAATTGATGGAAAAAAATTCAGAAAGTAGTCATAGGAATTTGTAGGGAATGCATATGATGAAATGTGCATTATGGTATCATAATGTAAATTCTACTTTTTATATATTTCTTGTAATGTCATTTCATGTATAAAAGGAAGTACTGTGCACTGTTGTGGGAAAAAACCCTCCTAGAAGAATGAAATGTTTTGGGAAATATTAAAAAGGCATAATATTATATTTCCCTAAAGGAGAAATGGAGAAACATGCTCTTAAAGACAGAAACCAGCCCCAGTCTCCTTGTCTCCAAGCAGAAACTGAGGAGGCCAGCTTTTAGAAATGCAGATTTGGTAATTCATTCAAGACAGGATATTTCAAAACTCCTTGGCAGATTGGTAGGATTAGAAAGCAAGCCCTCACCCAAGATCCAACACAGCATGAAAGCCGTTAGCCACAATAGGAATTGCCCAACCCTCTTTCAGAAACAAGCCCCTTCATTGCACCAGTCCAAACTTCAAAGTCACAGAAACGTGGGAGCTCAGATAAACAATAAAACAGAGGTTGACCAGATTAGCTCAGACAAACATCTAGGATTTGTATCTCCTCTTTTGCCTATAGAGCCAGCTATGAATGAATGAATGAATGAATGAATGAATGAATGAATGAATGAATTCTTTATTGACCAAGTGTGATTAGACACACAAGGAATTTGTCTTGGTGCATTTGCTCTCAGTGTACATAAGAAGAAAAGATATATTCATCAAGAATCATAAGGTACAACACATGATGATAGTCATAGGGTACAAATAAGCAATAAAATCATACTAGGAAACAGAATATAGATCATAAGGATACAAGCAACAAAGTTATAGTCATACAGTCAGAAGTGGGAGGAGATGGGTGATGTTATGTATGCAGGTTTGAATGTCATTGGTTAAGTTTGAACTGTTCTTGTAAAATGTCAGAAATGATTGGTTTAAAAAGTGCGGGAAAACCCTGCACTCTGATTGGCTGGCAGCTGCGGCTGCTGGCTATAAGTAGCAGCCACAGACCAGCCAAATTGGGTCTGTTATGAGCTGTAGTCACTAATAAACTCTCACTGAAGCACTCGCGTCTGACTCTTCATGCAAATCTAACACTGGCAACGAAGGTGGGATCCTTCCCGAAGAGAAGACAACGCGGAGAAGAAGCCGAGAGATGGCTAGAGAACACCCCCCAGCCCCGTTCGATCCGACAGCAGAAGACTGGGAAGAGTATGCAGATCGTTTCCAAATGTATTTGGAGGGAAACGATCTCGCCGACATTTCCGACAAGCGGAAGAGGGCGGTCTTTCTCACCCACTGCGGTCCGGCCGTTTTCAAGATGGCGAAGGCATTGGCAGGAGCTGCAGACGTGAAGGTAATGGACGCCCAATTTAGAAAAGATTAAAGAGCCCATTACGCGCCACAAGTATCGTGCCTCATTAAGAGACACGAATTCTACCGTCGGGATCAGGGGAAAGCGGAAAACGTAATGACTTCATGGCAAGTTTAAGGGACATTGGGGGTGCATGTGAATTTATCAACTTAGAAGAGGCCATGCGCGACGATTTGTTCTAGGCCTAAAAGACAAGGTTTTGCAGAGCAAATTATTAATGAAACCTAAGATCACGCTTAAGGAGGCCATAGAAGAAGCTTCTTCAGCGGAAGCTACCAAGCCTCAGCAGCAGCTATGAAGAAAAATTAACAAGGCCACGAGCCATCCTGATGTGGAAAAATCCACAACAACCCATGAGAGCAAATAGATTCTGATTCAGACTGTAGCAAGGTGGAGGAAGGATTTATAGACTCAGAATGGAGAAGAAAAGGAAGACCATGGAAGAAAGAGGCAAGACTTTTATTGCAGAGGTTGTGGGGGCACCCCGCACTGAATGCAAGTTTTTGATACCATGTTTGCTCGTGTGAAAAAAGAGGTCACTAGCAAGAGTCTGCAAAATCATCCAGAACTCCACCAAGCAGAAAGAAGTTTCCTGACAAAGATTTCAAGCCTAACAACTTCAGTGAGAAAATGGGGCGCAACACAGAAGCAAATGGGAAGAATGGAACTCATCAAACAGTCACCATTGGTCATTCTTCACCCTTAAGAAGCAGAAAAGTACATGTGAAGGTACTAATTGAAGGAAGGCCTGCCAAATGGAAGTGGACTCAGGCTCCTATTTATCTATGGTGTCATGGGCACTATTCACAGGCTACTTCCCAACATTCAGAAGAAGCATTTCCAGAAGCAAGCACTGACTCTTAAAGACTACCAAGCTTAACAAGATTCCGTAGTAGTTGGAACAAAAGAATTCATCGTGAAGTTCAAAGGCCACACCAAACGTTTGCCCCTGACCATCGTGGACAAGGACCACCCAAGTTTGCTGGGACTTGAGTGGTTCAATCCACTAGGCATCGAGGTGACTGGCATCAATCACGTGAGCAACACTGAATGGGAGGAGGTCCTGAAGTCTGAGTTTCCAGAGGTCTTCAGCCGATGGATTGGGCAAGTATATGGGGACCCCTATCACTTTCAACCTAGATTCCAAGGTGTCCCCAATTCGCTTAAAGCCCAGAAGGGTCCCATTTTCCTTAAAGGAAAAAATTGATGCACAATTAGATAAACTAATAGCTCAAGGAGTTTTAGAGCCCACTGACCACTCAGATGGGAGACACCAATAGTCACACCAGTCAAGACTGATGGGTCAGTGAGAATCTGTGGGGACTATAAGGGGACATTGAACCATGCACTTCAACAGAGCGCATATCCAGTTCCAGTGGTGCATCATTTATTACATTCACTTGGCAGGGGGTACAGTCTTTGCCAAATTGGATCTGGCCCAGGCATATCAACAACTAACAGTTGATGATGCCACTGCAGAGGCCAAACCATTGTGATCATAGAGGTGCCTTCAAATGTAAAGGTTACAGTTTGGAGTAAGCGTGGCACCAGGCATTTTCCAAAGCCTTATGGAAAGGATGCTCCAAGGACTGCCACGGGTAGTGCCTTACTTTGATGATGTGTTAATCTCTGCTGAAAATGACACTCAATTACAGAGAGACTCAGAGAAGTCCTTACCAGATTCAAGAAAGCAGGGTTAAAAGTCAAGGAAGAAAAATGCACTCTTACAACTGACAAGGTTGAGTTCTTGGGCTATATGATTGACAAGCATGGCATCCACCCTACAGATGCCAAGGTTCAAGCAATCAAAGAAGCCCTAGACCAAAATGCAAAACAGATTGCAAGCCTTCCTTGGACTTATTAACTTTTATCACATGTTCCTACCTCAGAAGGCAACCACTGCAGAACCATTACACAGATTGCTTGACAAAAAGTCTGTTTGGGTCTGGGGCAGGAAAAGAACAATCAGCATTTAACAGTATTAAAAGACTAATCACATCTGATGCTGTGCTCATACAGTT